>CALSCE010010649.1:7114664-7178839 GCA_943593645.1 Bovichtus variegatus
ACTTCTCATCATCATCTCATCACAAACAAAAGAGACAAATCGTTCCCAGGGCCACAAGTTGACACATGCCATTTAAGAAGAGCCCCCTCCACAATGGAGGACAGCGATACAAAACACAATGCGCGTCTGTGTCTCCGGCCGAGTGGCGAAACAAGGCAGCAGAGAAGGAGAAGGACATACAAAGAGGGAAACTAGAGATTTGGCGTGTTTTCTTGTGCGTTTATGATCCTGCAGTCAATGTTTGGAGCTATGGCACTCTTCTTTTTTTTTTTTTTTTTTTACTGAGTTCCACATGCTGGCACTGGGTGATTAATGCAGCTGCCTTTAGTTGGAGACAGTGCATGTAATCAAGCCCCAGCCTGTAATCGCCTTCCATTCCTTTTTATTTTGCAGTTTCTCCAAAAAAAAAAAAAAAAAAGAAAAGAGCCTCCGCCAGAGGCGCCTGCTCCAGTATTTGGGAGAGAGGAGGTTGGGCATGAAAGGAGGAGGAGGGAGGATAGGAAGGGTGCTGTGCCATAAGCATCCCCCAAGGTTTCCCCCCCTCCAATGCCAAGAACGATTCGTCTCTGGCAGGTGCCTGAGGGCCAAACCGTCAGCTTCAACAAATTGTGGGTCACTGTGTCTGACAAAAGCCTCCCAAGCTAGGTGGGTTCTTCCATAGAAAAGCTATGATTCCACACATGCAGGGCCATACCATGACACACATGTGGTGGGCGGGTTGGTGAGTGGGGGACAAGTGCCCTTTTATGCCTCATTAGCTCACGGTGTGGACTTTCACATGAGGGAATTAGATGGGACACGTTCCTCAGCGAGCCAAGATCTGCTCCATATCTCCAAGCTGCTTAAATCGGACAGAGTGCACATTTTTTCTAGCGCTGCCGCTGGATCTCAGAGGGCCGTTTGTCTTCGCCTTGCACACACACGTTCGCTAAATAAATATGTAATCCGACTGGTGCACAAGATTTGTATTCTTGGCTTTTCAGAAAAAGTAGCAAGCTATAACCACCAGTGTTTAAAACATCATAATCCCTCAACAATTTCCCCCTTTGTGGGCACACACACCGATTAACGAGATCTGAGAGAAAACAACGCACATTTATAACAAGAGACATACACAACAGTATACTGAGGAGATTACTGAAATGCAGTGAAGGCTCTTTTGCAACGTATGCTTACATTCTTAATTGCCCTACAGTTGATCCATGTGTTAAGTACTTTTTAATTTTATGTTCCAAGATGATTTATGAATGTCTTAAGAGAGCATTTTTACAGCGCTTTATATTGTAGTGATGTAGATTATCGGCCAGTTTCTATACCCATGCCTTTCATAATTCAGCTTCTACTGCATGGGAAGTAAAATCAGTGTTTCCCATGTTAAGAAAAAGTCTAGACTTGAAACTTGTCATGGGTACTTATTACTTAATGCTTATGATGGAAGATGTTTGCAGTTTTTTAGTCTCCACTTCATTGGATCCACAGCAGGGAGGTTTCTATGTTTCCATTTTCTGTGTTCATGTTGGGCACAAACAAACCCTGAGAGCAGGCCACAACACATCTGGCCTGACTGTACTCAATATGGGAGATCCAAAAAGGGTGACAACACACAGCCTGCATTCCCCCGCTCATTGTTATTCAAGTCAAAGGAGACGACACACAATCAGAGGGGGACTCTGGGGATCTCAGCAAAGGCAGCGTAAACACACACAAAAAAAAAAAAAAACCTACACTCCAATACACAGATAATCCTAGAAAAGCAAGTGCCTGCGACACACACACACACACACACACACACACACACACACACACACACACACGGCTAAAGACTGCTGCACAATGGGCAGAGGGGACAGGACAGGAAAGAAGGGAGGTGGGTGGGACATGAATAAATCATGCCTTTAGGCCACGCAGGGCACAACATAAACACACACATAAAAAAAAAAATAACCAGCCACACCCACGTGATAGCAACAAATGCAGGCATTTAACACATAAAAATGCACGCATGCATGCGCAGAATGCAGTGCGTCTCTCAACCACACCACTTCGGCACCACAAAGTGTGCTCTCTCCCTTTTTAATACACACACAGAGAAAGAAGTGGGACTCCAACCTGGGAATGGGACAGGAAAATTAGCGGGGCAGAGAGTTCATATCATCTGCCTAGCTATTACTGCAGCATAAGTGCCAGCGTTACACACAGACTCTTGCACGTACAAAAACACACATGCATGAATGTCTGAGTCAGGCAGACAGGGAAAGCTAATGCAAACTGAAGTCATGATGCCTCACGCTGTAATCAAGCGCATTATGGCTCCTGTAATCACCTCTAAACATTCATTTGGCCAATAACTTTAGCTCTCAGTGCCACATACAGGGAGTGGTGTGAAATTCCCTGCAATCCCGCAGCCATCACAATGACAGCACTGGTGCAAATTATCCTGGCCAAAAGAATTGCGACTCATGATATTATTCCGCTAATTGTCAAAATATGCTTACAGTAGAATGGCACTAAAACATACTGGAATAACTATACCTTACATTTAGTTAGGAAACAAATAATTTTATTGCATCACAGATAGGACTCATGCATATGAAGGTTCCACTGCATAAATTAAGGATAAATACATTTTAAAAAAAGCAACATTGTTGCAACGGTCTGTTGTTTCTGACATGAATATTCCTGTTTTCGGTTTTAAATCAGGCTCTATTTTTTCACGTCACTCATGTGAGGATATTCACGATTATCTTGATACTGGAAATTGATCACGCTCAATTTATTGTGAGTGTTTTTATCACAATCCACAATAAAATCCTATAATGTCCCATCCCTTGTGCGAAGATAGACCGTCATAATGTAAAACACACTTTTTAGTACAGCACTCTGCTACATTTGATCTCACTAACATGAGTTTGTGTTGAGAAAAAAAATACCTACCATATAATCGATGTAATCTGCTTAATGTCCTTTTATTTTATTTATACATTTTTATAACAGGTGGCATTTTATCCTTGCATAGGGTGCCAGTAAACTACCTATCCTAAGTCAACTAGAATAATGTGTGTCCATTTAAAATGACTTTCTTTTACAAGTACATTAGTTTCTCTGATAAAATGGGACTCAATTCTCTCATAAAGCCAAGTTGTATGGTTGCCTACTTCTCAGTCGTACAGTTTAGTATGCGAGCTGGGAAGCTGTGGATTGGATTTGCAGCTTTTCTTCTAATTTAATGCCACACATATTCCTGTCAGGGCCTCGTGCCTTTGCAGTTGGGATCTACAGAGCCAGAAAAACAAAACAGCAGCTGACCAACTGACCTCTAACCTCCAACACTTGACCCGGAGGAGAGAACGGCTTCTCAGGCAGACAGTCATGTTGTGACTTTTTGTGCAGGAGCCAGTTTGGGAACTTTACAGAAACTACCTGGATTAATTAGAAAAGCCCCAACAGTCATATAATAATAATAGTGATGATAGACAGGGAGTAAAAATGGATTTGACTCCCCTCAATCCCTCTAGGGAAGAAACAGGGCTGTGTATTGGCAATAATGTGTCAATAATAAAATAGGATTTGTATCATGATGGAGTTACAATTCAGTATCTTGCAATACTGTAGGCAAGGCGATAAATTTCATTATTTTTTTTTTATAATTTTAGGAGAACATAATAGCACTACTTCTGGTGCAATGTGAATCTTTGAATGTTAACTGTTAACCAAAAATCTTGTTTTTGAGAATCGGTACCATATCACAAAACATAATATTGTTATAATGAAGTATATCGATATTTTCTTGCACCCCTACGAAGGAATGATAAAAGATGTCTGTGCAACAACAAAATGTACCTACCTCAAATTTTGACTAAACAGTAGCAACACACACTCCAGCACCACACCCACACTTACAGGTTTAATCCAGTCTGTTAACCACACAAGCCCCCTTACAAAGCTCACCACCACTCAGTTCCATGACAGGAAGGGGGTTCCAACACTTTTTAACTGGCCCATGCAATTAAAATTGACTGAAAAGTAAAGTATTCCCCAAGGACACATCTGCTCCTCGCTATAGTCAAAACACACATAGCTCAGGCTACACACTGCAGATTATGATTCAGTTCAGGAGTAGCAGAGTATTACTGATGCATGAGTTTCAAACAGTACATACAGTGAATACACACTCGCACATTTTACCAAAAGAAGAATACATTTTTTTTTTTTTTTTTTTTAAAAAAAGGTACAGAAAGTCAATCTGTCACTGAATGTGTCTCATTTGACTTAAACTCATCTCCCCACTACAGAACCTAGACTCTGCCAGTGTGTGTGCACACTGGCAGAGTCTCCCATCATTTTCCCAGCGCCGCTCACTGACCTAACAAAGCCTCTCCACAGTCACCAGCCTGACCCAGTAACCTGCATGCCTCTTAACTGCTGGAGACGACCAGCTATAAGCTCCCACTGCTGCAGTATGGTGGGACGTGTGAGTCAACAGCAATGTGTGACGAACAAAAGCTTCTTTGAGGTTGAAGAATTTTAGAAATGAAGAGGCACACTAGTTTTAAACACTCTTGTTTAAAACTAATCTGAACTACACTGCACATGTAAAAAGGCCAACTAGGCACAAGAGTTGAAATTTAGCAATAGCTGTGAACTCTTTTTGCAGCACATCAGTTTCATGCTCTGTATTAGCACTTTGTTGAATTGCATTGCCCTATATATTTCAAATGTGATGGAGATACGTGGCCCTCTTAAGAAAACCATCCATTTAAACAATTGAGCGAAGGCATGCCTGTATGCAGATGAGCATCACTTGGTGAAATGAAAACTGCGATTGTATCTGCTTGTTCTTTATTTCTAAAATGATATTTAATAATACAACACTTACTGTGCACATTGCACAACGAGCTAAAAAATAAAAATAAATAAAAAATAGTCTTATAAACTTACCCCTTGGTTTCCTTTGAAACACATTGATGGTTCACTTGGTAACGATCCCTGCGGTGAGAGAAAGACAGACGCATTTATTGTGACACAGTTGCACATATTCACAGAGCTCTGTAATCTAAATTAGGCCAGCAAACAAAATGATGCTGTAATGAGTTACATGCAAGTTAAAGTTACACAATCAAGTGTGCCTGTGTGCGGTTAATGGTCTCCACTGGAGCTAAGTAAGAGCCCTGGCTACTTGTCAATTAGATAACTTGGCAGACTGCGGGCTCTCCGCTTTACTTTGAAGCACAGGAAGGTTTCCCAGCAAACAGCTGACGGGCTCGTCTTTCCCGACAACCTTACTCAGCGACGTAGACAATTGATTAGAACTAGTTTTTTTAGTGACTCCCAAATGAGAGTCATTTATGCACAGCCTACTACAAATGACGGTATTTTAAAAATAGAAATAGAAAGAAAGAAAGAAAAAAAAACGTAACAAAATGCGACAGGGAAACATTTTTGAAAGAAAAAAAAAAAAAAAAAAAAAAAAAAGGGTCAGCCGACAACTTTATCAAGAGTGAATTCATCTCCAAACACACACGCGCACACATAGAAAACACACGGAAAAGGTGTACCTTGAGGTTTTGGTAAGCCTCCAGCGCTCTGATAGCCGTGTCCGTGAGCTTGACATGGTACAGCGTCCTGTTGGGGCTGTTTTTGTTATTTTTTCCACAGGAGAGCCCGTAGTGGTGCTCCTGTCTGAGCGAAGCCATCGCTGGCTTTTCTCTCTGCCCTGCAATTAAAGCTGCTTTCCTCTCTCGGCTCAACACTCTCCCTGAACGTCACGTGTGGGCGGGGCCACGGCGACAATAGCACCGCGAGCACAGCACAGACCGTGTACTGTAGACAGTTATTCACAGACTGTAGGCCATATATAAGGATTTACTCTTACTAGTAGAATTGCCTTAACTAGAGAATCCCTTCTTACCTTGAAGTATACAAATCCTCTTCATTAATTGTTTCTCGGGTTGTCCTAAAAACAAAACATCTGTAGGTTTATATAGTAAGATTTATATCTGCCTTCTTTTATGTTAAAGCTGCACCATTATTATTTTTTAATACAATGGGTCAAATAACCATGTGTCATGTTCTTGCCCTACGGAGCATTTTTGCATCATTCAGCTCATTGTTTTGTTTTTTTCTCAACCGTTTTGGTTCGTCTTGGTTCGCTGTTGAATGAAAACGAGGACTTTAACCTGCCAGCTCCCTAGTACAAAGTCTGTATAGTGTCCGACTGAGCACTTGTGAGAAGAGAGCTGTTCATTGTCCGGAGAATTCAGAACGAGCGAGTGAGCGCGTTGATGACGTTTCCATGCGACTGGCTGAAGAATAGAAACATCCGAGGGTGAAGAAGAGAAGTCATTAGCATGAAGACGGCAGCGAAAATGTCTAACTGCGGAGAGACGATGAGTTTCAGGGACTTCTGTCAGTAAGGGCCGACGTCGAAATCATCAGACAAATTCAAGGAACTGCAAGAGACTCGGTTGTTTATGACCAAATTACAAACCTGCTACATGACCGAGGTGTTTTTGCGTCATGTCCTGCCTCCTGCATGCTCTAGCTAGGCGCCACCCCTCACCTGAACTAAACAGAGTATTTCCAGTAGGTGAGAACGCGTCTGACACGGACAATCTTCTGTCTAAAACTCCAGATAATGTCCGGATCTGATTCTCCTAGAGCATTTATCTGCTAAAGAGCCATGTCTTTTTCTTAGTGGAGACCAAAACAAAGCCAAAGGGAAAGTAAATATTGCATTAGCAATTAGACAGAGGCTGGCCTTGTATTTGAATCTCCTTGTGCTCCATGATAAATAAAATCATGAAATAGTAAAAATAAATGATGCAGCTATGGTAGCGACAGTAGAGCTAAATATGTGTGCGATGCCAAGACATCCATCCAATTTAAAATAGTAATGGTAATAATAGAATTTAGCTTATTACCAGACACCACAGTGTACTAAAACAAAGTAAACGTTATTATCTTTATATGACCATGTTCTTACATGAACTGAGCTAAAAAGAGAGTATTAACAATATTTATCACAATTTTAGGCTTGTATTTGGTAAACATCTCCTTTCTAATTAGGGAGGACAGCTGTCGGCAAACTTTTATCCGCTGTTGGAGATGTTTTTTGTTAGCTTTAAGAGTGTCTCGTTCATCACCTCCTGTAAAGGGCATTTACTGGCATAGGCCACACTGCCTGTAAACCTTATACAATGCTGGCTTCCAGGGAAAAGAAAGACAGTATTAAAAGCCAGTATTAATGGGGTTAGAAGCCTCATTGAGTTACAACAGTAATCACCAAATGTTAAAGGTCAAAGTTCAGGGCCTTTTACATTCATTACTACATTACTAGCCAACATGTGCATTCTGAATGTATTGTACAAACTGTTGAATATAATTGTCTTCGCATCCTTGTTTCACAAGGCATTTATAGTCAAAAAGCAATAAATGGAAATTTGTTATTTATTTGCACTGATTTTATTATGGGCTTAAGGGAGCAGCCATGTTCAATAGTTAGTAAAATAATAATATGGACTTTATATAATGTAAATATTTAAATGGACATATTATGGCTGCAAATATCTTCTTTTTTTTTTTTTGCAAATTCTAAATTGCCTGGTGAACTACGTGAGGTCCTGGTCCTTGACACGAGAGATGCTTATCCTAAAGAGTTAATGGGCTTAGTTATCGTAATTTTTGACAGCTTGTCCAACTGTCATTTCTCTTGTTGTCAACAGTGAACCAACAAAAACAGTAGATCTGTTATCTGTTAAGAAAATCCAGGTGCTGAATTTAAGTGTCTCAGCAAAGATGACCAAGCTGAATGACAGCAATTCTAAGTAACTTAAGTGTTTGCATAACTGTGAGAAAGTGCATAAGTGATGGTGGAGGTTGGCAAAGCAGATGAGTCTGACATGTAAGCCTATTTAGGTAAATTGCTAAGCTACTCCCTGAATGAAAGTATAGAACGGGAGGGGGAGGGGTTACTGGAGGTCAACACAGAACAGGTGGTGCTGAATTTTCAGGTTATGCACTTCCATGAATCTAGGATTTTGAAAAAAAAAAAAACATTTATCTTCTGACCGCCAAGTAATTAGCTACAAACCAATAAACCTTGTGTTATAACAAAATATATACATGAAAAGTCATCTCCAGAAGTGACTGCATACTGTGTTATGGTACTTAAAGCAGCAGTCCATCCCCCACTGATGCAAGCAGGTTTGAAGTCGCTCCTTCAACAGCCAAGCAGTGCAAGCTTAACCCTTGGCAGCCCCTCCCTCTCCTTTACCTGGCTCGTACGTCTCCTCTGCTCATTGTCTGTGGCTTGCCATCTGCTGCACGGGAAACCGCTAATGCACACCGATCCCCTGGGTCTGACGTTTCACATCTGAGGTCAGTGACTCCCAGGACACCTGCAACTGGTAAGAGGCAGCTTGTTCATATCGTACTATTGTCCCTCATGTTTCCCCTTTCTTTAGTGCAGAGCAGTGTGTGTTTGAAAAACTGTAATCGGACCATAACATCAGGTTGAAATCTAGAGATTAAACCACAGCCTTCATAATATCTATGAAACAAGATATGTACATCATACATGTCTACTACATATGTCTCTGTTGTGAGTTGGAGAAGGAGAACAGCACATTTTGTCTGCATTAGGCCATAGATGTGAATGGAAACACCTTTGTGAAGACAATGTGTAGTAAATTATTAGTTTTATGACATGCAGAGCCATCGTAAATGCAATTAATGTGTATATAGAACCCCTTATTTCTCACTCAATACTTAATGTAGCCTTCGTACACTTCATTAACTTCGAGTGTGGTTTGGAACTGAAAACATATTATGAGGCGTCAATAATATTCATTGAATCACATCCAAAGGAGAAAATGGAGTATAGCTGTAAGATTTTATTCCAAGGGTAATCGAAGTGAAGTTTAGCTATTTTACTGTACTTAATCAACTAAAATGGGATGAAATAAGATGCAGATTGTTGCACCTGTAATTGTAGCATCCGTCAAATAATTTTGATGGCATTAGTTTTCGTTAGTGGTAAAAATGAGTCAATCCCAGTGGAAACTGCTGCAGTCTATGTTTTACTTTCAGCCCACCTCCATGGTCAGATGTGAAGATACGATACGTCTTTTTTGATACTACCAGTACAATCGGCAGTAACAGAAATGTATCAAATGTAACAGCTAAGGGTTTTAATAACTATTTTACTACTCCACTGGTTTAGCATTGATCTCGTATAACATTGTCGGACACATGATGAACAGTTAAAGAAAAAAGATCAAAATCGATACAGCAGAATTACAGATATCGTCTTTTTTATTCTGTGCATTCTTCTTTGTGGTCAAAACCTGGCGCCTACCTTACCCCGCTAGGCAACGTGGCAGCAGACAGCTCGGCCATATATTTTGGTGTGTTATGCTAGTAGCGGCTAATGTAGCCTCAAGGCTGTAGCCTCAAACAGAAATGAGGAGCAACATAAGTCTGGTAAATTCTTTTAACTCCACACCCCCAGATTTTTTCATTTTCAAACTTGTAGTCTTCAGAACCAGCCGACGTTGACTCAAGGGACATCGCTTGGGGCAATTTATCAGACATCGTGCTACCTAAGGCTTTAGACAACTTTTACCACACATGCAGAAATACTACTTAACACCTGTAAACAGACTTTGATCAGTACAATGGGTGCAGTTCCCCTATATAACATCAAACATCACCACATTTTGCACAATCTACACGTTAGCTGTACAAAGTTTTACAAACTACTGTAACGCATCTGCAGCTCTTTATCCACCATTACGACTGGTAGAGTAACTTTCAGCATTTCTCATTACTAGACTTTGGAGAGCGCCCAGTAAAGGTGATGTTCCCATCACTCTCCACATGCATATCAGAATAGTGCATTAATTAAAAACAGATTCTAGCTTTAAAGTCTTCTTTATCAATTTGCTTCATCCGTGTATGTCTCATTGAGAGGGAGTAACCTTTTTCTACTTGCAGTGCACATTTATATTTTCGAATATGCTGTCTTCACACACACATGCAGTATGCATCACTGAACGTTTCACTGTGAAAACCCAGTTAAATTTTCACAAAGACAGAGCAAATGACTCAAAGGCTGAAGCTTAGAGCATTGTTATTTCAGCTGGCAGAGATGGTGTATCTGGCAGAGCGAGAAAGTGCTTATGAATTTGGGGAAGGTATCGGGTTAGACACACTAACGCCTATTGGGTGAGATTAACACTTTGCCTGGTGTCAAACTTTCACAGGCTAAACATTTAGATTTTCTTTTTCTACTTCATTGGAATATTTACTGACCTTCAGCATTACCAAATAATTGAACATTTATTTTAATGACCTCCTAAAGGTTGATGTATAGAGGCAGTACGATATTCTTTTATTAAAGACTGCAGTTTTTACACTTTGTCAAATGATGATGTGCTTTTGCTTGTTCTCCCTGGTAAAAAAAAAGAAAAGAAGGATGCACTGTAAGAGAACTACATTCTGGCTGAGCTGAAATAGAGATCAGTTAATTGATTTTTCTCAGCAGCACATGTGATGTTTGCAAATGAGCTTGATTTCTGAATTTTAGACAATATCATTGTGTACCGTTCAATAGGACGTACAAATGTGTCCGGCTTGCTCACTCAACCTCATTTGCATATCTGACTATCAACATGAACCACTAAAATGTTGGCTAACCACATAAGCTGAGATACGTTATCAAATGTTCCAAGACAATTCAGCATTTTATAGCGAGGGACAAGATAAGCTGTTAAGCCTCCACTTGTATTTAAAACTATTTTTAGAATTTGGGTTTGCTACCATTATTATAATTTTTTTTAAATGTATGAGCACTAAACTTTGGATTAAAACATTTTTTTTCAACATTTTAAAAGGAAAACATTATGGCGCAGGTCTTTAAGGTGAGCTTTAATTCTAAGATATGTACAAGATGTAATTATGTGCCCATGCACAGGAATGTGCCCTCAAAGGAGAAACCAAAAGTGAAATGTTTTTTACTGTAAATAAACATTTCTTTTTGAGGTTTCACTGAACAGGTAAAAAAAGGTGACTGGTAACAGTGGTAGATGCACATTTGTACTACTTGTTTATAAGACCCGAGAGCAAAAATCCGTTAGGAATCCTAACATTATTACATAAAGCCACACTCAAGGCGTCTTTGTTGCAGAGGTGGAGGAATTTCAACGCTGTATGTTACTTGCAAGGCATGTTGGCATAGACTAGCCCAAGACCTCTCCACGTCTCACTAAAAGCCCACAACATCCACATTATCGCTCTTCAAAAAACATTTGAAAAGGACTTTAATAAGCAAAGGTTTATAACACTTCATGGATTTCATTATAATGCATCAATTGTACATTTCTATACATTATTGTATAACTGCTGCTTGATGAATTATGCAATCTTTGTTTTTTTTATCGTTTTCTCCCTTTCCTTTTTAAGTATGACTAATGATATCTAATAGGGGAGGTATCCTCATAAGCCATTTGGTTTCTAACCTCTCCTGCACAATGTTTAATTTGTATTCTTAAATTCTTACTGTCTTTGTATAATGTCAAGTGTATATGTGCAAATAAATAAATCCATAAAAAAAAAAAAATCAATATTTGTTGTCTTAAAAGAGTAGTTTGACATTCTGGAAAATATTTTTACTTGTAATATCGGCTTTCTTTCCAAGAGTTAGATAAGAAAACTGATACCACATTCAAGTCGGTAGCCTAGGGTAAATATGAAGCTGGAGCCAGCAGCAGGTTAGCTTAGCTTACCTCAAAGACTGGAAATTGGGAAACAGCTCTAAACTCCACCTATCAGTACCTCAAAATGTCACTAACTATCACATTATATCTTGTTTGTTTATTGTCTAAAAACAACCATTTTCTGTTCTGTTACTGGGGGTTATCTGTTTTCCTTGTTTCCTGTCTCTATGCTAAGCTAAGCTAACTAGCAGATTGCTCTAGCTTCATATTCACAGTATAGCAAATGGAATCAATGTTCCCTCATCTAACCCTGGGCAAGAAAGAGAATAAATCTATTTCCCCAAATGTCAAACTTCTCCTTTAAGGAATGCGATGAGAGCTTCTCTTTTGCTCTGTTAAGCATAACCCAATTCGTATCATGTTTTCTTCAACTTGGATCCAAGGACAAAGGCTGCAGGTTTACTCAGCAAAGTCTGTGGATTATGTTCACATCTGAGATCTTCACATTTGTTTTTACTGTCTTCAAAGTGAAGGTGGGTGCAAACTTTCCCACAAAGAAACACAATCAGACTTTGGATTCAGCTTTCTGTGTGTGTGTGTGTGTGTGTGTGTGTGTGTGTGTGTGTGCCATCACTCACACACACATGCATGTATGCACTCGTTACTAAGCAGACCCAGGTGTTTGGTGTTTTTACTGAGATCACAGGACCTTTACAGCCACCACTTTTACTGTGACTGTACAGGTGTGACTGATCATTCCATGCACGAAAAGAGACAGCAGTCAAACAAAAGCTCCTCTGTGTTGGAAAACATCCTCACAACATCAGCAGAGCGTTTGTCACGTAGTCAACACTTTTAGGTATTCAGAGAGTTGCCGGCATCAAGGTGTTATTAATTGTTTGGGTTTGAACAATGGTCATGAAACAGATATTAAGAGTCACAATTCCTACACATCCATATCCTCTGTTTTGTGTTTGCTTCCCTGCATTCAAACAGTTTTGTGCAAATGCTCCAGCAGTGAATACCAACCACACTTTGCTCACAGCAAAATCTCAGAAGTGGCGGGAGGGTTGATGTCGGTCTTTACAGCATAATTGGCATAATTGGACAATTTCTGATTAAAATATTAGTCTGCTCTGGCATAAGCAGCTCTCTGCCACCACACACAATAGACAACAATGAATGGCGCCACTGGAACAGGATTGGGTAATTGTGAGCAGGAGACAATTTCCCATAACCACAGGGGCACAGTGACAGAGCGAACCAATAAAAGTCAGACACCAGACTACTGAAGCATTTATATCAAGGGACCTGGAAGGGGCTGTGTCTTTAAAACCATGTTTTGACAGAGCAGGGTAATGTAGTGACCAGACCTTTACACTCGGATGAAACTAATGCCTTACAAATCCAAATGGGATACAGGCTGTGACTTTAAAATGCATCTGCAATATCATTTTTGGGATTTTTATTATCTCAGATGACTAATAAACTGGTTCAATCTTGGATCTGGCAATATCTGAGCCACAATTAAGTCTTATTTGAACACATGACTTATATCGATATACATATAAGCATCGCTGTATACTGTCTTAACCACCTGGCTGATGTATATAAAGCAACATGGTACATTAATCATTCCATATTTATTCCAACACCCTTTGCACCCTGCATTATTGCACAATGCAATTGTTTACAATTTGCAGTACCTGTTTTTAGCCATATGTCAATTTCTGTGTCCATTTAGAGCAACAAAATACCAGAGTCAAATTCCTTGTATATGTACACACTTACTTAGCCATTAAAGAGGATTCTGATTGTGAATCTGATCCGGGAGCTCTGTTGATGCTTTGAACTAAACGCTAACACCACCATGCTAACAAGTTCACAATGACAATGCCAACATGCAGATGTCTAGTCGGTAATGTATTCCATGTTCCCCATCTTGATTTAGCTTGTTAACACGCCACGTCAATAAGTAAAACTTCTGAGCAAAGCCTTGGCTGACTCACACATTTCTGCGTTTTTAAGAACAAGAAAAAACACATCAGTGTGTTCTTTTTATGTAATGCGTGTGTGTGTGTGTGTGTGTGTGTGTGTATCAACCACATGAGGCCTTTCCCTTTGAAGCTTGATTAAAGTTGTCAAAAGCTGCTTTGTGTATTACGACCAGGTAATCACACTTGAAAGTCAAAGGACTAGAAACATACAAAAGACTTGCACAGTGTCTTATCTCAGAGTTTAATACTACTCATTCTGTGAATGTTGTTCAGCCGGATGATTGGAGCCAACTCATCTCCAGCTTTATGGGAGAGGGGGGGAGGCTACAGTCATTCAGCCCAGTATAGTTTCCCCGCAGCTCTTTAGGGTCTCAATGACTCACTGAGGCCACAGACGTCATCTTAATCAGGGCAGGTGCCTTCGTATTGCCACAGCTGCACGACATTTCCATAAAGGAGTGAGAGAAAGTGAGACTGAAAGATAGATTGAATGTGCAAAGAAAAAACAAGACACACGAAGAAAGGGGACTTTCAGCCTCATATTATGAAAATGATCTCCTTTAGGTTTGGCTGTGGAATATTAACATTGAACGATGTATGACACAAGTTGTGTATGAATGTGAAAGTTCAGGTCCTGCTGCTGATGAACTAGCCAATATGCCACAAAGGACGTCATGCAGCACATCTTCGTTAAGACTGCGGATGACTGTGAGCTAAACCTCTTCTTCCAGTCAGTCTGGGACACAAATGAGCAGAAGCGTTTAAGCTGCTTTCACATGATCAGCGGTAAAACCGCTCTGCGCTGGTTGTGCTGTTGTTTTCCTATAGAGAGAGCGTTGCCGCCGGATTAGGCGGAAGCGCTACCCTTGGCGTGGCGCACAGAGCGCTGCGCTCAAAGTTCAAATTACTTTGACCTTGGTTGGCGCTGACTTTTCAAAGGACATCCAATGAGATAAACACTGTATGAAACGACACAGGCAAGCAGGGGAGGTCACCATGAAAACAAAACTAAGTAGCTGCCTTCACCACAAGGTGCCCTACCTCACGGTGAGCGCAGAGAACATTTCCTATCATGTGACCCTGGTCAACGTGGTCAACGTGTTTTACATCTGAGTTACAATTTCAGTTCAGGTAAAAACAGTGAATTGTAACATCAGGATTCTAGCTTTAAAAAGACACATCTTAACGCAATTTTACTGTTATGGAATAACGTGTATACTTCATCCATAGTTTAAAAAACTGTAGATTCCAGGAAGGTAAGAACATTGACACCTAAAGAACTATGGTGTAAGGAAAGGGCCAATGAAGTATGTGGAAAATAGCTCAATTAAAGCTGCAACTAGCAATATTTATATATTAACACTTGTTAATGTATCATTAAAAGAAATTGCTCGTAGTGACAAACCCACAAATTATTATCGCCAGATTTTACAGCTCCCCTCAGCTCTACAGAGAGTTAAGTGTCTTTCAGCTCATTGTTTTGGTTTTATGAACCGCAACTTCACTGTTTTGGTTCATTTGTCAGCAGCCTTTTTTCAGTTTTCCGTTTTCAGTGAAAATGATGATGGTAAAAATGCCATGAAATAACAAACTCCCACACTACACCGACTGTGTTAAATATTCATCATCATCGACATTACACACCTTTATAGGCGAAGAGCCCTGGGAGCGTGGAGAAAGATTAAAGGAGCAAAGTACATCTAATTCCACCCTTCATAATATTTGTCTCCACATGTCCTCTCAGGGAAAAGGCCCTGTGGATATTTGTTACTTCTCGGACCGTCGGTAATGGGATTTACTGTACAGAACCAGTCTGCTGTACTCACTTCCCTCTGCTCTGGTCTCAGGGGCCCTCTCTCTACATGGGTAAGGGTTCCCATGTGTCCTGCCACTCGGCTAATTGAGGACTGGTAAAGGCAAGTTGCCATGGAGGAGACTCCCACATATGGGATGCTACTTTTAGTCTCGCTCTTTGGGGAACACTGGTAAGTTCATGCTGAACATTTTTATTTACATTTTGCGCATAGAGGAACAGTAGACTTTCCATTTGATGTCTGAATGATTTCCTTTTACATTAATCACGTGTGTCTTAATACATACAGAGAAAGACATTAAAGTTACAAAAAATATGGACTTAAATAGAATACAACTCTAAAGTTTATTTATTTTTAACTCTGTAAATCAGCTATTTTTTTGAAGGGTCAATCATTTTCCCATTACTAAGACTTAAATAACGCTTATTAAAATCATTTGGTCCTTAAAGTTGTAAAATTAACTAGTAGGCAAATCCCTTGACCCTTGACCGAGCAGCAGGGCTAAAGGTTCAATGTGTATTTACGAGCCACCTCCTCCACAGAAATAGGGGGCAGTATTTCACCTTTAAACTGGGTCCACACAATCTCTAATGTTTATATCTTAGTTGTAGTAGTTTGCCATATTTATTTTTATTCTAATTTATTTCTTTATATTGTGTTTTGCATGTATTCCTGTGTAATGCCTGTCACTCAGTCAGTGGGCAAGAACACCAAAAATCAACCAAACTGCTGAAACTCTGAGAGCAAAAAACTCTGCTGTCTTATAATCTTCACCTGAGGCTCATCCATCTGTGTTTACTGGGCACTAATGTTAACCGGGGGCTGTAGTCTGTGTAACGATATGTTAGTTTGTTTATTGGACTAAATACAAAGTGTCAGAAACTAGGAAACGACCCGCATGTCCGTCTCGTCTTCCCGGCGGCGGCGCAGCCAGGAGAGCAGCCCGCCTGGGGAGGGGAGAGGTCGGCAGAGCCGGCACTCTGCAGCCGCCTCCGTCAGACGGAGCCTCCGTCAGCGGCCGAAGAGGCTTGAGCTCAGCCAGAACAAGCCCCAGCCTGCAGTCACAGCGGGCTGCTGGACATTGAGTAACGCCACCACATGAGTCTGCAGTTCCCTGGTGCTGTGGCTGAACTCCAGCTAACTGCTTTGTTCTGTTGATAATGTTAGTTAATTGTTTTAATGTTTTAAGTTTAAATTCTGGCATATCTTACACATTGAAGCCTTGAAGGAAACGTTAGTGCACTTGCTCTACAGGCCCATAGATGATAGATTTTATCACACACACAGTCGAGGCATTTTGGCTTTATGCGCCACATGAAAGGGGCCCTGCCTCCAACGCTGTAACCAGTTCTCAGCGCTAACAGTGCTAGGATTTGTTGAATAGCAGTAAACAGGAAGTACAGCTGAGGCTGATGAGAATGTAGCGTATGTTTTCAGATCTTTGGTCATAAACCTGACCAAATGTCACAGCAATCCATCCAATAGTTGTCGACCCATTTCATTCAAGACCATAAATGTCAACCTCCTTGTAGCGCTAGATGAAAAGTCACACTTATGGAATACTAGAAAAAAGAAAAAAATCATTCTAACTTATCCACTAGTCAATAATGATTCATCACATTGATTATTTGTTTCTACCTTAATTTGCGCTGCCCAGTACAGCCACTGCCACTGCTCACAGGCTGCCCTGTTTTTTTAGCAACATATATCGCATTGAACATTAAACGCATTTTGTTATGTCTTCTTATAAGTTACATTCTGTCACATCACGTCCTATGTGTTGTACAATATGTACTGAACACTGTGTCGGCCATAAAACATTGCTGTGAGAGACGCACTGATGAGCTCAGTGGAATCAGTAGCATCTCATGCATACAGAGTATTTTCAGTGAGTCGTCACTGCTCGTCCTCTAGATTTCACAGAGATGGAATAATTCTCTGTACTTTACATTCAGAGACGTCAGTCAGATCGTCTGTCGCTGGAAGATGAGTCAACCAGGAGAGTGTGGTCAGGACAAAGAGACGGAGATGACAACAGAGACAAAAAAGTACACAAATAAAAGCGGGCGTCATCTATATTTCTGTGTGTCTACATTTGTGTTCGCTGTAGTTCTGGTGCAATTATCCAATTTCACAAACCCATTTGATATTGGACCAGGCAACCTTGTCAGAGGCACTTGGTATGATCCAGCACACCAGCGACTGTTATCTAGTCTTCCCTATATTCTGGACACCATGCATTAGCAGAGAAATGGCTGTTACCTTGGAAACCATTCGAAAACACATCATCTGGACAATGTCATGATTTCATTTCATTATCGTAATCAGAACAGTCTTGACGTAAGCCCATTTTGACAACGTGGGCAGTGAAAATCCATAAAACATTATTATGGCTTCGTCTGTAGGCTTTGTTCTCTTTAGTCAAATGCTTTAAATGTTGTACAGAACCAAAGTAGCAATGTTGGGGACTTTTTAACAACAGCCTTTTGCTTTTACAGTTGATTTAACCGGCACAGGATACGACCACAAGACAAACGCGGAAGAAGACAAGAGTGTATGTCTGGTGTATATTTTGAAAAATAAAGCCATCATTTTCTCCATGGATGACTGCTATTGTTCCGCGCCAAGTGAAAGAACATTCAGTTAAGCTGTACCAGAGGACAGGTTGTCACGTTCAGCTGCCCGCTGCAACATAGCTATGTAAAAATCTGACTTTTACACAAGGACATTTGTGAATCAGCAGAACAAATTGTTTTTTTCTTTTCCTGCCAATCTCACAATGTTCACTTGGTGACACAGCTCCTATCATACGCATTGTGTTTGTGACAGCACTGATTCACGGAGAGGAATTAAAGGGTAAGGTTCCCACGCACAGTGACACCCAAAAATATTGATGATTCTTGTGTTGCAGCCAGACAGTATCAAGTGGACATATCAACGCAATGCTCATTAGGGCTCAATTCATGTGTGTGAGCCTTTCTGCTTATTGCCGGAGATTATTTCACGTATTTCTTTTGTTCTCATGCACCTGACTGACATTTTTCTCTCTGTGCTTTCAGTAAGTTACATTCATAGTCCTGTCAGTGAAATTCAACCCAGCCTAATCTCCACCCCTGCTGCCTTGTGCTTGTGTTTCCACGGCACAGGATCAACCAGTGCAACATCTGCACTCCAGAAGAAATTACCTTGATGCTCACGTGTCTTCTTTTGCCCCCAAATAACTTTTGATAGTACTTCCCCTCAGGCAAGGCCGTTATACCTCAGATAAAAGGTGAAACAATGGGTTTACTGAAATGGCCTCCAAAGGATGTGAGAGAGGGAGTGAAAATACTAGAGAAGATTTGGAGACGGTCATTTTTTCAAAGCAGCAAAGCCTCCACCTCCCTTTTTAATCAGTGCAAGAAACAGGTGGACTCTAAAACTTCTTTGTGTTTCTGACACTCAAAACCTTTATTGTTCAAATGCTAATCACAGGGATGTTTCAGCTATGTCTCAAAGAGGAGAAAAGGAAATGACTGTGTCTTTAGTTATCTAAAAGCCTTGAAAACTAGAAGTAGATCCCAAGTTGAAACTTAGAAGTATGAGAAGGTTAAAGATATGTTTCTATGTAATCAATAACTCCCTTCAGGCTTTGCACCCATTCACCAGCAGCCTATATCTGTATCTTGTCAAGAATTTCACTAAACAAACACACATGCTCAATTTCCCCCAGCAATGTAACACATAAACCCACTCTAATGTTCTTTCCCACAAAGTAAACTGTGTTTATATTATAGGTTTTATGCTTAGTGCAGCGGAGGACAAAGAGCAGGTGAAATGAATCACTTCATTGCATAATATAGAGGGGGATATATGAGAGCTGCACACATAAAAACAGCGAGTTTGAAAACCTCTTTACAGTGATTCATCTCTTTTTTTTATTTGGGGTGACATGAGGTCACATATGTGCATATCTACAAATTGATACTAGACCTTGTTGTGGGCAAACTTTTACTCGCAGGCCTCACTTTGGGCAGGCATGTTCTACAGTCTTGTGTATATTCTTCATGTGCAAAAAACGAACAATCCTGGATAGTTCTATGGCTAATGATCATACAAACTCTTTTAATTTGTACTTGTTAAATCAAAGATTTGCAGTGACAACCAAACAATGACGGCTCTTTTTGTGGTTGGGAATTTGAAACAATATCCAACAGCACTGCCAGATGAAAGCAGACAATCTTTAGCCATGCTAGCTGTGTGTTTGGTCCAGACTGAAACGTCTCAAAAAACTACTGAATGGACTGCTTTGAAATCTGGAACAGAAATGAATGCCCCCCTCAGGATGAATTGTAGTTACTTTGTTGATCCTTGACTTTTTATGCAACGCCAATATCAGGTCAAAACTTTACTTTGTTCAATATTTTGGTTTATGATCAAATTACTGCAAAAATAAGTGACATTTCCATCAGCCTCAGCTGAAATGAGCAAATGTTAGATAATAACAGATAATAGTGAACATGCTGAACATTATACCTGCTGAACATAAGTATGTTAGCATTGTCATTGTGAGAATTTTAGCCTGCTGTTGTTAGTACTGCTGTTGAACTACAGGCTCACAGCGCCGCAAGCATGGCTGTAGACTCTTATCTAACAACTATGTTCATATTCAACCAGAGTATGTTGCACAGAAGAGTATTAGGGAACAAGGAAAAATAAATCAGATGAGGATGGTCTACTTTTTTTAAATATTTCGATAGTAAGGTCAAAATGTTGAAAACAAAGTTGAAATGTGGAGAAAGTAAAACCGTTTTAAAATTTGGGAATGTAACACATTAGCTTGGTTAAAAAATGCAGTAAACAATGCATGTCAAAACCAAATACAGCTACATGTACAGTATTAGGTGAATATATATTTCAGTTTACATAAATAAAAACAAGTTCCAACAGTCAAAGAAAATAGAGGTTTTCAGTAGAGAATAAAAAATACATATACAGTAGTTTACAATACAGCATGGACAATATAATCATTTCACAGGCGCGTGTCAAAATTAGCTCCAACAATCAGGACACGAGGGACATTAAGGCGATGCAGGAGACGGGATCAGCTAGTCCCATCAATCATTCATGACAGCAGGCAGGACTCTGGCAGTGTGATGGATGACAGCGGTGAAATGAGACAGAGAGGAATGCACCATACGTCCAGCTTGTCACACTAAGTTTATACTGCCACACATCAGTGCCTCCACCACTTCATGATCGGCGTCAGCAAAGACCGCTCCAAACAGTATAGCCTATGCATGAAGATGGTGCAATCAAATGTTGGAGGAGAAATTAATGGTGGTTGTCCTTTCCTCACATCATATGCAGCGCACAACTCCATGGTTTCACAAATCATCTGTCCTGTTTGGACTAAATAAAGAAGCAGTCCAAACACAATAACCCCTAAAACTGCAAATCCCCTCGCTTTTGACTCAGTATTTCGACATAATTATTCAACAGCTACTTACTTAACAGTCAAACATGTACACACATGTTTAGGGCCAAAATGAATTGCATGTGATCGTGTGAAAGGCTGTCTGTCACCAAGTAGTCCGCTTGGAAAAGTGCTGGATGTAATGAGAGTGCAAGGACTCTTACTGTTAATATGAAATTCCACTGTTAAATTTAGTATGAATTTAACGGAAAACAAAGTTTTTCTCCCCATCATCTCCATTTGGTTAAATTGCAGACACGACTGGCAACTGAGCCGCAGCTGCAGCAGTAGTCACACAAGGGCAGCATTAACATTCAGAGGCTTTGTAAGAGCAGAAGCAGTCAACATTTTCAAAATTACCAGGTGGTGATAATTGCACTGGGAGACAGAAATAGTTTGCTTTAAGCAGGATGCTGTCACTGAAAGCAGCTGTGGGGAAAGCAAGTCAAAGGCAGACATCCTGGGCTGTCCTGTGTGTCGCCAGCAGCCCAATAAACTGACCACAGTGTTCGACATGCTGTTCTACACGCTGTTAAAGTCTTCATGCTCCAGCATGATGAAAAACCCGTTGCTCTGTACCCACTCAATCCTCTGCAGTATTACTTTTTCTGTTTACAAGTTCTCACTTTGGGAGGACCCAAAATGACGCAATTTTCATGGTAAACACTCTCAGTCCCAGGATATAAAACTACATACTTTCTTTGTTTCCAGTGGTGGAAACATTTCAAATCTGGTGGAAGACGATTCGACTTGCAAACAATTAAAGGATGTACGCAGAAATAGATAGCTTGGTAAAGTTCTGTTCATAATCCTTGGAGAAATGTTGTCAAATGAACCCTTTAAAATGGTATCTAAGTATATAAAAGGTATAGCTTATGGATGGGTCGTCGTTTTTGCAAAAGTGAAATATTTAATTAAAAACTAGAGATTTTTTATGTGAATAATTATACTCTTAAAAATGTTCAAAATGATACTGGTTCCCTGGTGGCAGGGAACGTTTTTAGCCACGCTAGCGGCGTGTTGGTTGGTTGGTGCAGCACTTTGGTGCAGACGGAAATATAACAACTATTGGATTGTCGGGAAATTTTGTACAGACATTCATGATCTCCAGGCGGAATCCAAGCGACTTTAGCAAATTAATTGTCCTCTAGCGCCACCAGCAGGTCAAAGTTTCAACTTGCCCAGCTAATATTTCTCAACATCGGTCTGATGGATTGTCACAACATTTGGTACTGACATTCATGATCCATGATCTAGCGTCATCATTAGGACAAAACTTTGGTTTATGACCAAATACCTGCAAAACTAATGACATTCCCATCCGCCTTAGCTGCATTTTGCGTTTAGTGCTTATTCAAATATTATCCATGTTAACACGCTAAACTAAGATGGCGAACATGGTACACATTATACCTGCTAAACAGCATGTTAGCATTACGAGCAAGTTAGCATACTGATGTTAGCATTTAGCTCTAAATACAGCTATGTGCAGCCTCACAGAGCCACTAGCATGGCTTTAGGCTCAGTCTTGTTTAGTCATACAGAATTATTGAGTTAGAGATATAACAAGTTCTCTAAGTAAAATGACAAAACATGACGTTTGTAACTGCCCTGTAGAAAAACTTAAAGGACTTTTAGTATCGATTGGGTTTAGTCTTTCAAATAATTCAGGGAACAAATGAACACTTACAAATACCCTGTGGCTGCTTGTATTCAACTGCATTCCTCAATTTAAAAATTTTTTTTTTTTTACAGCAGTCTGAGTTTAATGCTCAGACATACACACAGTAATAAATGTAGTCTACGTTTCATATGAAGTGTAAAATCTATCAGCATTTACCGTTTAGATGGCATATGAATGAAATGCTTGTAGAATCCGTAATTGTATTTGTATTGTTGATTTAATGTGTGAACGAGCGATTTAGAGAAGGTCACATAAAGCTCAATATTAGCCTGTAATTTATAATATACTGTTGGAGTGGTAAGTTTGAGAACCCCTAATTTAGTGTAATACTGTCATTAATGTTTGACCACTGTCACAAGGATACATCTAAATGATTGCTCATTATGTTTGAGGAGGCACACAAGTTTTGAACCTCAAAAATGACACAAAAAAGTGTTTGGGCTCTACTTGGGCCCGTTTTTGGCCATCCATCCGTTAAGAAATAATATACAGAGGGCTGCAGACCAGAACAAACTTACAGCATATAATTAAATTCAAAGAAGACCTTATTCTTCACCTAAATAGACTGTTGGCTAGACAATCACAGCTGTAGTTTGATGGCTCATTGTATTCAAACAGTAATTATGTCCTTAAAATACAGTATTCGCCTTTCAGCAAGAAACCCAGCCCTATCTTCATTCTCCTCCTTCAGCTCACTTCTACCACTATAACCACATTATAAGGTTTATTTGCAATATGCAGACTGTATAGGCTGGTTGTTATCATCTTGACAAATGTTAACTTATGGTTCCAGTTCTTTAAAACATACAATTTGTTTGAATTTCTTTCGCTGATTCTGATGATTTTTTTGAAAAATATCTTGTTTTAAACTTGTTATGTAATTTAACTAAATGTAGCTGCAGAACATCAGAAGTTTCCCTTGAGAAAAAACACATGTGCTTACTTGGAAAATACTCCAGATGCCTTTTGTTTGACTGAGGCATGACCTATATGCAACATGCAGGTTCAGCTGCACACATTAATGTGTCTTCAGAAGAATCAGAATAAGGTTTATTGACATGAAGGTTTTCACTTACAAGGAGCCTAGGTTTGCCTAGGTATTAGGTGCATACAATCAATATATTAAGAAAGAAAAAAAGATAGAGGCAAAGTACAGCAAAAGTCAAGAACGTAAATATAGAATAGAAAAATTACAATAAAAATATGAAACAAGATAGTAGTACAATATAACTGTTTTAGAATGAGTGAGTTGTACAGTTTTGTGCAGGATGTGACTTGATCTTCTATTTAAAGTTTCAGTGTCTGGGTAGAAGTTCAGTTTTGAGCAGACATGACTCAGTCATCTTATTTAATTGCCAGACAGTCTATAAAATCACCAACCAAAACTGCAAGGAAAACATCATGTGGTTCTCTCATTTGAGAAAAGAAATAAAACAATTAAGAAAATTCCATTTTGCACCGTAACCCAGGGCTAGGCAATAATTCAATATTATCAGTGGAATCATACTGTGGTGATATGATCAGATTGTTATACAACGCTATGATGTCTAATTTATATTTCCATGTAATTTGTATTTTACAGTAACAACATCAGTTACCCTGGTTTATATGTGAGTTCTTTCTGGTGTAATACACAACTCTGGAACACACCTAATGGCGCTGATCATGAATTTAGGTATTTTGCATGTAATCTATCTATTTAAGCATTTGATACTTTTAATATCTCATTCTTTAAAATATACTTTTGAATTGATTAGCAGCCTCTGTGTCAAGAATGGCAATGTAGATAGCAGTCTGAGTGCATTCATTTCCAAATTTACTTTAGCGTAGTCTGCCACCTGCTGGCTCTTTTTTAGTAAACTTTTAAGGAGATAGCTGTGGATTGTGATTGAAGTTAATGTCTCATTGAATAGAGCTGATTAAATCAACATTACAAGCATACTAGCCATAGCTATAAACCCTCTGTGCAGCACATCAGTTACCTGCTTTGTATTGGAACTATGTTAAACATCCAAGGTACACAGGGTGTAACAAATTGAACGTAAATAATTTGAAGTACATTTTTACACTGGATACAAAGCAACTGTGTACAAAGAAGACATGTAGGCACTGTGCGTCTCTCTGTATGTGTCTCCCCATCCTGGCATTTGCCCAGGATGACGAAAGAGGAGAAGAAAAGTCACTCTACGAGTCTGACAGTGCCAGGCTCCATGTCCTTCAATCAAATCTATAAAACCTTCTCTGTGTGATCTCTAGAGCCCTACAACCCTACAAAAATAAACTACAGATGCAAAACAAATGAAGAAAACCTCCGCACTGTAATCATGACAGTAGTTACTGGCATGATTTCAATGACAGGGTTTAAAGGTTAATTCTTGAGTTTGCACACAATAGCTTAAAACTACCATATAACTACGGACTAGGGGCAGCTTTAGTGTTATGGGGGCCCAAGGGAAACCTCAAAACTTTTTTTCTGAAATAGAACTATTGACTATTAATACCGCACAGTAGAAGTCCTGCATTCAAATGTTCACTTAAAGTGAAGAGTGAAGGAAGGGCATTATCAGCACAATGTAGCCTTCTTAAATATACTTAATGTCTGTTCTAGGTGGAGCTTTCAATTATAATACAATGCTAGTTTAATGAATAGCCTTACAATGAATCATATTGTAATTGTTATATTCTGTGAGCAAAATCTGAATCAGAAGTAGAAGTAGGCTACACAGTAAGTAAGTAGTAGGCCTATACAGTTGAGTTGGATATTGTTTTAAGTGCTTTAAGGGCCTTTTGGGGTACAATGAGTTAGAATAGTAACATAATTCAATATTTTTCATATCTAAAAATCATAATAAATCTATTGCTGTTTGGAGCCCCTTTAGTTTGGGGGCCCAGGCAGTTTTCCTACTTTGCCTAAAGGTAAAGTTTGCCCCTGGTAATAATATTAGTATAGGCCTACTACATTTATTGTGAATGCATGCCTTTCAATTTAACACGTTTTACACTGAATGTGGTATTCCTGCTCTTACTCATGTAAAGGATTTGAAGGATCTCATATCCACCCCAGTCTTTGTTATTGCGCTGCATTGATGATTGTCTGGCGCACGCGTAGTGCAATCTGTGAGCGAGAAAGAATGTTCTACTTCTCGCACGGAAGTCTCGCGCATATTTGGCACAGCCTCACAGGCGCAACGTAAGCAGAAACAGCGACTGGAGCGACGAGAAGGGAACCGACGGCCCTTTGGCTGAGTTGAACTATTTGGATATTGGGCGACAGAAGCGGTGATTACTAAAATGACCAGTGGGTATCGACATATATTTTGACTGTAAGGCATTAGTGTACTTGACTGGGTTGCATGTAGTCTGTGCTCGTTGTTTTTCGCCGCTCGTTAGCCTTGGCCATCGCCGACCTGGGTTCCGTCTATTTGCTGGAATGGACGTAAAGTTATTTAAGGGAATTCATGCCAGTATTGACTCCTTGGTTTGTAAATCACGCATGTGCTGTCTATGTAGGTTTACATGGAGTACATGAGCTTGTGCTACAGCGTGTGTCAAGTAGCTGTGTGTTAAATTATGTGCGTTTAACGTTTGTCAACATCGATAGGCCAACGGGTCGTTTATTGTCCGGCCGAGCCTCGGCCTACCGTTAAACAACCGTGAGCAGATACATGACTGAGTATCAACGCGGCTTGTAGCAGACATCAATATCTTTTTATTTCCTCAAACGTGCTTTTGTT
Source organism: Bovichtus variegatus (assembly GCA_943593645.1). NCBI lineage: Eukaryota > Metazoa > Chordata > Actinopteri > Perciformes > Bovichtidae > Bovichtus > Bovichtus variegatus. Next base: position 7,141,063 of record CALSCE010010649.1, read on the forward strand.
CCTCTTTAATTAGCCGATTCGACAACCCGTAATATGATGGCAGACGCGTTTCTGCCCTCTGTGGTTCTGGCATGAATCTGCTCTCGAGCGCCTCCCTGCCACGTCGGCTGCATTCGTGTTTTACACCGTTTTTTAAATCTTTACTTTTGCCATCATACGTCGTTTTTTTTTTTCCTGTAATTTCAAATTAACTCATGTAGACACTTATAAAATGCCTTTTTTGAGTTGGTGTTGTTTTTGTTGTTTAAAGGGTGTAGCTCACATACCAGGTGTGTTGCTCATTAAACTGCCTTTTGTTCTGTTACATATTTCTTTTCTTCTTCTTTTGCATGACATACAGGAGGAAACCAACGTGAGCTTGCACGTCAGAAGAATGCCAAAAAAAGTACTGACCAGGGTAAAGGGAAGAGGGGCGATGATGGGCTGTCTGCTGCTGCTCGGAAGCAGAGGTAAGCAGAGGTCTGCATGAGAATAAAGAAATGTGAAGCACACACACTTGAGTAATGGATCTTCCCAGCACCACAAGGAAAAAGTGTTTTATCATGACATGATTGTAGGGCTCTGTGGACTATTTCACTCCTGGCTGATCACGCAGTTATGTATTTTATTTAGTCAGATGCAGTTATACGGTATGTGGCTCCTGACCAGTGCGGCAAAAATCAACCGTTCAGTACTTTTTTTTTCTTGGTTTAAAAAAAAAAATTAAAAAGCAATGCAACTTATTTTTTTGCTGGATGATCTGTTCCAATCACATTCTAACTGGGTGCACTTATAGATGTGTGTATTACTGTAGAGTTTGCCCTAACAAAGTATTCTCTTTTTCAATGTCCCTCTCTCCCCAAGGGATGCCGAGATAATGCAACAGAAGCAGAAAAAGTCGGGTGGCGGGGGGAAAGAAGAGGCAAAGTCCAAGTAAAGAATGGAGAGAAATCGGAGACAAATTCAACTCAGTGCTTCAATAACATCCCGTGTTCAGCATTCTTCCTGATATTTATGAGAATGGTTCTGTCATTTTTGTCTAGCCTGAAGAATCTAGGATCCTACATTCTTCCCTATGGCAAATGACATTACTTGTTGGATTTGTTATTTTTACTTGGTGATATATTATGTCTGAGCAACTTAATGGTTGTCCCACGTTGGTGCTGCATGCAGAGGAGCATCGGTGGTGTAAGCAGCAGGAGAAAGATGAACAATTCTTGACACAAAGCACCTAAGTAACAGTTGTGTATTTTTGTACAAACATGTCCCCTGCTGGTTTCAAATAAAGTGTATCTTTTTAGTTCATGCTTTCTTGTGTTATTCTGAATGTTAGTCTTAAATTTTCAAATGATCTGTAATTCTGTTACTGGAGCATTGAAGGGCTGACACTTTTAAATTATGTTACATCTTGTAGCATCTTTTTTTGTAACTGGCATCACATTGAGATGCAGTGTATAGAACACATTTAATATGGCAGATGAGGAATCATTAAGTAAACTACTAGCTATTTCTCAGTGTATTCTAATATTTGGATAATTAGACTTCATGTTTTGAGTCAGTGTTTTACAGATGTAAATTTAATTTAATAAAATGGCAAATGCAAAAACTTTATACAAACAAAAAGTTAATAATTGCAGTGATGGAAGATAACTTATAATTTAACCCATGCTCTTGAAAATAGACCTTCCCAGAACAGCTCCAATCTATAAATAGCATTTGCTGGATTATTTTCTGATGTTTAACACAGAAGGGAGACTATTCGAAGATGATAACTAATCCAAGAACACTGTACCAGCTAGTATTACTCAATTATCTTATTTTCCTGTGATAAACATGCCAGTTTCTGTCAAATTTAGGTGCCTCATCATATTTGATCACACCTTGTTTGTGGAGATTCACTCAACAATGTAAAGTAATGTAAAGATAGCCAACAATGTGTTTTATTAGGATCTAAATGAATGCAGATATATAGTCGATCCAATTACGCAAGGCACATTAAGAAATGTTCATTTAATAGGCACTGCCACTGCTTTTTCTCTCAGCCTTTCTCTGCCTGGATGCTATCAATATGCTGACTTTACAGGATAAACTGGTTGTATCTGTGCTGCAGGTACAGTTTAGTGTATTCATGGCTCATGGCCTACTTCCATCAATATCAGGCTCTGCAATGTATGCATCCCAGAAAAATACAGCAGGCTATTATGGGAACAGTACTATGCAGACAAATTCATGCGAAAACTCCTGTTGTACAGAAAAAAAAGACATTCATCCAGTATTAAGGTCAGGATAGCACTTTACAAAGTTAACCAGTCTATCAAAGTTAAGTCTGTCATACCAAAAAACAGGCAAAATCAGTGTCTTGTCACAGGCTTTTTTTTTCACTCTATTAAGTTCCCCCCCCCCCAAAGAGTTACATGTGGATATCAGCAGTACAGAATATCTCTTATTAGAAGTCCTATTTTCCATAAATCACACAATATATAACATCCTGCCAACACAACTTGTGGTTAAGGAAAAAATACATCTGTGTTCTGTCTGTCTGGGTTGTGTAACAGTCTGCCAAATGTACTGTAAATAAACAAAGTGTGCCAGCAGACAGAATAATACTCTAGTGCCGGTCTGGCCACTAGGTGGAAGCACACACCAAGGTGTTTCTTAACTTCATTCTTACCCGTGAACATTTCAGAAATTGTCAAGCTGAGAAATGTATTTGGTTATGGATGTCCTCTCTTTGTTAAGCCAGTTACAAGAGCACACACAGTATTTAAGAATTTAAGATGAAGGTCTTTTGAAGTGAAAAAAAGCCTTTTTTATTCACATGTTATTCATACTTTTGAAATGAAGCGAACACACACATTTTCTGCTTTTGCAGAACATTTGTATTATGACTCTTGCCCTACAACATAAGCACAAAGTGCATATTGCTGATATTTTATACTGTTCAGTAAGCTACAGCTCATCCTATTTATAGTCAATAAGCTATGTGTCTACTTACAGAAATCCAGTGAGTTTGTCCTCAGTTCTCAGATTACAGGGCGTATAATTAAGTCACCAGTTTAGCTTTTTTTCCATCTCAGATAGCAGGGGAAATAGCGGAAAAGCTGAATAGTGATGAGGAACAAATGCAGAATCAGCAAGTTGCTTAAATTCAAGAAAATTCCAACCTTATCCGCGATCATCCATGCTACCCTGCTTACAGCTTTGGGTAGATCCCACTTAAATTCAAGCATAAGGCCCAACAGACTGACTGTGGGTTCTGGCAAGTTTTCTTAAATGAGACCAAGAGAGGAGCTCAGTGGTAATGAGAGACGCAGAATGCAAAGAAAAGACGTGAGTCAGCTCGTTTAATTAAATTCATACAAGGAGCCTCTTCTCTTTATGCCTTCTCTGCTGAATTCGTTGAGATAGGGGAGCAGCGCTGCGTAAAAAATGCATTGTTGTTGCAGAGCTGATGCTATGCTATTTATGATGTCGAATAGTCCAGTGTCAAAGTGCACATTGGGGAGAAGATGGACAACAATGTACTGTATCTGCTCGGCTTTACATATGTTAAATATGGCCTGAAATTTAGCCACAGCGAGGGTGAGTGTACTTATTTAATCTAGGTGAAATCAAACCCTATTTATACACTTGCACTTCAGAAATCCAATCAGCTTCTACTGTGTGTAGGTCATGGTACAATATAGATGTATAGGTAAAATAGAGGCTGTCAATGTCCAACCCAAATGACCTTCATGTGAAAACTGAAGTAAAAGAACACAAGAGTATTAAAAAGCAGGGTCAAAGATGCATCAGAAAAGGTCTGAAGGGACATGCTGAATGCTTAATGGTTATCGATTGAGTCCAGTCCCATTCCTACTTAAAAAGGCTGGATAACATTACATTTGTATGAGGGTTCAGTATACAAGCACAGGTTAGATGTCCCACTGGCAGGCTTTCAATGCTCCTGCTTAGTCTAGCTTTGAGTGAAGCACACAGGGCTCAGAGCTCAGCAGGGCAGAAAAAACTGACTTGAGTTTAGACTCTATTTATAATCTCTCCAAGATCCCCCACTTCACAGCACATAAGATCCAGACATGCTACCCCATAATTACAAGGTCAGTAACCGACAGTGTAACGCTATGGTTGTGCTCTGGAGCTCAGGTGTGAGTCTCTGCATGTCCACTGCTGGATACAAGGGTAAAAAGAAAAGCTTTTTGGTCACCTAAGCTGATAAAATAGTTTCTGAGAGTGTCAAAAGACCCATTTCCCCACGTTGTGCCTCCTACAGACTGCTGCTGTGTTAAGGATTTAATGCTTTAGGGAATCCTGGCGGCTCCGTCAGCACGTACAATACCACTATCGTCCTGTGGTGTGGGACCTTTTGTCACATTTCATCATCCCATTTTATCCCCATCTCAATCAAACTTTCTTTATTAGGTCTAATAAAGCCATACGTTTCTTTCATGTACATAACTTGGTCGATGAACATAGCCACGGGCAGCTACTCCTCTTGCTTCATCATGCTGACGTTGAACTCGGCGCCGTGTTGGATTATTGCTTGTTTTCCCGAAAAGAATAAATCTTTGACACTAGTCTGCTGCAACCACTTAGATAATGACTGCACAATGAATAATGGATGTTCTAAAGCATGTAACTGGCTGATAGCCACAGTGTGTACACAATGCCTTAACACAGAAACTGTTCATAGTCATACTATAAATAATGATGAGGTAGGAGGTATATGCATCAACTATAAATGATTGGATTGCTGTTATTCTCCTAAGGTATCGTCTCACGCTGTTGCATTTTGAATCAGCCAGCTTCACCCAACTCTAATTAAATTTGATGTGTCTGTAAATATTTAATAATACAGTTGTAATTTCATACATCACACGTCTATATTATTTTATATTGACACTAAAAGTCTAATAGAACAGTAGGGGGAAAACAATCATGAAATGCTTTTTAAGACGATGACTGTAGTTACCTGCAGCAACACATTTACAGTGGACTGCTTCAGTTGACGTGGAGGAATGAAGAAAATATACTTTTCCTGCCCTGCTTCACTTTAATGGTCTTGCACCTCTTAACCTTTGCACGCATGACTGAGCCCGATGGTGGTAATCCAGAAGCTGAAGCTCATTCTACTGCTGTATGTATGTATCCAAACTAAAGAGTCAGCTGAGCTCCTGGAAAGCAAATGCAACAAATATCTGCCTGGATGTACACATGCACATATGTGTGTACGTGTACATGCATTTAGAAAATGTGTGCATGTTCACACGTACAGTATGATGCACATGTGTATTTGTCCACATCAAAAGCGTAATTGGCCTCTGATTGGCTGAGACATGGTGGGAAATTAATTCGATATGAAAACACAATCGCAAAATACATTTGACACACAATGCATATAATTCAAAGTTCATGCAATAGTCAACTTCTTCCAAAATGAGGAGCAGAGTCTGCTGAATTTGAGCTCCATTTATATTTAAAGTACTTTGAAGTAATAATTTGACATTGTGGGAAATGTGCCGGCTTATTTCCTGGCCTCCGCAGGCTCCGCTGAATGCCTGGAGATTCCATTCTATCTAGAAATAGTCGGCACATAACCCTCTGTAAAATGGGCAGTTGACCAGTTGATGTTAATTTATGAGTTTTAGAGGAACTCGTAGGTGGATTTTGTTACCTTTGGACAGAGTCAGGCTAGCTGTTTCAACCCATATCCAATCTTGTGCTAAGCTAAGCTAATTGCCTGCTGGCTGTAGCTTCATCTCTATCGTATAGACATGAGAGTCAGGGAATAAGCATATTTCCCAAAATATTAAACCATTCCTTTAATTTGGCAAGCATAAAACTGAGGAGGAATTTGAACTACGATCTTTCATTTTCGCACAATAGGAAAAACGTGTGAATCCTATTTCTGGATGAAGTTTCTCCTTAATTAGGAGATGTTTTGGGTTATTACCAGATGAGTGGAACATAATCATCCGTTCAACAATATTAACTATCACGTGAATAAGCAGCTTTGAAGAGCGACGAGATGGTGTGTGACCCGGGAAGTTGAGTTTGGACTGATTTAAAAGATCCTCCACCTCCGGGCTTATTGACTGTGAAAAGTAAATCTGCTTTTCAATTTCACTATCAACGAAGCGTCGCCATGAAATATGCAATGCAATTACAGCTAAAATGCAAGCTGACTGTAATTGTTTTCAAGGCTGAGGCAAACAAAAGGCACTTTTCACAGCACAGTGATTTGTTAATAATGAATAGCAAATTACGGTCTTTGCTCTTCATCAAATGCTCAGTGACAGCAGATGAGCGGCTGGTGTTGAAAGTAAATGGGATCTGTCACAAAGCGTTAAAAGAGAGAGAATACGTCAAGATGTAGCTGTATCCAGAAGAACAGAAAGACAGATAGACTTGGGATGAAAGTGTGAAAAGAAGATAATCTTTTTGTTTTTATTAACCCTGAGTCATTCTGAGGAGACATGTTGGATAAGAGACCTCAGCGCAGTCGCTGTCAGCTCTGGGTATCCACTGTATGCAAAGACCATCAGAGTGTTCACACACATGCAGTCTGTGAGGGAAGAGGCCTGTTATTCCTGCTGGCAGCTGATCTCTGTCTCAGCAGGGGTGTTAGGACATCAATAAGGTGAGATTTATTCACAGTGCACTGTCCTGTCTCAGCAGAGTTTCCTGCAGAACATTTTGTCCATGCTGAGGCTGGTTTAGGCTCAGAGGCTCAACAGTATATACTGACTCTGGGGTCATGTTGTACACGGACATGCACTTAACTCTCATTAGTGCGCATGGTGAGATATGTTGTCGTTATTTGTTCTCGTGCAAACACATGAAGATGAGACAGAGGGCTCAGTGGACATGTTTGTGTTGTCATTTCGTAATTTGCCAAGTTTGATTCGCTACTAAGAGCCATTTTAGCAGATTATTGTAAATTAGTCGAACACTGAAAAAGATGAAAACTGATCTTGCTGTATAATTTAATTGGTGCTATTAGATATGCTTATACGGGTAAGGCTTCAAAGTTACAATTGGTGGATGGGAAAAGTGGTCTACTGCAAAGATTAACATTAACTGTAAACAGACAGTCAGTATAATTCTGGATTTAAATCAGACATCTCTGGCAGAACTGATCTTTATAACTATTTTATGGGTTTATTTGCTTTCACTTGCATGTTTGTCCACTTATATTTGATGTGATCAGCTTGATTTAGTTTCTTAGGTTTGGATTAGTGTGTATAAATCTATACCTGTGTGTATTAATATTACTTCAGACTAGTCGTTAAAACGTGCTCATGTCATCAAATCCAAAGTGACACTTACCTCTGGAAAGACATCTAATACAAGATATATTGTAAACTTAACGCTGAATTAATTGTCCATCCAGTGGTTTCAAAAAGTCCCTGTATTTAAGATTATTTGAGAAGCTCAGAAACACAATTTAAAGGACCTAAATTAACCCTAGTATGAAAACAAAAATATGTCTTTAGTTTTTTTTCTTTTGACAAACAAGTAAACTTTCATTTACTGAGGAAAGCTGCAAGATGTGGTTGAAATCTCTAAAGGTTATTGACATGAGCCATTTTTTATTTTCCTTTTACACTTTTCTAGTATCTACAATAATAATAATAATTGACATGTTGTTGTCAGTTTGCTTTTGAATAATTTATCCTCCTTGGCCTCCTGTAAATCAGGCATGTACGTATTTCTATTTTCCTTTTATTTCCATATAGGCACACACAATTTCATTTTCACCTTTCTCATCAAAGAATCCAAGCCATGTCTCAAAGGACAGAATAGTTAAATCTTATTCTATGTCGTAGTGGATGTAGTTAGTGTGAAACCTGGCTACATTTAACAAACTATTCCCTGACATATGTATAGAGTATAGAGTCTGATTATAATAATGTCATTAGATTATTATACTCTATGCTGACTGTTGTCCCATTAGATTCTAATGGATCAAAATTTTACAATTATTATAATTATATATAATTTGCCAATTTCTACATGTGATAAATATTTTTCTTTGGCACACAAGCATGAGAAGAAGTCAAGAGCAAAACATATGGTAAGCAAAAAAATCTGAATCACTCTGAAGGTTGATGATTAAATTGTTGCTTTGGAAGCAGATCTGAAAAAGGAAAAATGTATAATATTGCTCGCTTTCTTCACTCTAGTCTAACATAGCCTGCCCCTTTTCAACAGCAGAAATGAATGCAACCACATTCGTCTAGATCATTGGCGTGAAACAAGTCCCAATTTATCTTTGTTTAAACTTTCCGACACAAACGAAGAAAATCAGGATTTTCATTTTGATGAAAAGCGCTCATCAAGACTGTTTATCGCAAAAATAAATACACAATATCGTGCCAAGGCCAAGCACTCCACGCAGAGAAGAGCTATTGACTGACACAGTCATCACTCTCTCCCCTGTCCTCCTCTTCTGTCTCTCCGCTCCAGCTTCCTTGTCTTGTGTGTGACTCTGTGTGCAAAACTTGTACTCCTGCGCACTTAATGTCCGACATGTCCTGAGAGTGCCACCACCAAACCAAAAGAGGCAGATCCACTGATCCACTGTTTTGTCAATGGACTATGGATGACTAATGTAAACTGAGAGGAGAACTGGGACAAGTTAGGAGCCCTGTGGGACACCTAAAGAAACAGGTTTTAATAGAAGCTTTTTAAATGGAATACTGTGAATGTGAGAATGAAGGTGTTATGGTAAGACAGTGAATATGGCTATATTGTTGATTTTTACAAAGAAGAATGCCCTTGGAAACAGCATGGGAACATAATGTATTGCATTTGAATGCATGTGAAATATCTTTGAACGATGAGTAATAAACCTTTTTTACATTGCCAAGAACTGAGAAAAAAACCCCAACATGTTCCAGGGAGAGTCTGGTATTTGTTTATAAGGCCAGATGGTCAAAATTCAAATTCAAAAACTGTACTCACTCTGGTTTCTTTAGAAGCACTTTACCATTTCCTGTGGATCATGAAATGGTCAGATAACAGCTGTCATTACACAACAATTCTCTCTCTCAAAAGACACCATCTGCAATGTGGCCTTAATATAATGCAGTGGCCTAAATTGTAAATCATCCAAAACAAGCTGGCTGTTTGCAGATGTCTTAGGATGATGGTCAGTGATATGCAGTACACAAGTGTGGGAGCAAGTGAAGAGTTGCTTAATGTTTACAGAATCTGTGGTCAAGAGGAAAACTTAATAACTGAATGTGATACTGAGGAACTGTGAGAAAGGGCACGGAGAGATGTTTTAGAGTAAACTCTTTTATGGCTACGTCCTTAATACTCAAGTAATCGTGAGAGGACGTCTGGGTTGATATGAGGACAGTGCTGGTGGAGAGTCCGGGGTTGAAACTGGAAAGAAAAACAGACCCAGTCTTTACCTGTGTTGTGCCGTGATCAAACAGAGCAGCGGTGTGACACAGAGTCCTTGTGTCATCATGTCTCTGTTCCTACTGAGTAAACATCATTCGACATTCAGTGTCCAAAAATAGCTTTATGTATTGATTCTCACAGCGGACGCGTATGACAATGCTGCCCTCTGAAACTGTGTGTATCTATGACCAGTGTGCAGTGAAATGAATGTACTGTAACTGGATGCGAGGAGCACAAGACTTACTCATACAATCATTTTCAGTGTTGTGAGGAAGAGGCCATCTTATCAGCATTTTTTTAGCAAACATTAAATCTTCAACAATACTAATTTTCTTTAGCGCATACAGATGAGGTTTGGGTGTTGGAGGGGTCTGCACACAAACCGTGCAGCTTCTCCCTCCGCCCTTGACCTGTATGACTTGACCATATAACTACTTTTTATTAATTATCCCACACACAGAACCCACTTTTTTTTTTGTCTTTATATATTTAATAATTTTTTTTACTAAATTTAGTTTTAGTTTGGAACCTTATGACTGCTATGACTTGCTAAAATTATTATATTTAGTTAGGATAATTCAAATGTCATGATGTGTTTTTTGAGCCACTTCAGTCCTTGTATTGTATCTCACTGCCCATTGTTATGTTGTGGGAACATTTTTAATGAATAGATTGCAAACAAAAAAACAATGGCCGCACTGTACACCTGCATGCATACGGTGGGACGTTTCAACTCAGCTGGAAGCCCCGCAGCTTAAGAATGAGCCACAGGTGGCGAAGCATAAATTAAGCAGCTGATGCTAAACAGCTAATGCAAGCACGACTTCAGTGCTGAAAAAATATATATACTGTAATGTATATATTAGTCATTAATATATTCTATCTTTTTGTTTTAGAACATATGAATGAATGTTTGTTTTGATGCACTGTAAGGTTTAGTGACATATGCAATTGTAAACATGTTTTTCATACTCCAGCTTTGCTTTCATATCTAGTTATATGCAAATGTGTTTTTAAAATAAGCCATTTTTACCTTCTCGTTGCTTGCTAGATGCTTTCTAGTGCAGAACTTTACTGCAGATTACAGCATAATAAAGACTCAAACATTTGACAAAACATGTATTTTATTCATTTATCTTAAAAAATTAAAATAAAGTGCTTTTTATGTACAATATAATAAAAACAACAGTCACAATCTCAATGATACAAAAAATACAGTTCACAATGTTATTTGTACACAACAAATAAAAAAGGAAATCATGCAGGCAAGACCACATTTGTCTAATAGTTATTCAGTCAACTAAGTTCATGATGTTCCGTATGCTGAGACAAAGCTGTTGCTGTGTCTCATGGCTGAGCCGATATGGAGGATTTGGAGCTGTGCTTGCATATTACTGCAGAACTACATCATGCAGCACAAATGATTAATTACTTCTATTGTGCAGTTTAACTGTAGTATGACCGTTTGAACTAAATCCTAAAAAGATGTTGCAATGCTTTGCCTACTTAAGCAGTCTTTTTAGGAAAATAGACCGCTGCAGATGTTCTGCAAAACATGTTATAGTTGGCTACATTCATGTCCAGTACAGTATGTTGCATTATTCAGGAGCCACTCAAAATAAAGCATCAATCACCATGGTATTATATGCTTTTTAATGAAAAGCATGTCATTAATAAATATGCATTTATGACACAGTATTTACCTTTTTTTGGCATCATTAACTATGAAGGTCAAACAGTATTGTAACGTCAGCTTTACTATAAGTAATATTCTCAAATATTGACCTCTTCAGAAAGATGTTTCCCATGTGCACTGGTGTCACTGCTGACACAGCGCGCAGAATAGTACAAGATTTTGAGAAGCTCCCAGTCTTATTGTTTGCAGGTAGAGTTAATGGTGGCTTGGGTGAATCTGTAAATCTACTGTTGACCCGTGTTGTGGAGTTAAGTGTGCCCACGGAGGGCTACAATCACGCCATTCACCACATCTCTGTTGGTGAGGTCACTGCTGGGTAGTGTACAATGTGGCACATGGCTAAAGGCAGAACAGCTGGACATCAAAAGGCATTTTTGACAATATGTTGTGAGGTTATCTACCAAGCATCTGAAAGCAGGGTTTTCAGCCTCCAGAGGGAGACATTTTATAGTTTAGAAAATCTGTTTTAGAAGTGGTGGCAAACAACGTTTTTTTTTTTGTTGGCAAATGTTATACTCTTGTTTATTTGGTTAGTTTCAGCAAACAAGATGAAAGGAATAGGTAGACCTTTTGGGAAATACACTTCTCGCCAAGTGTTTGATGAGGAAATAGATACCACTTGTGTCTGTACGGTGAACATGAAGCTACAGCCAACAACCACGTAGCTTAGCACAAAGACTAAAAACATGAGGAAACAGCTGGTCTGCTTCTGTCCAAAAGGGAACACAATCTGCCTACCAGCACCTCTAAAGTTCACTAATAAAAACATATTTTGGGTTTTTACTATGTACAAAAACCACAGTGTGAAAATGACACATTGTGGTTTTAACGGGGAGTTGTCTGCCGGACTACTTCTTGGCCGGGAGCAGTGACTTCCTGGAGTCTCCGTTGGTTTCCTGGCAACCTCAAAGCGACGACACAAGGCCAGGGTGTTACTGCACAGGTTGTTTTTAAATATTTTTATTTTTTTACCTTTGGCCAAAGCCATGCTAGGCCTTTACCCCGTTTTCAGTATTTATGCTAAGCTAAGCTAACCTGCTGCATTATGGTAGCTTCATATTTAGCTTGCACACACACGCGTGATATCGATCTTCTCATATCTCTCAGCGAGAAAGTGAATGAGTATATTTCCTACAATATCGACCCTACCTACCTATCTAATTCAGTTTGGCATGAAAATAAAAAACAGATACCCCTCCTGCTTTGACATGCTTGATAACAAAAAACCAAGCCCAGGTGCTGAACTAACAGCATGGTGAGAAATGTGCAGTATTCTGTGCAAGATTTGAAATGTACGCTGAAGTAGGCAGTAAAGCACTATGAAAACAAAATATCAGCAGTGTTCACTCTCTAGTTTTAAGACTATCTCTACAACACATCTTGCACAAGGTCCCTTGAAAAACACACAATATTAAGCACAGATACTGTATATACACAACCAAAACTAACGGGGAAAAAAAGGAAACACTGACCACTGTTGCGCAGTATGCTGTGCAATTACTTTGTCAACTTGGAGCAGTTACATAACATTTCATTATCTGCTCAGTGTTGGAAATAGCAACATGTTTATTCTGTATGATACTGGAATATATACTGTAGGCTTACTTGCTCAATACAGTGAATTAGTGATGTATTCTAAGACATGTGGTGCCATATTGTCCCTATGGCCGTGTAAATGTTTCTCATTCGGATTTACACAACACCATCAGCTTCCTACATCTTTGGGAAATTCTGCTCGGTAAGTCTCAAAAGACGAAGCAATGTGGGTGCAATGTGTTCGTAATGGCTGCACTGGTCCCTGTAATAACTGATTTCTAAAAATAAATTCCCTCAGCAGCCACACCTTATGTCTCTCAGTAGTTGCATTTCTTAAGAGTACGCTCTGATTTTACTGACATGTGCAAACCTGTAGGTATTCAAGACCCTGATTACTTGTGCTTTCACATTAACGTCGCAATGACATCTGACGGAGTGCGGGGAACGCCGTGTATGTACGAAATACAACCTGGTGAGCCAATACAGCGCTCTGTGCAACTACATCACTACTTAGTGCAGCTGCAGTCTGGACTATGATAGCTAAGATAACATGAAATATTATCTCTCAACTACAGTTGTGACTTTTTCATTTTGAGTTATTTGCAGCTAAATCAACAGTTTGTGTTGTTAGCGCTCGTCAAGCTCGTTGTACCTGTATGTTTCAGTGTATACTAAGAAGGCAGATAACTCCTTTAAGGGTTACTAAAGGAAAACTGGAATATTTTTTTCTCAACTGACAACCACAAGACAAGCGTTCACATGAAGTAAATCTCCACGCCATATCCCTTGGCCCCACTTCAGATTGTACACGAAAGTCAATTATTTTTGCCCAACACAGTCTGAGCTAACAGTCTTAACGAAAAGTCCAACTGTGCACTTCACATTTGTTTATTAACAGTGCCACTTTTTGTGAAACCCACTTTTGGCTCCGTCACCATGTGCTCTTTGAGAGTGATCAATGCTAACGCAAAGCATGGGAGTGGTCATAACAGAATGGCACTATTGCATTGAGAAAAGACAATCAAGTTGTTGTTTTTTTTTTTTTTTGGCACAGTGCACATGATGATTTCGGTGCTGCCCTGAAGATGGTAGAGGTGTGGACGTCCCCTTTTTTTCCTTGGCTCTCTGTGCTTGTAATGTCCGCCTTGATCGACGTAAGAATCAGTCAGGTCTCTTTTCCATATTCGATCTATAAGCCCATCAGGGAACCTGCAGGTTAATACTGAACAACAGGGCCGTCTCAAAGGAGCAGAGATGGAGAGCAACAGGGTCCCTAAATTGTCCATGGTGCAGTGATGTGTGAAAGCTTTGAACAACAACAACAACAACAACAACATACATTCAGGAGGTAAATGTCAGTATTTAGGCCCTGGAGCATCATTTATGATCACATTTTTGGATCATCCTTCTTTCAGTTACGGTCCTTTTAATTGTTGTCCCAACAGTGTGTGGCGTCTTCTCCCGGTCAGCCTCATCTTTCATAATCTTTATCCTCATACAGTCATGACATTTATTCAGCGAAAAAGGAAACAAATGTGCTTTTAAATTGCTTCCATAATGTGTGGATCATAATGAATATGCAATACATGTATTATATTCTCCTAAACCTGAACTCTTGGTCGCCATGTAGCTGTAGCTTGGTTCTAGTGTGCATAATAACAGATCTTCTGCAGAGCATGTGGAAAGTTATACGTACTCAAATGGGGCTGGGAAACACATCAATATTCATAATTTATCGTTATGTGATGAACATCAACTAAACATTTTAATGTTGGATCTTGCATACCTAAAGAGATACGGTGATAAATATTAATATCGGAAGAAGGTCTTCTGTTTGTTTTGTTTTTTTCTTCCTCATATTGCCCAGCCCGACACTCGCACGCATTAGTGGCCATGAGAACTCAAACAAAGAGTTACAACTATTCTGAGCAGCTGCCATGGCTGTTGATCCTGGTCCTGCCCCGTGCAGCACACCAGACCAACCTCTGGCTTCGGAGTGGAAATGGTTAAAACGAAATGACCTCCGCACTGATCACAGAACAAAAGATGACTAAAATAAAGGATGTGCTGTGATGTAGAGGGATGTCAGGGTCTCCTCTCCTTTGCTCGGTGGCCCGTATCCTTCAGTGAGATACAGGGTGGCGACTTTATGGCGAATACTGTGCTCTCATACGATAGAGTCTTTGATCTCCGAGCCCAGCCTCACTCTGGGCCGAGGGCAGGTTGGGGAGTATTCCACGTGGCTCTCCTTCACGTTAAGCGGCCGCCTGTCGGAGGACTCGGAGAAGCTCTTGCTGTTGTCTGGCGAGGACTCGTGGGTGGGCGTGCTGCAGATGTAGTTGTCATTTAACGTCTGGTAGCCCTTGTGATCAGAAGTGGAAACGGGGATGGTGTTACCGTTTAGGGGTAAGCTCTCAGCAGGCTTTCCCACAATCCTCGGCTTCTTCTGCTGCATGTTAGGGCACTCGCCCTGCTTCAGCATAGACTTCATATGATCTCGGTTCCTGTAGATGACGAACAAGGAGAACACCACGAGGGAGAACGCCAGCAGGGCGCACACCACGATCAGCTCGTTCCAGTACGTCTTCGTGTGGACCTGCTTAGAACGAGACTCGCCGGGCAAGATGATGGTCTCCTCGCGGTCAATGTGCGGTGTGCGCGAGTGACCAATCAGAGTGGTGCTTTCCTGGCGGGGCTCCGCTCTCACACAGTAGTTGGCCAACAGCTGGCGAAAACCCTCCTCCTCTGACCAGCACTCGTAGGTCTCCATCCTGTCGGCCTGTGCCACCACGACCAGGTTTCCCTCTGGAGTAGCGTACAGGAACTGGCTGGCGGTGTCACTGTAATGCCACCTCCTCTGTGCCAGGTTGGACCGCCGTTTACAGGGCAGGACTTTGAAAGTGTTGATTGGGAGTGTAAGGAGCTGGCATTGGGAGCCACCTATATAGATATATATATAACATATAATATAACACTTTGAAAAGATGATGATACAACTCTCACATATTTCCGTTGCATATGAAGCTAGAGCCAGGAGACCGTTAGCTTAGCTTAGCAAAAAGACTGTGAACAGAAGAAAACAGCTCAGCGAGCCTTGCTAGGGAACAAAATGTAGTATTTTATTTGTTTAACCTTAAGCCAACTGTATACTGGCTGTAGCTTCATATTTAACGGACATTTATGAGATATACATTGAGCTTCTCATCTACTGTAACAATTGCAAAAAGAAAAGCAATTATTTGAAAGATTTGATGGATAGGCCATTTATAAAAGTGTATTAACAGTAACTATCACTGCATATTCAAACTATAAAGTGAATTCTTTACACACACAGAACTGCTCGCCTTTACCTGCCATCATATACATCTGCAACAACATGTGATCAATTCTTCTCCTATTCCGCCATGTGCATGTTGTTTTTGTGTCCAGTAGGTGGAAACACTTGAATCACAGACGAATATACAAAGAGAACACACTCACGAGAAGCTGCTGGTCTGGCAGATCTGGTGCTGGGAAACGTCCTGTTGCAAATCGCTGATGTATCGGCCTCCTCCACATCTTGCTGCCAATGACTGAGACAAAACATACCGAACAAAAACAACAGGGTGAGCGATCGCAGCTGTAATGAGAGGAACCTGGTATGGATGTTGACATTTAACTCTCTCGAAGTCTGTTATTGTTACACCTGGAGTATACTGTCATCAGTATGACGAAGAGTACAATCTTCTTTTAAAAGCTTCTTGTTCAAGCACATGACTAGCGGCTTTGCATGCTCCTTTAGTTTGTTTGGGTGCATATTGTCATCCAACACAGCAAAAACACATTCATCTGAAGTCTATTAAGAAATGTAAAACATATTTATACAAACTACAAAATGCATTTCCTGCAAAAAAATGTGTGTGAATGCTGACAATTTAATTCATTGTAAAGCATCGTTTAAAATGCAACAATTTGAAATACATTTTCAGAGAAATGTTAAAGCCCAGATGCTTTGCACTGCACTTAAAAACCTGGAAGTTGAAATGTAAAACTGGCAGAGATGGAAACTGACCTGCTTTACCTAAAGAAGCAAAGAGCTGAAATACATCACTAGAAAAGATGGAAGTCCTGTCAAAGCTGGAAATTGAAATGAGCAAATCAAGTCTTTGGTCAAGACTCAGATTAGATTTAATTTGAGACTCGACTATTAAAAGGTGGCTAAATGAACAAATACAGCCTGTGAGCGAAGGAAGGTGAACAAATCAAAAGTGAATGTTTAGGAATTTGTGGCCGTCTGTGAGTGTAATCTCTCACCTGTCCGGTGGAGCCATCCTGACGTCCCGACACAGTCGCCCGGTCCAGGCGCAGTAGGGGTCTCTGGACAACACGCACTCTCCACAGCTCAGGTAATTGGAGCAGTTGGCCACAGGCACCTCCACCAGCCCAGAGTTGGACGACACAAACAACAGACCCTGCAGAAGAGACAAAAGCACGAGTGTGACACAGATTTCTCCTCGAAAAAAGGTTAAAGGGCTG
The DNA here is from genome assembly GCA_943593645.1 of Bovichtus variegatus. Taxonomy (NCBI): domain Eukaryota; kingdom Metazoa; phylum Chordata; class Actinopteri; order Perciformes; family Bovichtidae; genus Bovichtus; species Bovichtus variegatus. The sequence goes on from CALSCE010010649.1 coordinate 7,158,200, forward strand.
AAAAAAACTTCTGCTTTTGGTTATTTATTCCTGATTTCAAAAAGAGAACCCATGCTAAAAGAATTACTTAAGACAAACAGGAGAATAAAACCTAAACAAAGTACTAACTCTGGCCAGCTGCTCTCTTACTTGATGCCAACCAAGTCATTTGATCGTGATCAAAAACATCTGGCAACAGTGGACGCTACAGAGCATCGTCATTTATTCTTTCACATCTCCGTCACTTTTCACGCAGTATGAGTCCCTGTGGCGTTATCCAGAAATGCATTTTCACCATGAATGTGGCGTTGATACCGACGTACAGCGCACCCCTATGTTCCCAAAAGTGCATTCTATATTTAGGCCATCTTCTCTACCAGTATATTAGATAGACATCATGTGGATTATGTCTGTCTTTCATATCCCTATTTGGAGCTAAGAATATACTCACAATAAGTATCTTGGACTTTATTAGAATTACATAATCTTAGATAAGATTGCTGTTTGGCTGCTTTGGCCCCGGGAGAGGCCATTATGTAATAAAGAGAGAAAAGTAATGAAATTTAGCTCCGGGGGAAATGCCAAAGAGGATCAGAAACTCTGTTCCAGACGGTGCTATAACTTAGAGGAAAACTCGATGGAACGGTCCCTGTGGAAAGAAAATGTCTGTAGCCAGCTTGTGTTCCGGTAAATCTAGCTCCTCCACATTTTTATTACTTGAAAATGAATTTGAGAAAGTAAACATTAAATATAAACGGACACAAACCAGTATGACAATATTGATTAAAGATGCGTATTAAGATGAAAGAGCTGTGATTTACCCTCTGAGGATCGAGTTCGATGTGCTGCACAGGCTGAGGCTCAGGAAACAGAATCATCTCCTCTATGATGTGCATCTTATCGTTGGCGTTGATGGCCTTGTGAAGCTTTCCATCATCTGGAAGATACAGGGGACAAGTGGAAGTAACTTTTACTGCAGGCAGGGGATAGCTTGTGGGAGATAAAAGCGACTTCTACAGTTTTAAAAAAAAATCACAAAAGCAGAATTTATGTTTGAGAATACTGGAAGTAAACTTTGGAATCTGATATTTCCTTCTGAAAATTTATAGACAGACCCACAAAATAACAAATGAGTAGCTGTTGCTGGGTAATGAGCTGCACCTGTTCCGATGAAGAGCACGTCGTAGGCCCTCTCCATGCCTTGGATCTTGTGCACGGCGATCTGTGTGTAGCGAACGCTGCGTTTCAGCAGCAGGGGAGCGCTGCGGATCACGCTGTCCATCAGGAAATGGTCCTTGACAAAGTTGAGCACTTTATCGGGCATGTGCAAGGACGACTGGATACCCATTTGCCTTGCATGGTTGGTCACGCACTGTGGGAGAGTAAATTAGAAATGAAAAATGAATCTCTATTCGAGTAGACCAGGACGTATAAACAAGGATATTGTTGGCCTGTATTTAGATGGCCTTACTTATGAAGTACATTAAGTTTGGGGTGAGGGATCATTGGAAACAAAGACTGAATGCAATGGTTGTGTACAACAGCAGAACTTAAAACTGCTGGATTGACACTAATAAGAGATTGAACAAAAAAAGTTTGTTGTAATGAGTGAATCAGTTGAACACAGCTTTTTTTCCAGGAGATTTACTTAACATTCACACTGATGTTCAGATTTTCAGATCAGTGATTTATAACCTTATTCCAAAAACAAATAGGTTAACTGTGTTTGCTTTTTGTTTTATTTTGTTTATGTGTAATATCTATTTTGCCTGCTATGTTTTATATACAATATATTTTTTATATTGTTTGCTTCCATGATTTGTATTTTTTTTTTGTTGATGTAGTCTTCATTTTTTATTTTTAACAATGTTTTATTAAGATTAAATCTACTAGTTTCAAGCTTTTTAAACATTTGTTTTGCTCTAGGGACTTATGAAGAGTTAAACATCAGCAAGACAGAAAAAAAAAAAAAAAAAAAAAGGGGAACATCTGCTTCACATCAAGAGAAAAACAATCAGTCTTTTTTGTTTCGTTAGAGACTGTAATATACAATGTTTGTAAATGTCATAACAAAAGAGATATTGGAGATGGTAAAAACGTGAACAGAAATAGGTTGAATTGCATGTTTGTCACAGGATATTTCCTGCACCACTCACCGCCCCGGGCCGTGGTTCTGGCACTGGGTGGTTGTAGGTGTACCACTGCTGTGTCTCCCGGTTCACCTCCCGGTAGCGCCCACTGAAGGCTCTTTCCACCTGTGCCATGGTGAACGCGCACACCGCCGAGCTGCCCGATGCTCCTTTATACCTGTGAACACATACAAAAACGTATGTTACCCCTGGTTGAATGCATGTTACCATTTTTATTTTCCCCAATCCATCCTTTCTGCAGTTGTCATTTTTATTCAGGAAACTGACAGCTTCTGTCTGGAGAACAGTTGTAGAGTGGGCACTTGAATGATTTCCATATTACAACCTTTATTTTGTTGATACATTAATTAGACATTGGGGTTGCATGAGCTCGTGTTAAGTGTTTAAGCTCATTACAGCTGCTCTAAATTCAGAGGAGCCAAGTCAGAAAAAGGCAACTAGCCAAGTTTGAGTGCAGATATTAAATAAAAACTGGCTCAATATGGCGTGTGTGAGCTGTGTCGATTCAAGTGTCTGTCTGTTGGTGCGTAAAATAAACATAAACAGCGCCATGAATCAGATCCATCAAAAGTGCCTGTATGTGTGACCGCTCAGTGATCACAACAAACCCCTCCGTTCGTTTCTTACCACTGGGAGGTGAAGACGCCATAGAAGACGGTGCTCTCCCAGCTGTCTCCCATGGGCTTCAGGACAAACATGTCCTGGATGATGTTGAAGGGGAAGCCGTCGTCAGGGAGGGAACACAGGAGCTGGGCCTTCAGGAAGGTCGTCCACTTCTTCTGCAGCACCCGCTCGCCGCCTTTATCACCCTGCAAACAGTTACAGAAGACTTTATGACTGATTTAACCATCATTTATTCACACCCTGTTTATATATATAAAAAAAGAAAAGAAGAACAGAACATGTCTATGGACACAAAACAGGGTGAAGGAATTGGACCATAACACCCAGCTGATAAAGATTTTATAGACCTGGGCTATATATTAACTTTAAGAACCAGACATGCTTTAATTCGGAGGTACCACTATGTACCAAACTAAAATTCCCCAAGTACCACTTTCCACTGCAGATACCGACAATGTAACAATGAAAGAGCCACCTCGCTCATATACAGCCTTTGCTGTTCCTCTGGCACTGTGACGGTAAATCCCAGATTGATGCAGCTAACCTTTTCATCTCTCTAGAAGTGGTGCTAGAATCGGCGCCGCCTGGCAGCTAAACTCCCGACTCTGACTCCTCTTCAGCTTTTTAAAAAGGTTTGTCTGACTGTGAACCGTCAGGGCCAGCGTTGTCACTTGCCCTTTGACTCTTTTTTTGGACCTTGTAGCCATTTCAAAATCCCACTCAGTCTCCTTAAATAAACGGCCGAGGAGTTGAATCCGACTGCATTTAGGTAACGCTAACGTAACTAGTTCATGCCGGACGTCACGTCCAACTAACTTGCATTTCTAAAATATTTAAATGAATTTTTACATCATTGCAATGTGATGGGTATATGTACTACTTTTGTTGTTTGTCTGTAATACAATGAAATGAAATGAAATGACAAGTCCTTAACTTAGATCCCAAAAATATGAACAGCCAGTTGGAGTTGTCAGGACTTTAAGCAAGGCTTTTGCGAAACCACCAGACCGGAGCGTACGACCACCAGTGGTACGTGGAGTTTGGGAATCACCGATTTTAGTCATTTAAAATACTCTACAAATAAAAAATACACTACGAAAAAAACATCCGTCTCAATGAATATGCAAATAGTTAACGTCAAAAGTTTAACTGCTGAACACAAGATGACTGCACTGGAGGCTTACTGAATAAAATACGACTGGCTTAAACATTTCTTGAATACGTGTTTAACTAAGATTAAAAAAAAAAAAAAAGAAGAAAACAAGGTGAACACAGACACTTTCCCCATACACCAGATGACTTTATAAAAGCTTATATAGTATCAAACTCTGCTCATACATCATTATGCACAATGAAGCTCAAACATCCAAGACAAGTTACAATAAGCAAACACATTTTTGAGTGGGGCGGGACTTTAGATATGCTGCAATTAACTAGCGGTTAGAAAGGTTGGAAAAGACTTGCAGCTGAAATCCCTCGTGTTTGCTTTAGAGGGCGCTGTCATTGTTAAATAAGGGAATCTGAAAGTATTTACTGTGACAGTTATTTATTTATTTATTTATTTTTTAGGGAAATAAACTGGACAAATAATCTCAACCAACCAGATTTTTAGTGTTCCGATGCAATTAAAAATAATTGAAATCCTTTCCTGTGGTGAAGCATGTGTGGTGCATTTATACCAAACTACAAAGCATATTTTAACAATAAAATGTAGGAAACAAAAAAAGCTCAAATAAAACAAGATGCCTTCGCACAACATATTGGTTGCTCTTTGAAGTAGAGGAGAGGTTAGTTATTAATTACAGCTTTGAAATCAGCATCAGTGCTTAACTCCTCTCTTCTCCTCTGAGATACTTTTGAGCCGTCACTAAAGATAAAAACATAAACAGTTATCAGACGACTTTTCTAGGACTAGCAATTATCAAAGTTCTTGTAAACACACACCAAGAGAAACTCCTCCCAGATACAGCTAGTGAGCTGGAAAACACGGGAGGAGCAGGAGGAGGAGAAGGAAAAGGAGGAAGAACACGACCAAAACAAGAAGTCTCGCCCAATCTCAAGACGGTTTTCCTGCCTCAGATCCAAACTATCCCATCAGCACGTCCTCTAAAAACACTGAACAACTCCTACACCACAGCTCAAGGAGTGAATCACCCTTGAAGAGATAATAAAAAACGCAAAACTATAAGTATCCCCGTTTTCCTCCTCTGTGTGCTGTTACACACAAACCATGTTGCTCAAGGTTGAAGCCCTTATGTGGACGGGCTACTACCACAGCCTGGTAATTGGCTCCCAGGCCGTGCATCTGCCCGTCCACATAATGAGGAGACCACATTCCTGCTCTCAGCTGTCCACCGCCGTTGTTGCTGTGCTCCGCTGGGCAGCTTGTACTCTCAATCGCATCGACGCCCACCCCCCGAATGCTGCCCTACAAAAGTAAACTCGCTCTTTTATGCCGTATTACACCCACTCTCACATTTATCTGAACTTCACATTTCAGATTCCTCACATTTGTCAACCTGAAGTAGACGAACAAGAAGTAAAGAAAGCGGTGCCACACAGTGTTCATAATCTGCCTGCTTTTCCACAGTCCCTCAGTGTGCACACCTGAATAAACAAAAGAAAGAGGGAGTGTAAGGAGGGAGGGGGACAGATAGGAAGGAGGGGGAGAAAAAACAACTTCGGAAGCAGAATTACTTGGCAAACCCAAGTAAAACAGTAGTTAGACCAGCATGAAAAAACTGGAAAGGCTTTGATATCTTGCGAGAAACATGTCCTTTTTTTTTTTTTTTTTTACGCAAAACGCCTGGCAAGATGAACACATCCAAAAATATTTCACAAATCAAAAATAAAAAGCACATTGAAAAATATTTGGGCTTGGCAGAGGAGAAAAGGGAGCGTGTGTTTTCTGTCAGTCTGCAAGAGTGTGTTATACTGAACCCGCTAACAGGGAGGGGCCTTCATACCTCGCTGTTACCTAACTCTAATCTAGGTTCAGCACTTTCTGCTCTCTGAAGGAGTACAGGCGTGTGTCCAGATGTGAGACACTACTCTGAGGAAAACAGAAGATGACTATGGTAATAGTTGGGGGGGGGTGCTAGCCTGCAGCAAAAGGGCTGGTTTCTCAAAAACATTTTAGACTCGTCCGGTCGGAGGAAAAGACACTGTGAGAGGTGGACAGGTGCATGCCGGTGTTCTGAAAACAGGAAGTTAGTTATTGTAGTTTGGTCGCCGTTCGCCAACAAGATCAGCAGCGGCCGCAGCTCATGGAGACAATTATGGTACTTTAAAACCCTTAGAGCCCGATTTCTTCTCAGAGTCATATAATGCAGTCAAATCTAAATACACAGACATGATATGCATATCTTTCAGTGAGACTTACACATTCCGAGGATGTCGTTATCTCTGGTGCCAATCTCACATAAAAACATCCACAAATCTGCTTATGAATCTTTAAATGACGTTCTCTTATAACTCTTGCCCGAGAAACATGCCGGCCGATGTATAATTCGACATACTTTAAAATGGTACTAATTTGCAAAAATGTTAACACATTTAAGCTTATAAACATGGGGCTCAAGTTGTAGCCCATGGCGTAACTTACTAAATATGTTAACATCCCCCAAAGCAGCATGGGAAATGTAATTCCTGGCTTGGGGTGAGTTACAGTTGTCTCAATTTTGTCTGAGTGGGGGGGGGTGTTTGGGGGGGACACGGTGTCAGACTTTGAAAACCTCTAGTCTAATGAGAGTTTCACAAAAATAGACTGACTTATTCTAAGCCTAAAAAGTTAGCCGCCACCCCCCGGCAATATTTAAACTAAGACCCATGTTTCCATGGTAACAATTAGTGACACCTGTTTTTTTGTTTTAAATCTTAATTTACCCAGAATCCATGGAAAATTAGTCCTACTTAAGAAAGTCTATCTTTAAACAAACCAGCTGCAGATCTACAGTATCAGTTGCTTGCATGCAAAAAAGAAATTAAAATAAAAAAAGATTTTGTGGAACGCGAACAAAATTTGCAAGATGATAATTTACACAAAATGACAAACTACAAAAGCATTTATTTTAGTAGAAACTGGACGGTGGTTGGAAGTTTCTATGCCTCATTTCAATACATTGATTTGTTAATGTTCTTCAGCATTTGGGGAATAAACCACCTGCATCACTACTGTACTGCCACAGAACAGCATCTGAAAAGATGTCAGGAAAAGAGGGCTGTTGCATTCCAGAGAAATAAAAGAGCTTTACAGACGAGAGAAAGCCATTCTTCTGTCTCTATTACACAGTTCATCTGCAGCAAGTAGCCACAGTCTGGGGGCTTTTCTGTCAATGATTTCCATATATAGAACCCAGGAGGTGCTCCGCCGGCTGCGAGAGGTGTCGCAGCACCGAGCGCCAGAGCCTAGCAGGACTAAGTCATTAAGCTGTCACTTAAGATTACATGCTGCCCCCATGATTACTCACATTACTGCCTCCATGAACAAGAGGCATCAGTCAGGGAGGGATGCTGAGTGCATGTATATCAGGCAGCCGTTTAATTGATCTGATCACAGGTGAAAAGGGATAAAGTCTGCCGTTGATTATTCAGGATGATCGACCAAACTAAACTCTCAAAGAAGAGAAGGAGGAGGAGGAGGAGGAGGAGGAGGAGGAGGCGGAGGAGGAGGGGATGACGTCAGCAGTTTAAATGATGCGAGTGGATTCTGCAGTTTCTACAGTTTGCATGCTTTGCCTGCAACAAAAACAGGCCATATAGTAGAGTGGAAAAAGCATTTCATATTGCTGCGAAGCACCCTTGAATACTAATAATGCCTGCAAAGCTCAAAGCGCTGGTGGAGAAAGGCAAAGAGCTGGAGGGACGGACGAGTGCAGCTGACATTGTGAGGGAGGTGGAAGGAGAGGGGGAGATGACATTGCAGAGGAAAAGGGAGGGAGGGCGGCGTGGTGAGGAGGAGAGGATGATTCAGGCTAGGGGGAAACCAAATCTGTTGAAAACATGTTTGCACAGTCAAATAGAAGAAAAAGCTCTAGCACACGAGTGGCATACTTCCATTGCATGTACACAGGCATGACGTACAGTTAAATGTGACCAAACGTGCTTTGACATGGGAGCGTCCCGCCTTGTTTTGAGGTAATTGTATCAGGATTAAGGAGCGGAAGCTCGAGGCCCTGCCGTGCCTCTTATTTTTGCGTGGTTGTCTTGTGTAATGACCTCTCCCCAACCCCAGGTGTCTTACCTTACACACGCGAGCAATCCTCGACACAATGGTGTTGTCAAAGAAGTCGAATTCTTTCCCCGCCTCGCTAAAGAAGAAGTAAATCTTGTCGTCGTCTCCCACGGGGTTGCCTATTGGCTGACTCTCCTCGATGTAAGCAGAGCCGACAAAGACGGGATCTGTTAAAAATAGAAGAAAAAAAAACACAAAAAAGGAAACATGCATCAGCTACGGAAAAGGAACTGTTCTTTCATGGCTTTTGTATAGTCGTACATTTGGAAAAAGAAGTCAGAGTTCACTCAGGAGAGCTCTGTAAACTCTGGCTGTTTTTGAAGTACATGTGCTGCGACTGATAGGACCGGGCTCCCACAACCTGAAGAGAGCTCGTCTTTGCTCTCGGTCTGCATGCATTAGCGACTGTGCCTCGCTAATGATCGCTACTTTTTTGGAGCTTATCTGCTCTGTTGGGTACATAATGGAAGATGAGTGGAGGGAAAAAAAAAAAAAAAAAAAACAGTCTGCCATCTGATAGGAGTTTACCTTGCAGCCATTTTAAAGAGTTTTCCGTCTTCAGAGCGGTTCCCTGACCCAAACTCTTGTAAATAACTGGCTCATTTCCTTGGAAGTTACTCACAGTACCAGTGTACAATTCGCCATCTGCAAGAAAACAAAAAGACAAAAAGATTGTGAAATTTTAAATATAATTTGCTATTAATCAAACATAATAAATTACAAAGAAATGGTGCTCTGGGAGCTTTCTTAATTGCAACAGATGAAGTAAGTAATAGCATTGAGGGAAGTGAAAGCAGTCAACAGAGCAGTGTGAGGGAGGGATTAGACGAATCCTTTCTTCCTCTCATATGCAGCTCAATTATTCACTAATTGCTTGTCAAAAGAAGTTGAACACAAACGCGTGTTGGTGTCCCGCTATTTATCAGAAGGACCGGTGCAGACAAACAACGTCGGCAGGCCCAACGCGATACGTTGATACATCACTGTATCAAAGTGGTAGTCGACATCAAAAGTAGCTTCGGAAACGGCTCATATTAATACCTTGTTCTTTGCATGTCAAAGGTTTAAAGTGACTTGAAGAGGGACACATTTGTGTACGACTACATACCAACAATGATGGCAGTGGATTTGTACTCCGGATTAAAGGGGCAGCGACTGCGCCCATCTTCCATCATGACCTCGCCCACTTCATCTCTCTCCAGCGTGAATGTCGACGTGTTCTGGAGACAAGACACAAACAGTTCCTCAGGCACAGTCCAATTAAAGTCTACTTACAGTAAAAAGAAGAGGAAAAAAACGTGCTCGGCGAGCTCAAGTTCCTTCTCTCCACTTCTTCACGACAGTATACACAGCGCACTGACGTACAGGGAGGTTGGTCACTTTGGATACTGTATGTCACAGGCAACTATATTGTATTACTACAGTGAAAATAATCTAATGAGTTATAAACCTTGTTGATCTGACATTAAAAGGATAAGTCTGGTAATACTATTTGTTTTAATTGTCAACTATGAATAGATCACACTAACACTAACTTATCACTTTATGACTATGAACGCAGCTACTGTCGTTTATTGCGAGTCACCTCCGCATACACCATCCTGTTGCCATAAATGCTCTCTAATGTGTATTAATCCCTCGCTCAAAATAGTCCAAGAAATGCAATCTTTTCTCCTGTTTAAGGACTGTAATGCTTGCTATATCCAGCTGTTGCAGGAATTTACTTAGCCTTTAAAAAAATACAAAAATTTAAATTTACATTTAAATTATACATTTTTTTGACCCTTTTTAAAGATTTATGTCATAAACTGGGACAAATAGACTTTGGGCTGAGTGAGACAAGCAGAGAAATATTAATAGGCGGACTTAAGTACAGCTGGTTTTGGTCTTTTTCATGGGTTTTGTTGACAAAAAGAAAAATATAGAACAACAACAACCCTATCCTTAAATGTGCCGGTTTCAAAGTACTTTTCAGAAGGTCTGACTGCAGGCAGTTTATATGGTTTACATATGAATAAAACTTGACTCATGATAGGACTTCACTGATAATAAAAACTGAGATTTAGTTCTAGGTGCCCGAGGTTGGTTAATATACATAGAATATTGTTCGCTGTATAAATTTGTAGGTCAATAATCAGCCTCTGAAAACCGTAACCGTTTTCTTTGGCTTTGGAGGAGCTTTGTCAAGTCTCAGAACATATGACCTCACTTGCGTGATCTCGGGGCTGGGCTTTTTAACAGAGAGCCTGTGTAACACACAGTGAGCAGGGTGTTTGAAACATGTTGCATTACGGCGAGTGTGGGTGACGTCTTCAAAATACTCGTTTTGTCCGACTAACAGTCCAAAACCTAAAAGAAAATGTACAATGACGTCTTAAAACAAAACTAACATGCCTACATGCACATTGAAACAGTAGGGATTTGGTACTTCACAGGCCATAACTTTGGAAGATATACGATTTGTCTGGCTCATATTAGCTTCAGCTAAGCTCAATGCATTGTTGCACAGAATGAGGGAAGTGGATTTTGATGCCCATCATTTATATTGAAATTGTTAATAGAAGGGCTTTCTTTGCAGCCGTAGAGAAGTGGAAAAACTACAGTGAGCAATAAAGCATTCATATGGGAAGGTGAGTATTGCATTAAGATAGACGTAAAAAAAAAAGAAATGATGTGGGAAATTCACAGTAACGGCAATAACTTGTTCCATTTAATCAAATCGGACAGTGTCGAGTGCCTGTATTGCCTGGAAAATCTTCCCATGCTTCATCATTATGAGTTGTTATTATAGTCAGGGCTTGTTTTAATCCATGTCTGTCATCTGATTGTGTAGTGTATCTTCTTGGCTTCAGTACAGTGTCCCGCTACGCTGCCCGTAAAACCTTCCGAGACTGTTTTGAGAAGAGCTATAAAAATAAAACATTTATTAAATGTTAATATTATGCATCTCAGAGAGCGTCTGGCCGCTCTGGGTGACACACACGCACACATACACACACACAGTTCTGGTCTCCGTCAATATGACGAGTGTTCACCCAGACCAACCGGGCTAAGAGTAGCTAGGAATCCAAGTTCAGGGCCTAAAGTCCTGCAAAGTCATCTACAGTCAGAGACGTCCTGTGTTTTTCTTTCCCTCTGACGTCAAAGGGGTGAGTTTAAATCCCTGCTTTAAGAGCCGAGCTGTCACCAAGCTCAGTTGCCTCCCTATCAGTGAAATCAATGTCATCCTCCTGCCGGTTACCATCACTCCAGATTTACTCCTCCGCTAGATAAACAGATCTCCTGCTTCCCGCTCGCTGGAAACCACACAGCTCGTGTACCCCCTGTTGACTTGTCTGGCTAAAGTGCCTCAGCAGCATTTGGTTACGCTTGGATAACCGCAGATCCAATACTGACACGGTGGATAAAAGAGCTTGATTCATCCAGAACACCCAAACAATATATACAAATTCTAAAGCTGTGATAGTGAGAGAAGTGGAGAGAAATAAAAAACGAATGATGACAGGAGGAAAATCAAACACTTGGAAGGTGAAAAATAGGTAGATTGAGAGGTCATTACTTACTATGTAGGCACAAATAGGACTGAAGGCATAAGTGCCACACACGTAGAGATGAGTGCTATTCAGCCGCAGGAGGATTTTGATGTAATTGAAGCAATCCGTCTGGATGGGGAACAAATGAAGAGCGTGTGAGGTCCATGAGTCCACAAAGATATTCTAACAACCTAATGCGTCTGAAATGCTGGAGCTCGTAATCAGCAAGTAAATATTTCAGAACAAAAAAACAACAACAACAAAAACAACTCACAGAAATGCTTTAGAAACTGGATAAAAATAGTTAAATTGTTAAAAGTGTTCCCTTTTTCCTCAAACGCTGTTGGGAAAAACCTCCCAGCATTACACAGCAGTTGCCTGGTGGGTTTTTCTGTAATACACAGACTCGAGCTGTACACTGCAGTATAGAGATTTCCAAGGTTTGTCGCCTAGGGATACAACAGCTGGCATGACAACAAAGTAACAGACAGACAGAGAGAAAGTAGCAGTGCACAGAAAAGAGCAATTCCCCGGCGAGCGTGCACACTTGATGAATCTATTTGTAACTGGTGGAAAGGTTTGTTGGCACAGAACTCAATGCTGCTTTTATCTTCTCACGACACTAGTGAAACGATTCAGACGAGACTGCGAGGAAAGAACAAACACCCTGTACAAGAAAACCCATGCTCTCGATAACGTCATTATAAAACTATCTTCCAGAGGTATTTTCATTATTTGGCGTTTTTGCTGGAGCAGTAAAAGATGCCTCTCACCTCCAGGTTCTTCCCTTTGAAGCTGCATTCCTCTCTTTTTCCAGCAGGAGTGCCCCACGTCAGCTGAAGATGAAAAAGAAGAAACCCTGAATAAGTAATGCCAAATTCAGGGAACCACGGCGATTCTATTGAAGAGGATTTTTTCTCTAATATCAAAAACATATACAAAGAACTGGTGTGTGGTATGGAAATAAATACCCCGGTATGATGCAACAAATGACATACCGCTTTATGAACTCAGATAAAACTATTACCTAAATGCCATTTATAACCATGATAGTAGTGAGAGTAAATCATCTGCAAGTTCACTTTTTAACATTTAGACATACTCACGTTCTTCTGCAGCTTGGTCTTGCTGATGTCCGAGAGGCTGAGGGCAAACAGCGCCTCCCTGGCTCCGACGTAGAGCATGTCGTCCTCCTGGCTGAGCAGCAAGGAGGTGTAATTGAAGACGCCGTCCACAGAGAATCTCTTGGCCGACCTCTCCTTTGCATCTGGTAAACAACAAGAGAGAAGAAAAAGAAAAGAAAAAAAAAAAAACACACTGGAGATTATCATCACATAGCAGGACAGAACGCAGAGGAGCAGACTGGTACAGAACATACCCGCACGCTTAAAAAGGACAAGAACACACATAAATAGGTTCCCAATTAAAAGACGCTCACAAATCCGCTCACACTAATAAAGTTGTTTTTGCCTTCTGCATGGAGAAAAACAATCAATGCTTTCCATATCGCAGAGCTAAAGATTTAAAATGGGATCCGAAATGTCCCAATCTCATTATCAGAAAAAACAAACATTTTATAGATACAAAAATATATATGTATACTATAGTATTACTTTTTCATATCCAACCAGAAAGTAGCTGTACATGCTAAAAATACTAAACACAAAAACTAATTTAATCTGGTAAATTGAAAACCTAGAAAATGAGGATTTTATTTAAGAGGATTCTATTTATAGTATAGGTCATTTATACAGTAGATATTATCGAAAACATCTACAGAAAAGATCAACAATGTGCCGGGAGATTGTCTAATGCAGACATATGACAACGACCAATAGCAAACAACTGCATCATATGTGCGGTAAGTCTTTGAGTAAGTCTTTGAGTAAGTCTTTGAGTAAGTCTTTGAGTAAGTCTTTGAGTAAGTCTTTGAGTAAGTCTTTGAGTAAGTCTTTGAGTAAGTCTTTGAGTCTGATTTGTTGGGCTAATTAGCCAATTCATTACACCTAATTAAGTCATCATTTTTCCATCAATTGGTTCTGTTTTTCAGAAGTGAAACATTGTAATCACTGCAATCAATCAGTCCATTAATAATCAGGCCACAAACTGAAAACAAAAAAAATAAATAAATAAATATATTAATGTAGAAATAACAAGCCATATGCTGAAGTTGAAGTTTATGTAGAATCCAGGCAAAAAATACTACAATCAAATATCAACACCAAATAATTCCCACTCGAATGTGTCCCAAACTCTAATGTACGATCGGAGATAACAGCAACATCTGAGCTGTTTTACCATTTCCAGTACTCCAAGGAAATCTGTGAATCTCCGTCCATGCCTCACAGAGAGCCAGGAATCAACAACACAGACATCACATTACATCCAACTCCAGCACAACACTGAGTCAACCTCAGTCAAAATCACTTTATGACACAAAAAAGGGGGAAACTATCCCTGAACATGCAAGTCGTCATTTCTGCACCCCTCACTCCTGTCCTCTCCGTTTGTCCCTCTCTCAAAAGCAGCAGCTACTGTAGCTCCATGAGAACATGTACGTCAGTGAGCCACGTCCACACTTTCCTCTGTTGGCTCTCTCTTTGCAGTGCTCTGCGCTGGCAGCAGAGTAAAAAAGCCTCTTCCACTTAACACCAATCTAAATCTCCTTTATTCTGCTGCTCGCAAACCCTCTTCAAATAGATCTCTTTAGCATTGGGCCACGAGTCGAATCAGTTACTTTAAATAACGATTCAATGTACACGTTGCTCCTTTTAAAGCATTTCCTCTACAGTGGCATCAACAGCAGATTTCTTTTGTTTACCGCATTTCACTGTGAAAGTGGAGTTTCGAGAGGTTGGGATTGATTTATGTCACAGGCAGAGGCTCTGACAATTGACCACTCTTCAGTTTGACTTCCGTGCTCAAATGACCCAATATAAAAGCCAACAAAAGGGTCCAGGAAGTCATGATTATGGTTTATTCAAGAGCTTCAAGCATTGAAAGAGAAACAACCGCCGAGCTGGGGTTCATGTGGATCTGGATGGGGTGATGTTATCACTTGTTATCCATCAACAAGACTAATAATCTTCTAGAGGTCATCAACGACACGGGACTTATGCAATCAAATATTTGTGCATCCCTTGCTTACATAGTTCTTACCCTTTGCAGTTTTTGACCATCTTTCTAAATGTTTATCTATTGCTTCCCATTCCAAACATATTAAACATACTCGATGTGCTCCCCAAGCCAAAACGCTGAGGTCACGCAGTCCATTTGCTTGTCCAAATAAGATTACCGGCTCGTATCTGGAGTGGTCAACAATAATATTTGCTGCAGTTAAACCATTTACAGCGTTTTTCTCGTGTCAAACCAGCAAACCGAATTCAAATTTAGATACTTCTGAGAGTAAGAAAAAGTCACCGGTGGTGCGTTTATCTCAAACACTCCAGGTGGTGAATAATGCAAATGGAGCCAGTACAAAGCAATAAACATTTACAACCCACGACTTAAACTTTACAATATGCTCGCAAACAAATGGTTCATCTAGCACTCCAGGCACTTTTGGCAGATGATCGTTTTCCCCTTATGGGAGTGAAAGCCAGCTGCACAGGCCCCATCTTGTCCAAAATCAAATCTAAGGCCTTTTCCAGATCAACAGCCCTCATTCTGTTTAAAACACTGTGACATCTGGAGTCAATGAAGAGATGAGGCTGACATTAAAATCCAGGGAGGGGATACAAAATGTAAAAAGAGACTTCCTATTGTCATGCAGGACAGGAAAACATACAAGTATTCCTATGTGGGGAAGGAAAAACTGGTTTTATTTCAAGGTAAATTAAGTCCGTTACAAATGTCCTAAATGCTCATAAAAAGGGAGCGATTTTCAATCCCAGTGGACCCTGCCGATGGCAGACAAAGGAGTGCCATCTCTCCTCTCAACAGGGGGACATATCATAGAGTGACTGTCACGGCTCCCCTGAGTTTTAGCAATTCACTGGGACCAAAAAACAGCCTTCCCTCAGCATATTAAAACTCTCCGACATAAATCGCAGTGACATCCTCTTAGACTGACAATGGAATAACGAGCAGAGGAGAGCAAACTCATGAAACTTTTACTCCGAGAGCAGTCTGGGGCTACTTAGCGGCAGGGTGTGTGTGTGTGTGTGTGGGGGGGGGGATTGAGGTCAGGGTATGAGTGGGAGTTGTAGTAACCAGGAAGATTGGATTGAGTTGTTGACCTATGAAGAAACATGCAGACAAGGAAAGAAAATGTTATTTTCAAAGCACTCGGAGATGGATGTTTGATAAGAGCAGAAGGTCGAGCCAGTAACAGACGTAGGTTGTGTCGAGCTGCGGCGACAACAGAAACCCCCCCCCCCCATCTACAGTGGTTGGTTCTTTGGGAGATTTTTTAACGCTTTTCAATGCAGCAGATTAGTTGTGTGTGTTTTGACATGCTTGCAGCAGAATTCCGGGCATCTGCAGGCCATTTCACAGCCAGGCACCAACTCCATTCATCACACGCCTGTTTAATCAGTTGGCTGTCACCAAGCCGGGGCCCTCAACCTCTGCTAATGCTCATCACATCACACCTTCCATCAATATGGCTGCTTTATTGTCGGTGTTAACATGCTGAATTAGTTAGTACTGCAGGTTTCTTTGAAGTCAAACGGTGTATTTTTGCCTCTATTCTTTGTGGTTATGAAAGTCTACAAGCTGCAAAATGAATTGGCCAATAATCCAGGCTAGAGCGCAGTGGCACAGTTGAAAAGATGCATTGCACGAGGACAGTTTTCAGATGGAAGATCAGGGTCTTTAGGCAATACAAACAACGATTAGGAAATGGATCTCTTTTCTCCACTGGCACATAACCTTAATTAGGTGAAATTCAATTTTGGCAGTGTATTCATTGCAGTCATTGATGGTAATGTTTTCCATTTTTCCAGTGGAGGTAAAGATGGCAGGAAAAACTTAGCACAGAGGATTTTAAAAGAGCAGCTGCTCTGTGATCAGAGAAATGTTTGCGAGAGAATCTTGACTAAATCTGTGCACACACAATGAACAGCTACACACTTCTTGAATTAAAACGGAGATACATGAGGGGAAAGCCATACATCTTCCTCCATATGCACGGTATATCATTTTCTCTACCTACAGCTGCTAGTGTTGATGTCCGCTGCCTTACTGATAATGCAAATGCAACATGCATTGACTAAAAGAGAAAAAAAAAAAAAAGCGCTGGGAGACGCAGAAGAAAGCGAGAAATAGACTAGCACGTAGCCCCTCTAAAACCACAAAATCGGTAGTTTTAGACTTAAGCTAGATATCTTAAATGTCGGTGCTTTAAAAGTGTTTGTTTCCAAGTTGTGTTACATTTGGACAGAACCCGTTTCCAGTCTTTATGCTAAGCTAAGATAACTGGCTGCTGGCCGTAGCTTCACATTTGTTGTACATACAGGAGTTGCATCAATTTTCTCATCCAACTTTGGCTGGAAATAGAGCTAATTTCCCAAAAATGTTGTACTATACCTTTAACAGAAGCACAAAGACTTCAAGACAAATATAAGTGGCTGTTATGTAGTAGATATAAAGTGAGTGCTTTTGAAGGAAAATGCCTATGAATCATCAAAATATTTCATGTTCCAGACAAATTTTTTAATTTTTTTTTTTTTATACATCTCCAAATAGCCCCATATTTTTGACTTAAAAGATTAAAATAGATTCTGGATAACTCTATCAGTGACCAGACCTCCAAAATAGCACAGTGACATCAATTAAGATTTCCTCTGAATCCCTTCATTTACTTCACAGCTGAGTGTTCAGTGTGTGCTTACTCCCCATTGAGGTAACTAAGATATCATCAGAGGGTGCCAGCTTGCAGACACAGTGTCGCTGAGAAATAAAATACATGCCAGCACTTTGGCAGGCATCATATTTCAGAGAAAACGCAGCCGGATCATCCTACTTTTTTCTAAAGTTTAATAGTACTCCAAGGGTGGGGCGATTGATTGGCTGCTTGGTAGGTATACGCCTGCCAAGACACTCCTAAAAGCTCCGACTGTAAACATGCCCCAGATTTACTAAAGCAGCATGTGCCAAGTCACAAGGCAAAGGGGGCAACGGGGACAAAGGGGTTCGCTTGCAGTCGGGCAGAGAAAACCCAAAAAGGAGAGGAGAGTGGAGCACAGCTGATATCCATCTCACACAGAGCTCTGCTTATCTTACATGCACGACTCACATTTATCCCCAAAAAAAAACAAACACTATCCATCTCTGCCCTCTGCGAGCCAGAGCTACGCAACAGCGCACAGCTCCAAGGCTCTCCGTTTGACGTGATTTGACAATATACTTGATAGCGGTGCGGGAGCTCCTGACAGAAGCGGACAGGGGTCGCTTCAAGGTCATCTGATCCTCGTGACATTTGGGCAAGCGATGGTTATTTCATTGTTGTTTGACGACTGGCAACCAAGAGCTGCTGCAGTATTCAAGCCAAGTCAGCACAGAAACACTGTTTGTTTGCACAGTTAGAGGACACAGACCTCTGATGAAGAGGCGGACTGGGTGTGAGGAGTTGGGGCAAACACAGACTTCATACATTTTCTTTTCCAGTTCACCACCAAAAATCTAAAATACATATTGTTCCTCTTACCTGTATGCCATTTGTCAATCTGCCGAGTGTTGGAGACGGACTGCATCACCGTGTAGAAGCATACATCTATTCACGGAGGCTCATGCTCACTTGTTGATAGGTGCAGTTCAGTAGAAAGAAAATAGTTCCCATTTGAAACTGCTCACAACAAGGGCTGCGGACTATCTTGAGTAATAAGGTCATGACTGAGTTTTGAACACACCTAGTTGCATTATATTCAAGGCAGACGTCTCAACAGTCGACATCTCCAACATACAAATGCGTATTTTAAAATTTTGGGGTGAAGCGTCCCTTTAACATGAATGGTTTACCCAGTCTGGGCTGCAGGAGTAGAATCTGTCTTAGTTAAAAAGGGTAAACTTGCAAAATAATATACAGCGAGGAAAAACTCTACAAAATCGGATACAGACAAAGATGGAGAGAAATTGGGGCAGAAAAAAAAAATCACACTTTACTGGACTGCAAATAAAAGCTGACAGCAGTGAATCAGTGTGCGAAAGAGTGCGCAGTATCTGTAGGGCCAGGTAATAAGATGTGTTGTTTGTTATCACTGGGAATGATGATGTGGCTTTGCTGCGATTTTGTGTGTACTGTATATGCTGTGCGCTATGTTCGTACTCGGGTGTGAGTGTGTACACATACTGAGGGACAGCTGCACCTCGCAGATAATAACAAGAGCCTGACAGTGTGTAAGTCCAGTGTTTGCCGTGTGTGAGAGGCTTAAGCAGCAAAACGGTGTTAATGGTGCCATGCGGTTACATGTGCAGGCTCAAAAATCAGGGCAACAACAGAAAACCAGGAAATGACAGAATATTGGTTGTAAGCGCTGAACAGTTGTGCGCGCTGTACCAACCCCAAAATACCACAAAATGCCCCCTTCACCCTCGGAGGAATAACACAACACCTCCTTGACACAGATGTACCAAGGCTGGTGCAGAAAACCCTGCATACCTCCGAAGGCAGAGAACAAGGGGCTGACACAGACATGAGGCTCTGCTGTAATTATTGGCTCTTAGGTGTCAAATGATGCACTCTGGATTCGGCACGCACCCACCCAACACTCAAAACAGCGGAGCGATGAAGCGCAGTGGTGTATCCAGAAAATCCTGGATATTAGCTTGGTGAGACGGCGAGAGACACTCGCCATGTGGTATCTGAGTGGGTTATTCAAACACAGGCAGAAACACAGAGAGAGGGAGGCGTAGTTGTTAGAATTTTCTCACACACACACACACACAATAGACGTGCCTGTGCTTGTCATGTGTGGGATGCCTCTTCAACCTCTCCTTCTCTCCATCCTCCTCCCACCCTCTCTCTAAAGACAGTAGATGTCACTAGAATCTGATAAAGACAGATTCTGATTATTTTTTTTAGCTTTCATTCAGCCTTAATAACTCAAAAACTATCATTGAGATTAGTGTGTTAGTGGGGTTCAAATTATAATTAATATCATAAAAGCAAACCTTGTTACCCCCCCCGCCATTTATAATAGCCATTCAATACCTCTACAGTATATAGTAGTGTTCATTGTTACTGGCAGGGTCTGCCGTTCGTGCATGGGATTCAAATTGCATTCACAGGAAATGATGCATGCGTGTAATCCAGCATTGTTGTTTGCAACGCTGGTGTATCAAAGCTGTATTAAGTTACTGCTAAACTCAAACTCAACATTTCCTACACAGAGTAGCTTTTATTGTGAAGCATTAACAGGAGAGCAATCTGTTCGTCACTGGAGGTTAGCCCCGACAACGATCGCGCGTCAAAAATGCGTCTAGGAAAATTGTAATTTTCTGTATTCTGGAACAGATAGAATAGTTACACTCCTTTTGTGTTTCTGTGAAGGCAGCTGCTCGCTGAGTGTCTGCTCTCGCATCAACTGAAATCTTAAGAATTGTAACGTTAATGGAGGTACTGTGAAGCATCTGCTGTTCTGCATCCTAATCCACCTTCTTCTACTAAGTGTTTTCTTTATCTTGTAAATTCCGTCCTTACACAGACACAGAACAAAACCCAAGAAAGATTGGCTTGATGAATGACATGATATGACGCGGCCAAGAGGACTTGAAAAAATGTAATTTGTGTTGGCACTGCGAACATTCAATCCAGCTGGCTTGCACATGATTCTGCCATTTTTTTCTAGTTTGCACACTTTCGATAAAAAAAAAATAAAAATGGTACCAGTCGAGCTGTGTGCAGTTTACTAAGTGCGCACACTTCGGACTGGCTTGTGTTGAAAGCCTTTAAGTACAGCACGCAGACACAGCCCTCTACCCTGTTTCTGTGTGTACGTGTGTGTACTTGTGCGTGTGTGTGTGCGTGTGAAGAGGCCCTTGATGGGAAGAGCAGGCAGGAGTCGCACAGAGGCTCCTGCTCTCTACTCATCCATAAAAAGTAAAGTAGTTAGGAGAAATGGTCAAGCACATTTTTGCGCACACACACACACACACACACACACACACACACACACACACA
>CALSCE010010649.1:7179239-7195807 GCA_943593645.1 Bovichtus variegatus
ACACACACACACACACACACACACACACACACACACACAGCTATCAGGAGCCTGGTGAGATCAGGGCCTTCACACCTGCTGCATTAGCCTCCATATTTTGACTCATAAGGGTTATTCTGCCCTGACATAGTTCCAAAAACAATTGAACTGCATCTCCGTCACAGGTGTCATTGATATGGATAAGGACCACACTTCCTATCATGAATACACGAGTCCTACACCTGCACACGCAATAAACTGTCAAGTTCTCGTTACCGGACAAGTCAAAAAAGAAAAAGAAAAAAAGGAAGCCATTTAAAAAAATAAATAAAATCTATCCGACGGATAGGCCTTCTATAAAATCAGACAGTGTAACAGGATCCTTCAGCTCAGTCTATATAACCTATAGTCAGCCGGGCCTCACAGGGACACACACCTCACTCTCTCTCTCGTTTTACATACACCCACAAGTAGGAATAAGAGGCATGTGGAGTGCATTAACATACTGGAACTGAATCAGGAAAGTTCTGACTTTTAATGAAAGATACATGAGACGCCTGCCTTTAACCATTTAAGTTCTGCCTCAACTCAGACGTGAAAACCTCAAGTGTTTCCTGAGCACATGCTTATTTTGTAGTGGCTTGCTGTTTTTAATAGTGTGTGGTAGTGATATATCTTTGAAGGGCATAAAAAGAGTAGCCACTTATCATAATACTTACATAAATCAGTTTATCAAAACATGATAGTATCTTGTAATTCTATTTAGTCCCAGCATTACTACTTCCGCAATACAAAAAAAAAAAAAGTACCGTCTTGGACAGAGGAATGCATTTGGACTTTTTCAAACATCTCAAGGTGGTTTGAACAATTGGATTTCAATGAGTCTTTAATGCCTCTTGGATGCTTTTTTTGAGATCAGATAGGTCTCCAATCCGCCCAAGACGAAAGTAGCGACTACGTGTAAACGGGTTCTAAATCTCAGATTATCTTCCTATAATGGCGGCATCAAAACTCCTTTATGCTGAATTTTATAGAAACAAAAATAAAATGCTTTTTTAAAAAGCAATGTAGACACTGAAGTGTGACAAAAAAAGCATTAGTCTGTGTGTCATATAATAAAACGTTATGTTGTGCGACTTGTCCAGAATGATTTACATCCGGCAGCACATAAACCATATAAACCTTCGTGCTTCATTACTTCATGAAAAGTTCAATTCAGTCCATTGTAAAAAAAAAAAAAAAAAAAAAGTGGCTTTTTTTTTGTGCCTCAACAAAACTATAAAATAACTCTTCTTCGAGATGTTAATAGTGAGGAGGCAAACCATTTTTCAGTCTTGCACAAATCTACACTGCATCCCAGCAATCCGAAAAAAACACACCTAATGACTCTCTTTAACCTCACATTCCTCCCTGTCCATCCTAATTACCAGCTACAACATTATTCCTCGCTGCTTGCCATTGTCTTCAAATCAAATGTTCCTGATCGAAATCTGCGAAGACTGAACTTTTCTGTACATTCCCTGGAGCGTGCAAGTGATGAAGCCATTAAAGCGTCTGAAACAGACGGAGTTGATGTGTTGTAATTATGCTCCATTGTTGCGGCTGTTATGGCATTATATGCAGGCACTTGTGAGTGCCACCTCTGCTGGAAGCCACAGACCGCTTTTCTTTCAGGATCAGTGGGCGTGTCCTTTGCCGGGTTTTAGGTGGGCATCGGAGCATGTCACGAGCATTTGGACTGACCCCCCCCCCCCCCGCTCTGTTTCTGCACTGCGATCCACACACTGCCAAGGTCATTGGATTAGCATGCATGAGAGAAAGCGAACAACATTTGCCGAACATGAATCAAACGTAAATGGGAAGGGACACAGAGTACAGCATAAACAGCATGCTCAGTAGCTCCGCTTAAAAAGGGGCATTGTGATTTCTTTAATAGCAGCCCGTGTGAAAATATTAGGACAGAAAATGTTACCTTCTGGTCTGAATATTTCCTTTGTTACTATAGGTTTCTATGCAATGTCCTAAATGTATAACAGACAGAGGATTCCTACTTCTGCAGCTGTGGGTTTGGCTGGCTGACAAAAGGATTAACAAGGATTCTTTAAGACTATTAACACATATTGTCCTAAATTTCCCTTTTATAGGAGGAGAAAAATAAGATCATGCCCAAAATACAGGATATTCAAAAAGGTAACGATGCATCTATCCCCAAACTTACACATACAAACCAGATTGGAGGACAAAAATTCACATTCTGAATATATAAGACACGTATACTGATTACTAATGAATGAGATTAACTATAAAACTAAACTAAACTTTGGTTAATGTAGTCGATTATGAAAGGAATACTTGGACGTTTTGGGAAATGTGCTTTCTTGCCAAGTCTCACATGAGAAGCTTGATATCACTCTCCTGTCTGTATGGTAAATACAAAGCCGGAGCCAGTCTTAATACTGAACTAAGCTGCTGTCTGTGGTTTCATATTCATTGGACAGAAGTGAGAGTGGTATTGATCATCTCATCTAACACTTCAAATCAAATAGTCAAATTTCCCAAAATGTCGAACTGTTGATTTAAGAGGAAACGCAGCAGAAACAGGGCGACATACAATACAGTTCATGCGCTCGACTCGAGCCAGACCTTCAATTAAAAAAATATATATATCATGAGTCTGCCAAACGCCCTAACCAGCTCATTAATGTAAACAGTTCTTAATAAGTGCAGAGCTTGAATTTCTCCTTCTTGTTCCAAGTGAAAGAAAAAGAAAAAAAGAGGGAAAATAAATCATCTCCTCCGCTCATATCTGGAGAAAGACAGTAACATCCTGCCTGAGAGGTTTCTGATAACTAACAGTGATACATGCCGCATGCCTAACCGATGCTTGCTGCTTCAAGTCCCATGATCCTTTGTGCAGTCTCTCTGTACAAGAGCCATAATGAAAAACAGACAAGGCTCTCCCACTCTAGCGACCACAAAAACCTCCACTCACTACACATGAGGGATTAGGCTGCTCATTAGGAGAGAAGGAAGGAGCGAGAGGAGAGGGAAGGAGGGCAAAAAGAAAAAGGGATGCCTTTCCAGGAAAACGGCTATGTTGAGGCAAAGGGTCCTCTAGAGAGAAAACAGCCCGGGTCTCCCTTTTTCTTACAGACTCTACAAACCAGAATGGGAGTTTGAAATGGTGACCTGCTTTACATGTTTTGCATCAATGGTAATGGTTGAATGGAGGCTAGTTTGTATACGAAGCGTTTAGCATGTCAGTGATGCTGCAGAGCCAGTTTATGCAAAGCTGTACTCTTAATGAATAGGTTACAATCAGTGTCAGTGACATTTAAATAAGATTTTCTACACCGTATTATCAGCTGAAAGGCATGTCTCACACTACTACTTATGCTCTCCAGTTGAGAGAATCTCAGTCACTAACTGCTGCCGTCAAAATACATGAAATTTAGATTATGTATGCTGAGTGGAGCAAAGCAAAGCGGGTGGGAAAAAAGAAACATCAGTAGTTTGCAAAACACTCAGTTGCTGGGAACCAGCCTTGGGCCAATTTAATCCATTTAGTTCTTTGAGAAACAAGTTAAATGGCTCAAGTATTTGAAAGGTTGTTCTTGGGTATGAGCGATGCCAATTTGAGATGGTGCGTGTCTATTACCGCATGACGTCTTACTGAGCTGGCTGAGGAGGGAAGAAAACAAGCATCAGATTGTTGTTTTCAGAGGAAGGAACTTTAAATTCAGACAGGTAGTGTTTACAGGAGCCGACGCACCCCTACATCCACATAAGCCTGTACTTTGGCTGCTGCTGGATCGGCACATTTGCCAGTATGAGCAGTCTTGCAAAACAGAGACGAGGGCTGGATAAAAATACATTGTAGGAGCAAGGGAGCTCATTTTAAGAGTCAATTTGTGAACCGTCCTTTTCCGACAGCTACAATGAGGGATGTTTAAAAAATTTTTTAAAAAGTGTTAAGCGACACTTCCCTGAAAAGCAGTCAATTTCCACTGTGAGTTGCATCCAAACAGCAACCTTATTTCTCTTTCCACTCATTTGTCATAAGCTCCCATAATGAATCAATCAATTACCCAAAAGCTGTTAGCTGAGCAAATTGTGAAGAACAGCACCCTGATTTATATTATGAAAGCCTAAACCACAGTCATTATAATAAGGGGGGGTGCTGCAGTGTGTGTGGAGTAATTACATGCAATGATGAAGTCAGGTGCAAAAAAGGTTTTTCAGTCAAGGATTCGCCAGGAGAGACATTAGGTTTATATTGGAGAGACAAGTTGTTGCCTTCAGCTGTCCAATACAAAATGGGTCAATTAGTAGCAAACAAATAAGGAAAAGACAAATGCTATGGAAGGTAAGAAGGCAGACTATATAGACGCACACACACACTACAGAATACTTACTGGCCTCCTAAAGTGTTGTACTTAATTCTTCACATGTTATGCCATGCATATTTCACCCCATTATTGTGTCAAGGCTCAGAGTGGGAAAAAAACAAAAAAAAACAAAAAAACCCACATTGAATTCTATGCAAAGTGACAGCTCATGTAATATTTAAAAATAACTTAGAATGGAATACATTTATGGGAAGAGGTGTTTGTAGTTCAGGCCTCTTCAAGTTGGCACATGCACATGTGAGGCTGCAGGCACTTGTGGTCTCTGACATGTCTGCTGTAAAGGCTGATTCAGTAAACATTTGTTGCAGCTGTGCTTGTTGTCTTTCTTCAACGTTGACCTAAATTATGTTATTTTGTGTGGAATTGACAGATTGCTAAAGCCCAACACCCCAACTTACTGCCGCACAGAGAGACAGACAAAAGCATTCTACTTTTTTGTTTTTTTTTGTTGCAGAAACAGTCAACAGTTGGGGGCTAAAATTGCAAGTGTTGGAGCAGATTTCTCAGCTGTAGATAGCGAGCTAATTAGGCTAACGTTAGCTTCATGAATTGGTTGGAAATAACATCTCTGGCTGGCTTTTCTTTTTTTTCTTTTTTATTGCTGTGTGGAACTAGTTAGTTCTAGTACCATGATGGGGAAAACATTAAGACTAATAGTTTAGCTTGCTAGTTAGCTGGACATGCTAATGTTTGCATCTTACATTAAAGCAAATTAACACAATCTCAAATATATTTGGTTTTTGAAAGGATAAAAAAAAATTAAAAAAGACAATCATCCAAACTATTACACTTCCTACAGCTCAGGCACTTCAGCATGTTGACAAATCCAAAACTTGACAAACATGCGGTGCATAGAAGATATGGTCAAATACAAATTTAACACTGGAATTCCATGTTTCTAGCAATGCTTACAATCATCATGAAAATCAGCGTGTCAGGTAATTATTTCAACTTACTGTAGGAGAAACTGATACGCGGTGTGACATCATCCTCGGTGGCCATCAGTGATTGGAGGCAGCTCGCCAACAGCAGAGCAGCAGCCAGAAGACAGTGGACAGTCACAGCTAATGTCCACATGGTTGCCTGATCCTCTCACGCAGACATACACAAATGCAGAGCAGTTTGTTTTAAGATTCCTTGGAATTCATTAAGCTCCTCTTGACTCCACAGAGCTTTATTTTCTCACTCCCATCTTCCTGCCGGCTGAGGAGGAGTGAGCGTGTCCTTGACTTGATTCTTGTACTCCCAGTGGTCCTTACACACTGGTTAGTAGATTCTTAGCGCAGAGAAGAGGAATCTTTTCTGGATTAAGGCCTGCGTGTTGTCATCTACTCATAGTGCTCTTCAATGGACCAACACTAAGCTCCGACCAGTGGCCATTTAGTAAAAGTCATTTTAGATCTGCGGAGAGAAGAGAGAGAAGTTGTTTCTTTAGGTTTGATCCAAGAACATGTATTAAAAAAAAAAAAAAGAAAAAAAAAAAAAGAAAGATGAAACCCAAGCTTGAATAACAGATCCATATCCAACTACTGACGCTATAACCAACAACTACAAAAGCATACAAACTGATACAGCTGGCTGCGGTTCATTTTGTGGGATGGTTTGGATTTTACTGCAGATCTTGAATCAAGAATTCAAGAGTAATGGTATTTGTCACCCAAAAATCACTTGTCTCATCTCTGTCCTGACACTTTAATATTCAACTGTAGCACACTGATGGCTTCATCTAAAAGCCTTGTAAAACAAACATTTAGGTTTCTACGGTTTACTCTTTGACCACACTGACAAAAGAAAAAAAAACTCAACTAAACAGGCCATTCAGACCACCAGCCAGTTAACATGAACACACGCATCATGTGGTAACTTCAAGGGTCTTTACAAACTTCCAAGTCTAAGTGAATGTCCAATTTGCACAGCAGTACACACAGTTTCTCTGAGAGATAAATCGCATGTTGGATTCTCTTTTAATCCCTGTATTTAATTATGCTGTCATCAACAATCGCTGAGAGATCCCCAAGAAGATAATATGGCAGCTTGGCTCTAATTTTGTGCCTATGTGGGGAAATAAATGAAAGAACAGTGACTCCCAAGACAACTCTGTAATTTGTCTCAAAGAGGCGCAACAAACACATCTGCTCTCTGACTTTTATTGGCCTCAGTGTGAGTGTGCAGATAAGGTCTGGGTTATCTAGATGGATGCTGAGATTTTTTTATTTAGTAGGAGGTTGCCTTCTTGGAAAACACTTGAAACAGGTTCTACTCCCATCTGCTTCATCCTCCATAAGCTGTACATCTCTCTGATTAAAATAAATTGGAAAATTGTGTCTTAGTATAGTTCTTAAACCAGCAATAACACGTTTTTGGTCACTTAGAGGCAGCGGGGGAAAAAAGCTGTAAACACAACAACGACAGACCTTTTAAGTTGGCAGCGGTCGCTTATTTACACATCCAGCGGATATGATGCTACATTAGCATTCATTTGGAGTCATCTTTATGGCCACCTGGCAAATGTCAGTTCAATATTCACTCTCCTTTGAGCTGTTTTCATCCACCTTAGAGAAATATCTGGCCCTCCTAATGGGGGGCATGAATGTCTCAACCATATTTCATGGTATTTATTTCATATTTGTCCCATCCTTAGAGCCGCTTGTGTGGCTAAAACAAGTTAGAAACATGAAACAGCTGCAGTGAAACCCTTGGAAAGGCCTTTAAAAACTAAACACGAGGAATGAAACTGTTATTTGATTGTCATGATTTTATCAATATACTAAATAGTACAGAGAACACAGCAAAGCCTGTTCCTGTGATAGAACACAACTCACTACTCCTTATTGCCCGACAGCGCTGGATGCCTCCCCCCTGAGCTCGCACATAGGTGGTGACGTTTAGAAAGTAAACACTGGAGAGCACATGGCGTCTCTGGTTGAGAGCTTGCATCAATGCAACAAATCCCACAGGACCTCATTTAAATATTTACGGTAGCTAATAAATCCAAGACGACCAGGGCGGTCAGTTAGTGGCCCCAGGTTGTCTGCTGAGACAATGCCCAGCTGTGGAATACCATTTCTGATCAACCCAGTCATACAAAAACAGAATGCAGGACAAACAGAGACGTACAACCCCCCTCTCCCCGCTACCTGCCAGTGCAAAGACTACAGATGGGCTAGTGGGCTAACACACCTACAGACTGGCACCGTGCTAAATTAGCAGCTTGCTGACTGAATGGCTTGTTGAGTTGATGGCTGGTAGCAGACACATTGTAGTTCACTAGCAGGCCGTCCGTCTTGTACAATGACAGGGTAACTGGCATTTTTGTAGGCAAGTAGAGGGTCATCTGTCTCACCTTTGCAATGGCAAGGACAGATAACCCTAGTTTTACCGACTAAAACCTTTTTCCTTTATCTCTGCGTCTGTGCCTCGCTGTCACACCCTTGTCTCAGTCTCAACCAGCGGACCAATATGTCCGTGTCACTCTTCACTTCCAGCCTGCTTTGGTTCCTGCTTCTACACCAAAGCAAGCCAAGTGGGAGGCTGAAACACCCGTCCATGATTGCGTTCCCTCTCATGCCTGCTGAGACTGCAAGAGCAAGCATGGCATCCCAGCGTGTGTCGCACCCCCCAGGTCTCCATGTTCCCAGGGCTTATCCTTGTGCCACTCTAGAGGTCTTTTAAATTTTGATGAAAAGAGAGGGGTGATGTTAGGAGGGTTTGCTGGCACTCAAACTTTTTGGCTAACTCTGTGGGGCAGTAATGCATGCATAAATATCTCAACACTTTCGGTGCCCAAAAAGGTTGTTGGTGGTCGCCATGTGCAATCACATTTTCTGGAAAAGACATTATGAAATGGTCACTATGGACACCAGATATCAGCGTATAAGTGGTGGATAGATTGAGTAAATTTAGTTTTAAAGGCTTTTTATTCCATACTAAAGACCTGAATAATCACCAAACATATTGTTATTGATTTGGTCCAAATTGCCATTATAATAGTTACCCTAAGCACTTTGCCAAATTGATTGTACCATCAAAATACCAAAGATATGATCTATACAAACAGGAGAGACTGGTGCTCATGTGTGAACTACTGTAAACCAAATCAAAGCTGCCAAGTAAAAAAATAAAAAATTTGATAAAACATCAACGGAGTCTTAGAAAAAAAAATGTTCTAGTCTCTTGTATTTGAAAACTTCTCTCAGGTGCCTCTTCACAGTAACATTTTACTTTGAAGCAAACAAAAAAGTTGCCGAGCTCAGTCATACCCGAGTTATGTCAATATGAAAAGGCACCCGAAGCAGACTGGGAAACTAATGGTATCTGGGGAATCCAAAATACAGGATGACTCATAGGTGTGAAGCCTGCAATGTTCATATAACTGAGCCCAGCACCTGAGGAGGACAAGATGGATGTTCCACAGCCCCAGAGGCATATCTGCTGAGGCTTAGCAAGGGCTTGAAGGGCAAGTAAACTGATGTTATGACACACTTGTACAGTTTTCTTTTACATTATTTATTTTTTTTGCCTTAGTACCATGTCACAAGTACGTGGGTTTTCGTCAAATCAATCATGTAGTTTCCTAATCCACCCCGAAGAACAACGAAGAGAACGTATTAAATATTAAAAAGCATTCAATCATATTTGACAGCAAGTACTCAACCAAAGAAAGCGATCTTATTAGAAGTAACAATTATAGGACTTATAGGATTAGAGCTCTATTCATCTGGAGCTGTTGCAGTACAGGGAACCCACTACGCTCAGTGCCACAGGACCCATCTGCTCATCTAGGAGAAGGTCTGCTGCTCCTTGTATCTATGAAGGGTGAATCTGGTGCCATATTGCTTAAGGCTACAGATTCATTAACCTTACGAACCTCCCTCGAGGCTCCCTATTAATACCTGCATCTGTTAAGAGAGAGAAAGGATGTGACAGACATATTGGACGATACACTCGGCCAGGTCATGGCAAGTTCACTGGATAGGGAGCAGGATGAATGCTAACCATTTGGCTAGCTTTGTGTGAACGACTGAGCTTTGTGCTCCTCAACCAGCTCCCAATAACTCATCCCTGCAAAGTGACCTGTCTCTCATTTAGTCTTTGGCACAGTGTGAGGCACTTACGGAGATAATCAGCGGCCGGGCAGGACCCTGTGATGAGAGCGCTATCGCAGAGCTCGACATGAGGCTAGATTAGGCCGACGTCCAATCCATTAACAGTATCGTGCGTACATCTCAGTCCAAAGTGAAAGAGAAATATCAAAGCATTTGCATTTAACCGCGCAGCTGCAATCAAATCTGAAACTTCAGTGCGTCGTTCGTCAGGTTTAAGGGCGACTTCGTAAGACACCAAGTTAAAAACACAGCAGTAACTGCTCCCGACAAATGTATAAAAAGAAAATAACAGGTCTGTTTTCGTAGGGGTCAAATATTTGTCCTTGTCTGGCACTTATGTTATTGTTGATTCTTGTTCCACGTCTGACCCTAAAAACAACATGGGTGTAGGATACTATTCAGGAAGATTTATGGAGCCATTATGTTGAGCAGAAAAGACCTCAGTAGGTGACTGGCGAGGCAGAGACTCCTTGCTGTGCCTGCCATTATAACTCTCACTTATAGCAGTCTGCTTAGCTGAGCGGGTAGTGCATGATTGGTTTAAATTCAAACAAGAGGATGGCAGGGGGTAGGATCAACCATTTTACCACTCCAAAAAAGTTAATGGTTGTCTATTCAATAACGTTGAGATGTGTGTTCATTTATTACTAAAGAGCAAGATACAAACCAATTATCTTTTTTTTTTTTATCTTAAGCAGAATTTCAATAATTTCAACTTGTTGATGTTCAGGTTTATTTACTTGTTCCAAAGTTCAGCTCTTGCGCTGAATTTGTATTCACTGGTGCATAAAAATGTACTAAAAAGCAGTGGTGGCCACGTCACTAGAAAAACGTAGTCAGTTACTCATTACATATTGTTCAACTTTACCAGTCACTCGAGAGCATAGGGAGTTAGGTACTCGCTGTAATACTTTTGTTACTCGGCCTAGTCTAGCATTAGAGGTGGTATTTAACAGCTAGCTTAGCAAGTCCAGTCCTCGCTGGAGTTACCCCCCCCCCCCAACTCTGAACAAATACCAGGTGCTAAAAGTGAGTTTACAAGTGGGTAGCATGAGCAAGCAAGCTGAGACGACACAACTACATTTACAATTACAACTAAACTTAAAGTCAATGTAGTCCAGCTTACTTTGTAAACTTACTTTAAACTTTTTGAATACCGAACCTTTTAAGTGGATCCCTCAGCCAGGGGTTGAAGGTTATTTTCATACCGGTTATAAAAACACTGCGCTGTGTACGGTACTTTGTGTGAAAATGGGGTACCACATTTCCTCTCATCCAGTCCACCTGGGAGTGTGACAGAGGGGAGTAAAGAGGAAGGTTTCAGCCGAGCAGACGGCTCCCAGCTCCAAAAAAGCAGACTGCTAAATAAATCAGGACTGGGTTAAAAATAAACTAACTGTAAAAAACCTGGTGCTAAAATGGCTCATTGCTTTCTTAGGAATGCACAGCGGCTTACAGGTAATACGTCCATCAGAAACAAATCTCCAGGATGTCTTCTCGCAGAGGCCTTTCAGAAGTGTTTAATATGGATAACTTCATCATAACAAGCTGAACACAACACAGGCCTTTCAAAAACCTCTTTCCCGCCAGACATCGTTTTGTTTTTGCTTCTTAGAGCAAGGAAATTATTTGCTAAAAGTAAAACATTTTGCAGATATTTTTTTAAATGTCAACAGAAGTAAAGGAATCAATAGGACATCAACTAACACACACACACACACACACACACACACACACACACACACACACACACACACACACACACACACACTTATATTGTCCCTCCAATATCATTCCTAGAAACCAACCGAGGCCTCTGTGTCAGTATACAACAGAAGAGACTTTAACCTGAGATAAATACAACATTTTATTGCACGTTACAACTTTTAGGTTTATAATATGGGACAGCTGTGCACTAGATTCAGGATGCTGTTGCCTGAAGGCAAACTTCCTGTGAATAGAGACCGATTTGTATAAATGCCACTAAAAACAGATCTGACTGCTAATCAAGAGCCATTGATTTAACGTATCCCTCTCCATTTCCTCTATGCAAATGTGTTTCTCTACATGATAGCAGGCCACTGGTAATGTGAACATTGCAACATGATACAACGACTTGGCGATTTTCCAATCCTTGACAATAAAGGGTGATAGAAAAAAGATGAAGACGGAGAGGAAGTAAAAATATTTAAAAGAAATACTTCACAGATTTCAGACACACTGTGTATTTTGATGCAAATAAAACACATATTTAAACCTTTAATTTTTGTGTCCACAATGCTTTTTAATATAGTGTTCAGAAAGTGGGCTTCATCTCCTGGACACAACATTATCTGCCAACCTGGCCTTAACACGAAAGTCTCTGAGAATTGAAACCAACAGTGTTTCCTGAATTATTGATTCACATGTGTGATCCCAGAGTGATAATATGAGGATACTGACATTTCCTGCATGCATTATTAATTATTCATTGACTCATCTTTCTATTGATGGCTGGCTGTAATGCATCCTGCTGTGGTATGTCCCTGATGCATTCAAATACACAATGATGACTTTCAAATCAACAAAATACAGGAAATATCCTGTATGAACAAATAAAGATTTTACTCGAGAGGCATCAAACTTCCTATGAAACTAAAGGCAATTTAGGTCATAAGCCATTTACCTCCCCTGGCTCCAACATGACTCACTCACTGGAGCTTCAAACTATCGGGGAAAAGTGAAAATGGATCAAAGTTTCCTTTTAGCATAACAGACACAAAGTGTACTCACTAAACTAGAAATAACTCCAAATGTGCCATTTTAGTAACAGATTAAGTATAGAATTTGTCAGGTCTGCATTAAAAAGGTCCAGAAAGATGTTGACTGTACAGAGCACATTAGTGAAAGTTCTGTTAGTTGCAGTGTAACAACTTGAAGTTATTGTCATGTGTATTAAAAATACAATGAAATGCCTCAAACAAGGGGCATACAACCCCAGACAACAAAAAAAAGAGGAAACATAGCATACAATACAGAGCGATGCATTACAGCGGCCATGCGCGGTGCGTATGGCTGCACCAATTGCTCAGTAACACGACTGCCTGAGGAAAGAAGCCAGTTTGATGCCCATTTGAAGACTAAAACAATGGTTAGCTACTAAATGGTTTAAAATAATAAGTTAATCAAGGTGTGCTTTGATATCAATCTTAAATGTGAATACGATAACAGGGTTTAGGCGTGACAAGACGTGTGTAATCGGAAGATTTCTCAATCGGCTCATAATCAAGTTATTAGAACGCGTATTAATGTGGCGAATTACTGTTCCACCCCTTTGCATCAAGCCTGCTTTACACATGATAATCAGGGACGGGGCTGGACATTGAATATGCCATAATTGGCTTTGCATGACCCTGAGCTAGACGACAGGTCTGTGTTAATTGTTTAACTACACTGCGTGCACCGTTCCCATGATCCCATCATGCCTGTGTCTCTGAGTCAAAGGCGCTCATTAAAATGCAGCGATGAACTCAGATTCTACATCCCCCCGTGTTATCTTTAGGTTAGCAACGGGACTTGTCTCTCTGTGACATCTATCCCAAAATGCCACCCCCCCCCACACACACTTTAAAAGTGATCCCGAGCTCGAATAGGCTCTGAGGAATATTCAAACTCCCTTTTACATTTGTGCACATACTGCTCAGCTTTGCCACGCAGGAAGGAGCAATTATCATTTCAAACGAGCGAGTGAAGCAGAACTGGCAGAGGCGATAAGTGCTTAAAGGAGAGCTGGGGTCACCTTATTCCCTCTGATACAGAGTTGCCCTTGCCTCAAATTATTCAAGCCTGACGGGGAACAGTGGGAGATCGGTTCTTGAAAAACTTGCAAAGCGTCAATAATGAGCTGTGCATGTCAGTCAGAATGCAGTGTGATAGGAGGCATAATTTCCCCGAGTCCCACTTGATCACAGCCCCGTTACAGAAACTATGGGCACCTTTGGAGAAGTGCAAGCCACTTATAAGGAAATCACTTTACTGCTTTTAAAAGTGAACGCTATTAGACTACAAACTGGAAGAAAATAAAGATTACACTAATCTCCTTTTGTTTATTATGTGCTCCTGGGTTGGAAAGCTCTCCACGCTTTTAACCTGATGACCTGTACAGACTAATGAAGTGTGCTGACCAATCAGGAAATCCTCACTATTAGAGCCGAACATTTTGCTTCCGGTGGGAACATAACAAAATGGAAAGGGAGGAATTTAGATTTCCACTTGCTTAAGGCCCTACAGCACGACAGCCTGCAATTTAATTACTGTCTAAAGATGTCAGCAGTGAGAAGAAAAAAGAAAAAGAAAAAAAACATTTCATTTATTTCCCTGCCACCCTGGTCTCCTCGTGACTTTCCAGAAAAAGATGCAAGGGGAAGACTGTTGCTATCAAAGCTGCAAATGGTCCCAACGCAGGACAACATCTCATTCATCTGCTGGGTTGGTGATGATGTCAGTCAGGTCTGTGAACAAACTCTGTGGCGTGACAAAAGGAGAGTTGAAGATTTACAGTCATGTAATCACACAATAGAGGCCTTTGTGAGGTCTGGACCACACTGTGTTAGCATCACAGTTCATCTGCTAATTACGCCATCAAATCCAAAGACTTGGCGATCCATAGTAGGTTATTCATCTCATGACTTAAACATCGAGTCGGGGGCACGATTAATCCCTGCAGCTAAACCAATGTGAGGACTCGTTTCTTTACTCAATTTGACAAGCAGGGAAATAGGATTTAAAAGCGTATCAGATGACGATATTCTGTTTCTGGACCCTGCTTCACCTTGTCAGACCCACAATGCAACCACGTCAGCGTGTTCAGGTACGTCGATGATCGGAACGGCAAGCCTTGACCACAAAAACGGCTCGCATTACTCATCCCGAGTGGAAACATGACACAGTTTGTCTGAGTCGTTTGTCTGGTTTGCCGCCTCAAGGCTGTTTACTCTCTACAAACATGTCGACATCAAAAAAAAAAAAAAAGGAGCAGCTGAAGCACTTCTGCTTTGTTTACCGTGATGGGCTCCGTCTTTGTCGTACCGAGCAGTCACCGCCAATAAAGGAAGTAATAAGTCAACAGTGCGGTCCCTCGTGCCTCTGATAAATGGCTGATACATGGCACAGTTAAGGGATGGTATCATGATGAATTTATTCACTTAGAACGGTTATCGTGAGAAAGAAAGTAATTGGAAATGAAAAAGAAAGAAGGAGAGTTTATGATTAATTGTGTTCCAATGAAAATGCGATAGAAGAAAGGGACTGTATGAAAGTGAATTGTGCGGAGAATCTTATGTTTCTCTCCCCAGCGTCAATATTTTATTTGGATCCTTCTTTGGAATTGGAAAAGAAAAACTGCAATACTCCCCCTCCCCAAATATGTCATGATATTTAAACGGTGAACTGTAAATTGGAAGCTACAGTTAAGGTTAAATTGGAAATTGAAAAATGTATTGCAAACATAATAAATTCATGCAATGTGTACTTTTTTTTTTTTTTTTTTTTAAACATAAAATCTGTAACTATGTATGATGTTGCAGTGAAATAAAATATAAATACGAGCTGACAAAAAAAACAATACACCCTCCACTGCTCTTAATAAAATTAGATAATCCTCCCATCAAATAACCAAACCCCCCCCCCAGAGTCATTTTCATACAGTCCCTAATAGAAATTAGTTCTCTCTACCGAAGCACGCTTGCATACAATTAATCGATACCCGATACCCAACAAGTGGGAAATCAAACGGATGGCAGCACTGCAGTATTCACTGACGTGGTTTGTTATTGTGTTTGAATAGAAGCTTTAAGAAACGTGTTTAAAAAGAAATAAACTGCAGTGTTCCCTTAAGTAAATGGCTTGCTTTTTCTAAGCAATAAAAGGACACTTTTTCTTACACAGCAAGTGCCGGAGAACTTTCTCTCTCCCGTCACATGTACTTATCCAAGTTCTTTGTTTGTCTAGCAAAATAATAAGCTTGTATTGTGTAATTTCCTTGTAAATACTGTGAACCTCAAGACTATCTTGGGTGCAATATATAAAAACACAATAACTGTATCCATATCAGGCCAATTGATAATAACAAAGATCTGGTTCAGCCAATTCACAAGGAAAAACATTCCAGGAACACAGAAAGCCTGTTTTCCATTACAGAAGTCACACTTTATCTTTTTCTCTATATTTCTTTTAAAAAACGAGAGAAGGAAAATGTGAAAAGACATTCATTTCTCTCTGGAGAGGAACACGTTGCATAATATATTTCCATCTAAAAACAGCCACCTCAGCTCAGGCCTCAAGTTAATGCAGAGGGCACTCCTGACGAACCTCTTGTCAGAAAACAGAAGTGATATAAACCTGCTTTATAATAAACCTGATTGTGTAAACCAACCTGGTTTGCAGGTTGCTCCCATTCACAGTTAAACACAGGTCTGTCACAGCTTAACTTTACTGTGCAAGTGTGAACACGCTTTTCCATTACAACTGAAAAGGAATACAATATGGTTACTATTGAAATATTCTAGCACTAAAATAAGCTTATAGTTGATATATTGGTCCTCTCGTCAATTTCTTCGCTGCTAAATCTCAGATTTACTTGAATATTATTAGACTGTAGAATGTTAACCTTTCATGAAATGCCCAAATAAAGAATACAAATGCTATGAATGAAAGTATACTCTCCAATACACTCTGTAAAAGTGCTAGAACAGCATTAAGCACATATAGAGTATGCCTATTAAGACTGGTGTAATCCTGTGGTTGAGCAGTCTTATGTGTGGGACTTGCAGCTACAGACTCGGGTCGTGTGTGAACAGCGTTGGCATCGCAGCAGTCTCATACAGATGGGTCAAACACGAGTGCAGCACATGTTTTTACGATCAAAAACAGATTTGTTTGTGAAAGTAATGCCAGAGTGGGCAAAGAGCAAGCGACAGGGAAAAGGTAGAAGAGCTCAATTGAAGGAAATGAATTTCAGGTTATTTTTCCATGGCCCCAGAGGGACATCACCTGTATTCAGAGCCCGACTTTGGCCAAACATATAAACCCCTGCAGG
>CALSCE010010649.1:7195907-7225895 GCA_943593645.1 Bovichtus variegatus
GGGCAGGTTTCAGTGAATGCAAATGTGAATTGCCCATGTGTAAAAGCAAGGTGCGAGTTTTCACAGTTTCGGTTGCATTAACGCTACAAGAATTCTTGCAGATTCCCTGAAACCGACACGTCTTTTCCTGCCAAATGTTCAGGCTGCAGGAAAACAAAACCGACATGGGATTTATTTTTATTCCACACATTGCAGTTTTTTTTTTTTTTTTTTATTTATTTGGGATGGACAACAAACCCTTCTTGAACTCATCTGCACTAACTCAACTCAGCTGATGGGAAGCCAGCGTGGTTGGCTTCATGCCTGCACCGTCCCGGGTGCAATCTGGCTTCCGCCAAGGGAAATGACTCTTTTCCCACATCTCCGTACTGAACGGGAGATTGCACAGGGATACTAAACACGCAAGTTCCCATCAGTTTGTACTGAGAACTTCCAGCACCCCTCTGGACACTACATGGGATATCACTAACCTTCTGGGGGTTAAAAGCAACCAGAGTGTACTACTCCCCTCCCTGGTTTTCACTTCCCTTCCAACTCTTTTACCACAACCTCTGCACATGCTGACCATTCCTCTGAAGTTGTTACAGTGGGTGGAGTGTTGGGTGGAGTCTGTGCGTTTGTTTTGAGTGTTCGAATGTGAGTGATTGTGTGGGTGTGGGTCTGTATGTGCGTATACGTGTGTTTTTCAGAGAAACAGAGGGAGGATGAGGGGAGGGGGAACATGCAAGATGCTTTTGCAAGTGCTTCCAGATAAAATGTTTGTTTGCAGTAAGAGAGCCAGAGAGTATCAGTGTTATTAGAGTTACTGATACAGTATCACACTCTGGCAAGGGGAGAAGAAGAACAGCAGAGGCCCAAAGGGGAGAGACCGCTCCGCCGGTCATTTACAGTCAGATTCCAGCAAAGCATATCAGCACCATCTAAACACTGAACCAGTCAGGCTCTCTCACGCACCACAACCTCCAGATTTGGCCCATCAGTTCAGGATAAAGTACACATTTTATAACAACAACAACTTGCGGTTTGGGCCTCAGAGAAAGAGATGAAAAGGATGCTTTATACAGGGGCGACATTTGTTTGTTTCATAGAAATGCAGAGTGATATGGGAGGCATGTCAAAACATTTTGCCAGCAGAGATAAGAGGAGGCCATTGGGAAGAGAATAACAGGAAACAAGCCAGGTGTCATTAAAGAAAGTGTAAAGCTGGACAGAGTCGACCCCAAAAGGCTCCACATGGTGTTCACAGTATGCAAGATTAAACAGGGCTCAGCAGCAGCAATGTTGCCAATGCTTCTTTAGGTCTGGTGAAAATAAAGCAGGGCCAATGCAACATAAGCTTTTTTTTTTCTCTTCTTGTGTGTTGTTTCTTTGGCTTAATGCAAATAGCAGCTGTTTACCCACATGGGTAGAAAACAGCTACCCACCTACATACTGCTTTTACAACAGTGCTGCAAATCACTGCAAATGCTGCAACTTAATTCAGATTCATAGACCATATTTTGGGGATTTTGCTTAAAAAAAATAAATAAATAAAAAGGCAATGCGTGCATGAGTGGAATGAAAGTACATGAAAGCCACAAACTGTATGTAGGAACACATTCAAAGTCTGGGTTAACACATCGACTATGATGGGGGCAAAACACCACCAGTACAAGCAATTTCACAGAAAACCTTCATTTACACTTAAAAGCTCCCATCTTAGAGTAAATTGCCTCAGCTGAATACTTCAAATGTACATTTATGCAAGGCTAAAAACCACAAAGTATCCCCTCCACACACACACACAACATGAATGCACATAGATCTAGATGAGATTCAGGTGTTTAACCTGAAAAAACAAACAAACAACCGAAGAACACCGAGCAGGCACATAAAGACCTTACCATCCACGAGCTGCAGCGCAACAAAAAAAAAAAGAAGAAGAAAAAAAAATCTCGGTCACTGCTCAAAAATCTTCAAAATCGTTGGGGGGAAAAAACTGTCGAAAAATGGATCGAAACCCCCTTTAAATCCGCAAAGTGTGCCTAAGCGTGGGCACGTTAGGGTCCGTTAGCGTGTCCGCGAACTGAAGTCCATCATCCGTGCGTCTGAAGACGAGCCTCCTCCTCTGCTACACACTGGAGAGGCTGGACGCGTCCAAGCTGCTAAACTTTAGCTCCTCCCTCAGCACACGCTGCCTGCCTGCAGCCGTAGACTGCAAATAAAGAGGCTGCAACACACATGGCCACACAAGTTTCAGATAAGAAGTCTAGTTGTGGGAGGGGGAAAAGGACTAAAGTGGTCTACGAGTGTTTTTGAACTATACTAAAGCAGTTCAAACCACAACAACAAAAAAGTTCGTAGA
This sequence comes from Bovichtus variegatus, assembly GCA_943593645.1. NCBI lineage: Eukaryota > Metazoa > Chordata > Actinopteri > Perciformes > Bovichtidae > Bovichtus > Bovichtus variegatus. The sequence goes on from CALSCE010010649.1 coordinate 7,198,252, forward strand.
AATGTGTAATGTAACACATTATTATTGGAAACGCCTAAATGACGTGTCCTTTTCTTGGACTTCTGTAAACATTTGGAAAATCTTTTTTTTTTTTTTTTTTTTTGTTTGTTGTGGCTTTCTATTTATTTATGGCAGAATAGTTGTTTTACTCTGTATAAAAGAGTGTAACAACACACGGCACAGAGGGTTATGTGTCCCACCCCAATACAAGCCGAAATAACACAATGTTTTCGTAAAGTATGCAAAGGTTGTCCAAAAAATGCAGGGAGTTAATTTTCCTGGACGAAAAAAAATGATGCATACTCACAATCTGCACAGACGTAGGCCTACAGTAAATCGTCAACAGTATTAGGGGTAGTGGATCGAGCTATGCATTGCATTCTCGAAAAAACATATTCTTAAGTATATAGCAAATGTGTTTTGCAGTGTATGGCCTAAGAGAAGAGAAGAAATCTTACAGAAACTTCTCTCAGAGTCTGACAATGATACTGACATGAGAGAAAGTTGTTCCTGCTCTCTTGTCTTGAGTATCAGTGTTCCTCTTTCTCTCTCTTCTCAGGGCTACCACGCAGCCGTCAAACAATGAATGACAACTGAGAGGGTCCGCCACAAAGAGAATTACACGGGATTATGTAGAAGGCAAAGACCTAAACACAACCAGACTCAGCCATTCATGTAATCTCTTTTTAGACCCCGAAAGAGTAAAACGAACTGTGCACTCTAGTATGTCGTTTTTCTTTAAAAGCTGAAAAAAAAACAAAAAAAAAAACAGACAGCCTGGCTGCACCCTCTGCTTTGCTCAGGATGTCCAATCAAAATGATCCTTTCTTGACAACGAGAGACACAAAACAAAATCTCATGCATAACACAAAACCACTCTTCACACCCGCAGGGGAAAAGAAAACATTAATAATTAGTCTCCGGCTCCTTGCTTTCAGTGGCATGTGACAATGTGAGAATTTGTCAGATATTTTGACTGCTAACACCAAAAAAATGTGATGACGGTAACCAAGCCAGATGCAGAACGCTTGAGGCTGCATCCTGATAGAACCCTGACACTTTATTCTGGAAATTGTGTCACTCTCTGACTGGTTTTGCATGACTGTGCCACAGATAAAGTGAAGGCCAACCCCCACCTCCAACTGGGAAAATATGTGACAGGTGGGGGTTAAATTTATGACACTTCATTCTCTCTGTCTCTGTCTTTCTTTCTCTTGGACTATCGACATCTCTCTCTCTCGCTCTCTCTCTCTATTATATGCTCTCTGATAGACAGCTGCAAATCAAAGTTGCTCTCCTTTATCTGCCAGGCCCTCGGTAATCCCTCAAATTCAATCAAGGATTACTTCTGAGAAGATTAAAATCATCCAATTTGTGCAAAAGTCAGGTTTGTAACAACAGAGGGTCGGATGGGTCAGCCGTATGAATTCCTCTAAACAATTGCTTAATTGCTTTTCTATAGGTTCTGCAGTCACATTTGGTCCAATAATATATGAATCCATCAAGCTACTGAGTCCCCCAAAGTGATTACGTTCACCCAAAAAAAGAAAAATGGACTAAAATGATGAGTGCAAATTAGCTTCTACAGCACATGGAAAAAGGGAGAAAAAATGAGCAGCAAGCAGTCAGATGCTGGTACTCCCAAACTGAAGATGCAGTACCAAGATGCTGAGTAGTTCTGCAGCTTTGGGTGAGCACTCTGATAAGAATTAAGTGGCCTCCTGCTAATGAGCACGCCAGGGTTTATTTGGAGCATTTTAAACTTTAAATTCATTAAAGTGTAAAAATCCTCAATTAGGGCTCTTTTTAAGTACTGAAGGTTGCATTTCACAAAACGGCCAGTGCTTGTAGATCACATCAGCCCCAATCTGCCGCTGCATTAAAATAATATCCCCTTGTCGTGGCACGCGAGTGCACCGGGGGGTAAAAAGCAGTCATTCATATTAAGGTCACGGCCACCCGTGAAGCTTTTATTAGGGTTAAGTATATGGCAGACTATTTCACTAAGTAATACACAACATCAGATTTGGACACTCGCCGAAATGCTTTGTGAATTTACCCTCCCAAATAAACTTTTGTCAATGAGCACTCTAAATTTAGATTACCTTATATTGTGTGTATTGATAAGTATCACCTGCATAGGCAACACAAAACAAGAACTTGCAGGAGTAAAAAAAAAATTGAGAGCTATTAAAGACAACTTATTAAATTAATTACTCAGTGTCCTTTTTAGCGATGCTAGTGACATGGCTAAACATGGATAGACAGATTTCATGCCTTTATACCTACAATGAAAAGCAGATTATAGTATAAAAATAGTATGTAATATGAGTCGTATCTTTTAGAAGGGATCACAACAAGAATTGTTGAAAGGTCAAACTCATGATTCCTTGAGCACAAGGTGTTGACCCACTGACCAGTAAGCTCCACCCATGGAGGCTGTGATCAGAAATCCTTTATTAGTCCCACAGCGGGGCCAATTCCTTGGTCACAGCAGAAAGGTAAAAAGAATGCAATAAAATAAGTGGACACTAAATAGATGAAACCAGAGCAAGCAGCAACCTCCGGGTCTGAAAAGTGAAGCCAATGAGAAGTGCCTTAAACCTGCATTCTTACTAATGGCCAGCAAGGTCTAACGTTTACTGGTTGCTTAAAGAAGCCTGATTGTATAGAAGTCTATGATAAAATGACCCAACTTCTCAGTAAACATTTTCAGAATGACTTTATGGTCTCAGTCAGACGTTTCAAGTCTTGTGATTGAGGTGATTGATGAAGCATGCTGTTCTTTTTCTAAAAAGGTCCCATTTAGAGTAAAATATGCGATAAAGCAGGGTATGCTTTAGGGCGTGGCTACCTTGTGATTGACAGGTTGCTACCAAGGTGTTGTCCAGTTTGGGTGTTGTCAGTGTTTTTGTCTTAAAACTTGTCTTACTTGAACTGGAAACAGTTTTCAGTTCATCTAAGTTAATTCTAACATTTTGGTCAAGCAAACATGTCTTTTTCAGCATTCGGTGTTGTACTTTGCTCCACCCTCGTGCTACTTCTGGTGCCTAAAAAACCAAGATGGCGAGGCCAAAGTGCCAAACTCGAGGTTTCAAAACGATAGCCCAAAAATGGCTGACGTCACTATGACTATGTCCACTTCTTAAATACCGTTTATGAGTCAGAGCACCAGGTGTCTCCTGCAGAGCTAACGGCACTATGACTCATCCCCGTGTCCACACCTTGTCCCTCTCAAACAGTCCCAAAAATGTCCCCACATGTCACTCATCCTCTCTCTCTCTCTACACAAGAGGCATTTTCTCTTCACACTGATGATTCATCAACTGATGCAGCACGCACTCCAGTCTGAAAGTGTCCCATTTGCCTTCTCTATAAATGATCCTGGGTCGAGTTGTTTTGACAGGTTAGTTATTTATCATGGGTAGGAATGACTTGCTGTTTTGATATCTTTAAACCAAACTGCAAGTGTTGTTGACTGTGACTATATTTTTCATGCACATTTGGGAAACTGATGTACACTAATGTTTCTTGGACCGTGTGAGAATCACATGTTTTACTTCTGTGCACATATGAAACCTACATACATTTATATGTGTGTCCTATCCACCATAACTAGGCCCAATAAACTACTTTGGACACTGACACAGTTAAAATCAAAATAGCAAATAATTACTGATAAAATAATGTTTAGTCATGCTGATAGTTGTGCTCACGTCAACAAAAAGTGATTCTTAACATGTTTTTAGTTTGGTATTGTGTCCAAAACAAAGCGACAATGCGTACTCAAAGCAAACAGCAATGCAGCCTAAATATGGTCAATGTCTGAGTGTGCTGTTGATAGACACTATTTTCCTATAATGCAATTCACAGAGGAAATGGAGGAGCAGCTCACAGCAGAAAAAAAAAATTGTGGGTAGATTTAAAACATCTCCAAAAATCTATTGGAAACAGGAAAATAAGTAGTAGGCTAATACATCTATTATGGAAAAGCATTGTCATTTTTCAATGCTGTGAGCACCACAAACTCAATTCCTCCTCAATTGTATTGTCGGTTAAGGCAGAAATCTCAGGACTAAATACCCCAAGATCTGAGCACACTAAACCAAAACTATCTGTATTGGTAGATACCATTAGAGGTAAGTGAGAGAATATGATTTATGTGTTTGTAACCGGGGAAACAACACATGTCGAGGTAGACTTGTTGGTTCAGCCAGTGTGACCATCAGTAAGAAAAATAGTAAATCACTCTGTTGCCGCAGATGGCAGCTCATGTCCATATCAAAGACATCATTTCCTTCCTCCCTTGCAGACTCAGAGTGCCCCCCCCCCACACACACACACACACACACACACACACATACACACACACACACACACACACACTCCCTATCTCTTTGTCCGATGCACACACATGTCAGAAGTAGGCTTGTGTTTATAGTGACAGGGAAAATGATTAAACAGGAGATGCAAATCATGTCATCGGCTTAAATTGGCTCTTACTTTCCTTCCTGACATGTTCAATCATCTCAGAGAGAGCTTTCAAGGTTTTTTTTGGTTCCCCCACATAATTAAAGCTCAGAGGTCTATCAAATCATTTGTCCACGCAGCACATCATGTAAAATGGCAGCAGACGAGGACTGAAGTCTTGATTTTACCGTCGAGGTGCTGCAATGTGTTATAATTTATGTTGTCACCAATCTTTTTTCATTTTGCTTGCCTGCTTGGCAAGACTTTACAAAAGAAAAACTGATTCTGAAAACCAGGTAAGGAGAGAGTCTGACACGGGGCAAATGTTAGGAAATATTAGGAAATGTTAGGAAATGGACTCAAAACCCTTGATGCCACGAGCACATACTGGAGCTAGCGTAACTGCTTGGATGCCTCTTTATCTTCCATAATGAATGAGAACAAATATCTGCTGTCTGACAGCTTCTGTGCACACACCGGGGGAAGGGCTAACATGTGGCTTTAATATGAATACAATAGGACGTTATGAGATTAATGCTCATTAATGTGGTCCAGTTTTCCCCTGAGAGCTTGGGGGGAAGTGACGTCGGTGACGGCCCTTTCAGTGTAAACGAAGACGGCGGCGTGTGCTTGCTCAATAGATGGATTTTCTTTGTCTGGCTCCTTCTGCGTGGTTTTGAAGCTGGGAGGCGGTGGATGCCGCAGTAGGAGGGCATAGGTGAAGGTCCTGCACAGCTGCACAGCGGGAGGAAAGGAGGGCTGTGGAAGAAAGCCTCCAGGCACTGGGAACGAAATAATGAGTTTCCGATTTTTTTGATGAATGTATCAGCACAAAGAACATTATTAATCTTGACATTAAATATAGTACAGCGTTATAGGGGAATATCATTAAATGTAAGAAATTGCCTTGGTGTTTCTTAGGTCTAATGGCAGGTTGTTTTTTTTTCCATTAAGTGTTTTGATGTTCTTTTCCTGAAATCTAAAGCCAGAAAATCAAAACGTGGACCTGCTCCAATTTCATTAATGCTCTGTCGAGGTTTGTGGAATGCTACAAAAAACAGCTCATTGAAAACAGAATAAAGTTTCCATCAGCTGCTTGGATAGCAATACAAGATATTAGTAATCCTACTCGAGTATTTTAGTCGTTTTTGAATAGCACACAATACAAGTGCAGGAACGAACAGACAGACAAGGATCATATTTCTTAGGCTTCTGTGCTGTTTAGTCTCTGTTAAACCACTGTAACAGGTATTCTCATGCTCTAAACTGCTGACACACAGATCTTTAGTTTGGAAGTATTCATTGTTTTTTTTCTTCAACACGCTTACAAATTAGAGTTATGAGGTTATAAGGTTTAAAATTGAACATTTTCTCCTGATAAGGTAGTCTGCACGACATTGTTAATGGACAGTTTGAGTGAAAAGAGTTCTTCAGTGTCTTCAGGACTGTAGAACCAGAGCAGCTGTCCTGAATCTGTTTTCTTTCCACAAGTAAGCCGAACATCGTCACATGTTTTATTTTTAGTAATACTTGTGGTGTTCCTGTTTATAGTGAATGAGGGAAAAACTATCAAACACTCACAATCTTTGATTTAAAAAAAAAAGAAAGAAAAATAACAGCTGACAGTGTTCGTGTAGAAGCCTGCATATAGACCAAACAGTACAGAAACGGTGAGTGAAAGGTATGTGAATCTTTTTCTGTGCTGTATTCAGGATCCAAATTGGTTACAAAGTAGTCAGAGTCCATAAAATATTGATTGAATTGACCTTTTTAGTGTCTTATTCTTTCACTATTCCACCTTGAGTGAGTTCAAATAGTCGTATTCAGCTGATTGGTTTGACGTCAGCAAACCCAGTGAGGGCAGAAACAAAATGAACAGGTTCAATCAGCATGAAATTATAGCACATCCGATGTAACAACGGCACACGTTCTGAATCCTCAACAGCAAAATCTGAATTTGTGACAAAGCAGATGAGCGGAGAGACTCCTCACCATCAGGAATGATCTACCAGATGAACTGCTTCTGGGAGAATATTAACATTTAGATTTTCAGCCAGGGTCACAAAGTGCAGCGTATGAGTGCAATATTAGCTCACGGTCTTACTTTTAAAGGTCTTTGGGGCAGTGGGGAGACACGATGTCTGTTGTCGGCTGTAACGGGATTCAAACAGTAAGAAATCAATATACCATCTCAGTATGAACACGCCCTAACCTTTTAAGCACCCAAAATAATGCTTTAACAGCCAATGGGAACTTACTATGCACTGCTCTTCCTCAATGGCTGCTGGTTTATTAGTTTGTAGTTGGACCACCATCCTTATTACTTTCCATTTATGCCTACAGATTGTATGTCAGAGATAAACAGTTTCGGGGAAGAGCTGTTTCATGTGCTAATCATTGATTTAAAAAAAAATCCACCAACATATTTGCACACACTGTTCCACGAGGGACTGCAGAGAATTTGCACAAGGCCAGCTGACTTCCAAAATCTCATTGTGGATTTCGTCCTTTCTATGCTGCAATCATTGCTATAATGAGCAAGTTGAAAAGCATTGCAAAGCAAATTTGTTTGTTGGTTAATTGAAGAAAGATTATCTAATGTTGAAAATATATTGTTTGGTTTGCTGTCAGTGAGCTGGTGGATTACACTTCCTTCCAGATTTACTAGATATTTCTTTGAATAATGGATTCCTCTGATGCACTAATGAACTAAACAGAACGGAGATCCTAAAAAATTAACCAAGATTAGGCATTTGTATTGAAATGGAAAAGCAGTGAATCATGTCCAGCTTCTTCTCAGCTCCTTGTGATACAGCAATGGAAAAATATCTGGATGAATTAGTTATGAAAGTGTCCACATGTGGAGTGGACCAACCGTTATAAAATATTAACATTTCAACACACTGGACCTAAAAGGTTAGGTTGCAGTGCACAGCTACACAAAATGAAATTTGGTCAAGCCCAGAAACGAAAATGCACCAGTGACTTCACTCCTCAGTTCTATTATCAGTAATGTGTCGTTTAGCAGTCAAAAGCCGTTGCAATAATAGAATTACTTTTCCTATTAGACTCAATGTCATTGAGCCTTATAGTGAAAGAGTCCAGTGCACATAATGGGGAAGGAGAAGACAGGCTGAGCATTGCAAGTGTCCAAATGTCACAGGCGCACAAGTTCACACCACATGCACACACCCTGTTTTGTCAGTGACACAACAGGCACAATCTATACGTACATAATGAGACTGTCAAGGGCTTTATTGTAGCCAATATATCCTCCCCGTGCAGCAAGCAGGAGTCAGAACAAACTAAACCATCACAGGAACTTGATGCAGTAGCAGCTTTGCTTTACATTCATGTGATTCCTTCCCTGTGTCATCTCAAAGCAAGGTGACTGACATTTCTTTAAAAGAGTAAACCAGATAACACACAATACCCTGGAGTATGTTTAAACTTCATAATTCCGGCTGCACATATGCATACAAACAGATTCATCATATCACTAAAAGCACATACATACACACACGTGCACCTCACCACGGCTTTCAGCACCTTACTAGGACAGAGACAATAAGCCTGACTGAATGTAATCTATCGCCATGGCACCCAGAGCCTAGATGACCGGTATCTGTAGTAACTGAGCAACCTCACGCCACTTCATTGCTCCAAGCACAAACTCAGCTGCCAGCCTCTCCTCCCAGGCTGCAGTGGCAATGCCTCCCGGCGTTTGTCTCTGCAGAAAAAAACTAACAATGTCCTCTCATCCTATTGTCTTATTGTGAAACACCATCGCCTGCTGTCATAAGAGAAAGGAGGGACTCACCGTGCTTTCCCCTCACCGTGCAAGACAGGAGCCAGGTGGAGCGAGCAGAGGCTGCAGTGGCGGAGAAATCCCCCTGGTAGTGTATGTGTAAAAGTGTGTGAGAGGGAGCGTGCAAGTGTGCATGTGTGTGAGTGTGTGTGTGTGTGTGTGTGTGTGTGTGTGTGTGTGTATGAGTGTGTGCAGGGAGACAGAGCTGATCCAGCAGATGCAGACGGGAGCCACCAATAGAATGAGGAGAAGGAGAGAGAGAGGAGTGTGTGAGAGACGGAGGGAGGGAGAGACAGCAGAGGAGGGGTCTGATAGCATTACATCATGGACTAGGGAATGGTAGGTTTGCAGGGGGCATGGCTACGAGCGGGGGAAGGTGTGTGTATGTGTGTGTTTGTGTGTGTCCTTGTGTTTGTGTTTTGTCTGCATCCCCATCACTGTATATTCTCCCTCTGCAGCGGACCACAGGATGATTAAAGATTGTGTCCATGCTGCATACAGTGCAGTGTCGTCATGGTGGCTGCACCTGTGTCTGTGGGTGTGTGCGTGTGTGTGCGTGCGTGCGTGCGTGCGTGTGTGTGTGTTTGTGGTTGTGCACATATGAGGTGGACATAAACAACGGCTATAATCAAGAAGGTATAATAATCAAACCACATTTCATAGATCATGTACCCAAACCTCCTGGAAACTATAAATAAGTATTTTCACAGCTTTCATGTATAGATACCATCCAGATGCTGATTTTCCTTTCCTTTCTCCCCCCCCCCTATTACATGCATGTCATACAGGCTAACAGTTTGCTGCAGATGGACATAAAAAAAAAGAAAAAAGGATCCCAATCCCGCCCCTTTCCACCACACACTCAGAGCCACCAGCTAATGGCTCCCTTGTCAGTTTGAAAAAGCACTGATGGACACCCTGTTAGGAAGTCACTGACATTTCAGGTGAGTGATTCCAAACACTTTCTGCTGGCTTTGACATAGCATGGCTCTAAATGGAGAGGAAAAACACACACTATTTTTTACCTTATAGCAGCAGCAATCACCTGTCTTTGTGCAGCCTGCCGTCCCTAAAAAGGAACAGAGAGGGAGAAGGAAGGAGAGACGGAGGAAGTGAGAAAGAAGGGCGTTAGTAGGAAAACAATGACAGCTCAGGGTCATCCTTGCACCTCTGCTCTGTCTGTACCAATCTGGCACCAGACAGGCAGAAAACGAGATAGGAGGGATGCAGGTGGCAGAAGCACGTAGATAAGGAAGTCTTTCCTCCCAGCTGTCTTCATTAATTTTCATAAGTTAGGTGTGTTTAGCCCCGCAGGCTTTGTGTGACTTACACCATGTTTTTATGTCGCACTCCCAACCAGGATGAAGCTTTATCCACGTCATGTCTCTTCTCTTGCAGCGGTCACACGGCAAAGTGACGTTTGCTTGTCCACACGAAACAGGTGGGGTCTGAAGCTTGGTGACATAAGGGCCAGTTGGTGAGCTGCTGTAGCTGACGAGCTAACTTGCAAGGCGGCCCGTCGGGCTAGCGCTAGTCAGTCACATTAGCTTCCTGAGCTTCTCTGGTTTGTTAACTTCCCCCTGGAAATTTGTTCACCATTGCACACCATTTTAATAAAAAAAAAAAAAACAAGCTCGCAAACAGTTAGTTAACAAATTCATTAGCTCAGCTTTGTTGCTAATGCGATGATACATTTATTCTAAAGACAAGTTTGTACCATCAACTCCTGTCTCATGACTATCATGTCTCTTGCATGGAACAGTTATTGTTCCGACAGAGGAGATTAAATAATTAGTGCAACACAGCTAATAATAATAGCTTCCCCTGTTTTGGAGTCTCCGGCTCTGTGTCCCCTTAAAAAGGTCAGCATTGTGAATTGCGTGTCAAACTTCTCCAGCGTTGAACTCTGCAGCCCTTTTCACACATAAACTGTAACGCTGAAATCATCCAAACCAGTTGCCCGGAGAACACAAATGTTTGACCGGACATCAAACGGACGTTACCCTGCCAGCTGGCTAGTACAAAGTCTTTGTAATGTCCGATTGACAGCGAGCAAGTTGGCGTGTTGATGCCGTTTTCCATGCGGCTGGCGGAAAACCAGAAAGAAAACAATCACCTAGGGTGGAGAAGACGGGTCATTTACACAAAAATGGCAACGAAAATATCAGAATGGAGAGACAGCGAGATTTCGGAAATTTCTGTGAGTAAGGGCAGACACCGAAATGGTCAGACAAATTCAAGTAACGGCAAGAGGCACGATTGTTTATGACCAAATTACGAACCGGCTACGTGGCCGCGATGTAATCGGCATCATGTCGTGCCTCTTGCACGCTCTACCCAGGCGCCAGCACTCGCCTAAACCAAACGGAGTAAGTGAGACCGCTTCGGACACGGACAATCTCCTGTTGTGTGCTGTATGTGTGAAAGGGAAACTCCGGACAATGTGCGCACCTGATTCTCGAGACATTATCCGGAGTTCATATGAGAAGGCGGCTTACGTGATACATTTCCCTTCTTGGGCGGATCCTCTGATCTTCCATTGGATCTAATTGATTTCACCACAGCATTTCATCATTTTAAACCCTGGTGTGTCCGGGCCTTTGGAGCTTTCTGACAAAAGACAAGTTCATTACGCGTGATACTACAGGAGTGGCAGCGGGGCTTTGGTTGAAACATAACAAGGCCAATGATTCAGCAGTAGCACGGGTTAATGCAACACTAATGCAGTTACAATACTTTAAAGTACAAGAGAAGATCTCAGCAGGGAAGCAAACAAAAAAGGTTCTTCTGAATTGGAAGGATTGATGATTGTTCTCTATTTACCATCTTTCTGGCATGTTTGCTGTTATACCAGCTTTTAGAAGTGCTGCCACTCACTCCTGCCAATATCATTTTATGAGATATTTCCACACACAAACCTTCCTCTAATGATTTTCGCTGCTGTTGCAAGTTAAGGCAAATTTTGGCCATAATCAGTAACTGGCTAAAGAATGGTCTCCTTTTATGTCTTTGTCCTCTCATCTCCCACGTAGGAATTGCTGACTGGGAATACTCCATCCATCTTCTGTGAGGTGGGCTGTCAAAGATCAGAAAAGTGCCTCATTTGAACTAATTTCAAGGTATTTGTCGGGCAATGCGGTTGGAATGTTACCAAAAAACTTTAATTCACAGAAGTGGTCATTATCGAAAGAAACCATCATCTCAGATTTACTGTTGCAGATGTTTCAATTCAGCTCAACTTAACTCAATTCCTTTTGAAGGTTAAACCATAATGCAACAAGTTTTTCAGCTTTTTCCATTGGTTACATTGACATGAGAATATGTTCTAAATAGGTTTGACCTTTTATTTGTCACAAGCCATTAGAGATCCTTTCGACTCACTAAATGAAATGTGACAAAAGGCTAATGGACGTGTGCCCACATGTGGGTGGATGTGACTCATTTAGGCGACGTGTTGCTCATAACATGTATTCCTCCTAGAGTGATGCCTGTTTATCGTAGAAACCACTGTGAAAGACTGAAAGTGACATTAAAATAATATACATTTCACATCCATTCAATCCAGATAAAGGCAGTGTGAAATCTGCATTTATCAGAGGCAGAATATTTGATCAAACACGCAGGATTCATGACAGTTCAATGATTGGTACAATCTTCACAAGTGTGTAACATTTTCACTATAATTGAAAGATAAAACAGCACCCTTAAGCTAATTACATTACTTTTGAAGTATGGTCATATCTTGCCCGTTCTGGCCAGCTCGTTATGTGCAAGTTCCAGCAAAGCTGTATCTTCCTAGTCCTACAAAAACAAAACCATGCCCGGTTGGGAAGGGGCCACATCTAAAGTCAACACGGTGGCAGAGTTCCCAGGCTCTGGAACTAAGCACTAATTAAGCCCGCTGACATGATAATGGCAGTCCAGACTGCAATGGATCAGTGTGGCATGTGCACATACAAGGTTTCAAAGATTATTTTTAGGTTGTAGCTTATGCTACACAAGAAAAACATGACAAAACAAAACAGAACAAAAAGAGTCGAGCATTCCTGTAATCATTCAGTTTATTATTTGTGCTTTTTTGACTGTCACATGTCAACATGTCTTCTCTTAAGAACGACCTATTCAATATGGCCAATTCCTGGACACAGTCCTCGTTCTTCATGGCTCATGGACATTTGGACATTTGGGTCCAGGAAGAGATCATTGCCTCTGCCATATGTTCAGTGGTTCTCCAGCTGATGTAGCTGTGGGTTTGTCTCTAATTCAAAGCACAGTTGGATCAATATAACTGTTATTGGGCACAGCATTTCCTGCAAATACCTTGTGAAGATGCTTGGCACAAGCAAGACGGAACAGATAGAACAGTGAATAGATGTGTTTGATATATGAACACGCAAATCGGTCTTGAATCGGTCACGCCTGAAAAGTAGTATATAGCATGTAATGTGTGTGTACTTAAATCCAATGGGCATGGACCAGTTTTCTTTTAGTTAAAGGGAGCATATAGTGAAAAACTCACCTTTACGGTGAATGTATACATTCGGGTATATAGAGTGCCTAATAAACCCAGAGACTGTGAAATAAGACAACCCAGTCAGTTTTTTTTGTGTGGGTTGGCTAGGTCAGAAAACATGGCTGCCCTTCCTATGTCACCCCCCCCACCCCCATTTGATTCGTATAACTGCACATCATTTGAAGCATGTTCTCTTTCAATGCACTGGAGACCATGTATCTAATAAAGCAGACATGAGAAATATTTCAAAGTACCCATTCACCCTGCTCTGTGGCCGCCTGTGAGGTAAATTCCTTGATATTGGGCTCTTCAATTTCAGACACTGCCTAAGCAGCACTATTTATGGTTTCATTTAGTTTGGTTTATTAAAAAAAAAAATAAGGCAAAGGAACTTTTCTTTTTCCGCCTCAAAAAGGGTGTGGAGTATCTTAATGCACAAAGGTGTCCCCTGGCGTCTCCAGTTTTCCTATCAGTTCAGACCCCCTCTTCTTTCACCACCATGCCTGCACTGTTCCCTGTTGCCTTGGCAACCCTGCGGCCAGGCCTCTCTCTCTGTGGATACACAGGGACTTCTGTTCTTGCCCCCAAGCAGCTGAAGAAGGACTCACTAAGGCTGCGCAGAGAAAAAGGTACATGCTTGTCCTGTTCTTCTCTCCCCAATGAGACACTTGCATGACCACAAACAGGAAAATAATATCTCCACTTAAACTGAATAACCCTTGAACAGATATGTGTTTGCACTGCACATATATTCTGGAAACCGGAACGTAAAAGTCAAATGGGGAAATTAGCTTTTATCTTCTCATCCTTTTCTCGGAAATAAAGTGCGTAGCTGTATTTTCCAAAGTGCTGAAGGATTACTATAAAGTAAAAGAAAAATACAAATAATAATTCAGACACCAGCAGAACAAAATCTCCTGTCCACCTACCCTCCCTTTGTCTTTATTTTCTTTAAACGTTTTTTTTATTTTTTTACTAATTTTGGTTTATTTTTAGTTACGGACATCTTTCACTTTTTTATTTTTATTAAATGACCAACAGAGTTTGATTTTTGCATTTAGGTTAATTAGCTTTTTTTGACATTTATCATTTCTAAATGAAGAATGCACATTCTATTCATTTTGTATTGTCAACATTTAAGTTCTGTTGTATTTAAAATGCATTGATATATATACCATGCTGCTGGTCCAGGGGACATCAACAAAACCTGCATCCTGTATCTTGCTGCTCGAACCCTAATGGACACATTAACTTTAGGTCAGCCATCAAATGCATTTTAAAACAGAACTGGACTTTAGATTCTGGGATATGCCAAGACTGTCCAGATGGCAAAAGAGTGTCCTCCTTCCTTAGATAAATACCATCACAGATCGCTCTGTCTGACACTGTGTTCAAAGAAACAACACAGGTTTTTGAGCACTACAATACCAAAACACTAATCCAGAGCTAAAGAGATATAAGGTGACATATCGAGGGCAGTTGTTGTCGTTTGGAGTCCCATTTCAGCATAACATCAACACCATACAATGCAATATGTTCAGGCCGAGGGGTCTTTTTCCCATGCTCTGATTCGAGTGATTTAATGAAGTGTCAAGAGAATGGTTATCACTTTGTCTCCTCAGCTGTAACTCATCAGCTTTAATTGCCTGGTTTTGTCTTGAAGGAACTTTTAGTTGTTGGTGTGTGTATGTTTTGTCTTCCCTTTGCCGGAACAAATTGTTCTGTTCTTAACAAGATCTTCCAGTTTTAATAGACTGTCGGTTCAAGGGCCTCTCAGAGCTTGGGGGGAACAAAGAACGAGACAGGCGAGTGCAGCCCGAAGTTCATCCTGTCCCACTATACCTTGTCAGGAACAATGCACAGACACTGGAGGGTTTTATCCTAGCGTGTTGTAGGTCCAAACCTGTTCCGAGTATGTAAATGATTTGTGCACGTACTTGGAATTTATCAGCTTTCAGATACAGCGAGAGTCGAAACAGATGTTTTCTTTAATGATTGAGTGCATGCAAGAGAGTGAAATTGCAAGGAAGGGAGAGAAAAGACAGGATGTCTCTCGGCCTTAAACCGTCACTTAACCCTGCTTTGTGAGGCAGCTGAGGAGGAAAGGAAAAGGGACAAATATGGAGTTTTCTTGGAGAGATCCCTGAATGTGACCGCCCGGGGTGACAGACAGATAGATCTTCTGTAACAGCTTGTTTTGTTGACACTGGCAATGAGAGACACAAATCACTCGATTAACCTATAATGAGACAATTACTCAATCATAAAGGTAAACAACGACTGAAGTAAAAGCTTTATGAGAACGAGATAATCTGTCCCCTCCTGACCTTTTTCATCTACCACCATCGGCTTGACAGATCTTTCACAACAACTGAGAACTCCCAAGCTTCGCAGACCATACCTTATATGGGATTCTGAGATCTGATGCTTGCATAATATTATCTAGTTGATTTTAGCCCATAGATGCACTGATTGTTCCCTTTTGTGGGTAGCACAATAGAAAATGTAATGTCATAGGTTAAATTGCTTTAAGATATTCTAGTCAGCTGTCTTGTGTTTCTCGTTTTAAAGCTCCCCGAAAACTTGGTTTTAAATCTTAGTTCTTTTTCCTGCATAACATTACTTATTCATGACTAAATAAGCAACAATCAAAGATCAGATTTGTAAGGGGAACAACATCCTTAGGTATAATTTATCAGGTGTTAAAACTCATCTAATCTACTTTATCAGGACTGTGTGGGTGTGAGTTTATTGACCAAAGCAAATAGCTACAAATAACCCCATAAGTAACATTTTTGATTCAAATGTTGCTAAATAATATTGATTGGTGCATTAAAGTACCTGGCATCACCTTCTTCCATCTGAGCCCCACCCACTTCAAACCGGTGAGAAGAGCATAAAACAAGAATTCCCTTTCGGATATCATTTGAACTGTTCAAAATTTGGCTGACAGTTTGTGTGTTCATGTAGGCTTCATAACAACAATATGCCTATTGGTAAAATGTGTTTTCAGCGCCTTTGAAGGATGAGCCTCTTGTTCTTCCCTTTATTCTCATTGCCAACAAATCTCATGAAAAGACAAAAAACAAAAAAGAATTGACCCTACCAGCAAATACTGTCTACGTATACAAAGCCTAATAAGTCTTATTCCTTTGTGCCATGAGTCCATTGTTGTCCAAAAGCTATAAAAAAAAAAACACATCAGTTGACCTTTGCACCTGTTCCTTCATTACCATGTCCACACACACTGTAGTTTGAGTCAATCCCACATCCACTGTTCTGCTGACAGAAATAAATACATTCTAAAGCAACAAACGCACATTGATCTGCTGCAAAAAAAAGTCCCCGACAAATACACTATTAACTCCTGTTTGAGTAAAGTCTGCCATAAACTACAATGCCCAGCTGTTTAAGCATTGTTTTTACTCTTTTCTAAACATGAAGGTATGTATTCATGATCCAATTTTAAAAGTATTATGTGTTCAGTATGGACCAATTGGCAGGGGGCTGAGAGCCACAGAGTGTACGCGTGTGTACTGCCAACTTGTTGTTACCGTGCGGTAGTGGTAGAGTAGCAATCTACTGCTTTTGTGTGGAGCGCATCCTCCAAATGGACAGTTCAAACAGAACTGCTACGCATCTGTGGTGGACGCAGCTGTAATTTGGGAGTATAACCGAAGCTTAACACACTGTTGGTTTTGTTTTTTCCATGATGCACATTGACAAATAAGTAAATTATAGGATGACGCCAGCCTTGTCCTTTAACTCAGTTGGCGATGTTTAAGTCAGGAGTAAAAGCAACTGATGGGAGTCAGCCAGCAAACCAGCCAGTCGGTCACCTTGGCAGTCAGTCAGCAAAAGAGCCAACTAATTGTGCAGTTAGTCAATCATTCATTCTGTGCGTCTGCCAATCAGTCAGTCACACAATCACAGTCGGATTGCAAAGCAGCCAGCCAGCCTATTAATCAGCACGGCAGCCAGTCACCCACAAGACTGATGACATAGTGGGAACATAAGGGAAATGGGAAAAAGCTGACGAAAGGGTTTCCTTCAATGAGGATAAATATTGTCATAGATCTGAAGCAATTTACACAGTTCAGCAGGGTTGCAGAGAGGAAGAAAAACTCTGGCTGTAAAGTGTTAAGTTGTGTTTGGTCAAATTTGCTGGACAACCTGAAGTCGTACCCTATTGGTACATGTTTTGCACAACTACCCACTAGCGACCAATAACAAAAGAGATTATATACAATACATCTTGAAGTCAATTGGAAAGGAACCATGAAAACCTCATTGTTCCCCCTCTGTGATTGGCTGTATATATTCTGTCAGAGTCATGTGCAAATGTCAGCTTGGCCACATTGGGCCTAGTTAAATGTTAAGGGCATTAAACTCCCAAGAACCAAGAAGACCTGTCAAGCAGTGGCAGGCGTCCATTCACAGCACCATAGGTGGAGGCCCTGCAATGGTTTGTCTTATTGTAACTAATGTGACATCAAGGGGAGACTGAGGCGGGCACCCGTGATGCGTCTCAGTAGTGTTTTGTGCAAGGGCCAGTCTAGGAATGAATACACACATATATTCTGCAGTAAATGCACCAACAAGGGGGAGAAGAAAGTCCTTGAGATGTGACAGGGGGAGTATTAGTGTCGTGGATAGGTTCCCCATGATGTCAGCCAACTGACGATTCTCATGTTGATGAGGTCAACTTCCTGCTGACTAAATGGGAACAAATTCTGGCTGCTCTTGGCTGCATATGCCTTCAAAAAAAAAATCTTTTGACTTTAAACCAAGGATTGAGAGTATTTTTTTCCCCTGGTATTGGGAGTTCAGTTTTGTGGTAGCTCTACTTTTACCTCAATTAAATGTGTTGACATTTGGTGGAATATTTTCAATATTTCAACTAGGCTTAATATTATGTCAATATTATGAGGTCCATTTATAACATATTCAATATTACAGCATCAAGGTCATCAAGAGAACATTTCCAATTAATATGACAATATTTTATCATTACTAACTAATGACTTATTAGCTGGAACCAGCAGCTCTATGGGTCACTCTGTCCGCCCCATCCTTTGGCGGCCACAGTTTTTGCCCGAGGAGACAGACATTTGGCATGGAGGTCAAGTGTGTGGGTGTGAAGGTGTGTGTTCTTGACAATTGGTATGAATTGGTGGGGGGTTGTTGATGTTGGCAAGATGATTTCCTCGACTATGGTTTCAAATCAAATACCACCTACAAATGAAATGATAGAAGTATGTCCGCAGCTTGGGGCTTGCGATTCATGTGCGACAGGACCCACATTGTTTTTCGCAGCAACACTGCAGTGTTATGATTTTCTGTTCTTGAGTTACACATATAATTCCAACATAAATGTGGTTTGATGCAGTAAATTAAAACCTCTGTCAACATCTATCAAATTCCTTTGGTTTGGCTCTTTTCCACCATAGACTCTCAGAACATGTGCGTGCACGGAGAAAAATGTTTAATTAGTGTTATTTTTGGCGGGCGGTGGATGCTTTAAAAAGTTGAGATACTCTTATTATTTTGAATTTTTCATTCAAATAAAAAAAATTTACATTTTTAAATTGTGTCAAAAATCTCGTGTCTCAGGCAGCAATCTGCACCAGCAAAATGTAGATCAGAAAACATGCTTATTTCACAATTTGCAAAAAAAAAACCTTATCCCATTATGGTGAGATTGCCCATACACCTGCTGACAGACGGCAATCAGTGAACTGCTGTAGCCGGGCTAGCGCTATGCGTCACAACAGCGCCCGGAGCTTGTCTCTGTTTTTTCCCCTCTACTGTTCTATTTATTCCCCCTGTCATTTTGTTCACCATTACACATCATTTTGTTCAATAAAAAGTTACTGAATAGGGAAAATAATGGCTCTCCGAGCTAACGGTCAGTCAGTAGTGGAGAAATAAATTATCTATAATAGATCACTTATTCTTCCACAATGCAATTAATCAGTGCAAAACATTAAAAAAAAGGTAAATTAAAGAGACACGTGCCTCTGTACATACAACAGACTATGTGGATCTGATAAAGGGGGAGCACACATTGGGACAAACACTAAGATGACGTGTGTTGGGAATGTGAAGCAGTGTTTTATGTTCTCTTTTGCTTCAGGGACTGAGCACAACAGTCTGAGCACATTTCTTCCCAGCTGGACTAAAGGATTGTGTCAGTTTACTAGGAAGCAATTGATTCAGGACCAGCCATGTAGAACAGTAATTTAATTCACATGCATTGTTGATGTTTGTTTGTGTCATGGAGTGACGTTAACGAGGAGGACCCAAACGCAGATAACAGACGGTCGTTTAACAAAAAGAGAGCTTTATTATAAAAAGCTTACAAAAACAATTAACTACAAACAGGCAAAACTGAAAACACAAACCAGGCTGGTACAAGGACACACAAGGACACACGAGGACACACGAGGACACACGACGAACGAACCGACAAGGAACAATGAAACAAGGCAGGAATATACACACACAGACACTAATGACAGACGAGACACAGTTGGAGAGGGCTGGTAAAGAGACAAGGGTGGCAGGGTGATTACACACAGACAGGAAGTAAAACTAAACAAGACACAAGGGGAAAGGACTACGTCTTTAACGCAAAAAACAACCAGCCCATGCTTACGAGGTGCTTTGAGAAACAATCTTTGAGCTCTGAGCATTGTATTAAGCAGAGTTACAAAGTACTTGCTGTCAATCACGTTCACATCTTTTAAAGACTCTGTTAGCTCTCCAAAAGCTCAGAAAGCCTCTTTCCAAAGAGGCTGTTTTTGCCAGTCGGTCTGTTTAAAGCAAAGATTTAGTTTTTAAAACTTTCTACAAGCATAATTTCTGCCCTAAACCAAAAAACCAAGGCCAAACAAAGAGAAACTATGCTGTGGCTGAGCCGGTGCTGAGAATGTGACCTGCTCATCATATTTGCATGAATATCTTACTGTAGGCGCCGTGGAGCTGAGCGGTAACATAAAGCTTTGAGCTCCGCAGCCGAAGAAAATGAACATATTTATTCAGCCTTTCCTCACCTTTGGCTTCAAGAAAACGCTGATCCATATGTAAGGAAATGCAGTTCTCTACTTTGTGAAGCAGTATAATTATGCCCGAGGCGCCTGTCGCTCCTACACCATCAATAGACAATACAAGACAAGAGCAGATGCAGCTTCTGCAATACAATGGGCTCTGACAACATGGAATTACATCCTCTGCAGCTGAAAAGTGGCTTTTTATTTCTGTGCTCCTGGGATTGGCAATAAAGGGTGGGACAATATATTGAATATTAGCCTTGATTCTCATACAAAGAGGCAAGTGGCAAAAAGGAGGTCAAGCTAGCATCTGGACTGATCTGTCACTCCCGAATCTCCTCCCAATCTGTAAAGAAGAAACAAACAACGCAGAGGAAGAAACTCAACGCAGAGAGAAATACTGGGTGTGAGATGATTCATGTAAAGAGAGAGGCATGTGATACATCAGCCTTCGGACTCTCCAAAAACCACATAACCTCCGAAGAGCTTATTATGGTGTGCACAGCTGTGTGTTCATGCATGTGGGTCTGTGCTGAGCTCACTGAACAGCTGTGAGGCAGGCTGCAGGTGAAAGATGACTCAAGTCCTAGGGGGAGACATCAATCATTGAAGGACTGACACATCTGAGAAGAAAGACAGAGACAGAGAGAGGGAGAGAGACAGAAGGAGAGCCAGCAGAGAGCAGAAAACAAACACACTCTGACACTGTTGAGTTCTGACCTTGTTAAGAAGTAGGAGAGTCATCGCTGTCCAGCCCAGCGAAGCCCATCCCAGCACACATGAATCCAGGCAGCCTAGAGGGGGAAGAAAGGATGTGATGCAATGCATGACAGGGGCTCTGATAATAAACATCATTTTCCAGGAACATGCGTCATATCCTGTGCTTTAGCGCCATTCTGCCGATCAATCACTCATTAAAGCTAAAACTTTCATTTTTGCAGATCCCTGGGTGCCTTATGGTGTTTCAGGAACACTGATTTATGGGCACCCAGATGGCTCACCCTTTAGAGTGGGCCCCCCATGTACCAGTCCTTAGCGCAGCAGCCTGGGGCTTGAATCTGGTCTGTGGCTCACCATTGGCACACCATTTTACAATTTTACCATTTACCATTTTGCTTCCTCAATTTAGCATGGTAGTAGGTCTACATTATACTGCACTATGAAAATGATTCATGGTTCTCAGCTTGGTTGGTTTGTGATGACCATAAGGATACAAAAAAGGAACAAAGAATGCAAAAGATTTCATCTCACCTCATTGTTAAGGGCATTCATTTGGAGTTGTGTTCATGGCCACTTGACAAAATGTAAATCCAACTCTCCTTTTAGCTCTATTTTGGTTTGGGAAAAAAAGCTTCACTACAGCTAGCAATGAACATTGCCTGTCTAAAAGAGAGGCTTAAAGAGGCAAAAAATAAAGGAAAAAGATATTTCTCTGTGGATTTGGCATTATGAGTATCTTTTCATATTACACATTGTCATTTGATTTACTGCTTATATAAAAAAAATATTGATTAGTGCAGCTTTTAGATTAAATTCCACAAATTCTACAGGGTGTCTTTAAGTGTCCGGATGTACCACAACATCAGCATAGATGAATGTCTCAATCAGGGGATATTTTCTATAGATATCTTCTATATTCTAGTCCTGCACTTTATGATTTACAATGATAGGACGGATGAAAAAACAAACAAACAACAAATGTTTGCATGTGCTTTTTATACATGGTCTTGATTTATGTTAGAATTCACTGTGTTGCAATCTTAGTACAGTGTGTTTGTAGGTGTTATCATTCCTCCTAAGGGCCTCTAGGCAAGAAAGAGAACGAATGAGTTAAATTCTGGGTCCAGCTGGTGCGTCAAAAAAGTCTGATTCATTACTTTTCCTCCGTAACCTGCTGTTACATCAAAAGTCCCAAACAATTTTCTCAGAAAGTGCAAACATTTGTTATTAAAAGCCACAGGAAAAAAAATTAAATCTTGTTACACTCTAGACACAAAACAGTGATCTTGTTGCGCCATTAAAATCACATTTCATCCGAAAGGGACATTTACGGCGACTCTGACCTCACAAATTCTGACATCAAACGCTGAACATTACTGTGAAGTGGGAGATTTAAAATGGCTCAAAGCACCTTAGAGAGAGGAGAAGAAGAATAACCCATCGCTGCCCACAATAAAGTCAGGGAGATGAGACCAACAAGGCCAGCGGGACATTTTGCATCTCTTTAATGAATACAATTGAAAGTGAGTCACGGCTAACAGGATGTGCTAAAGTTTCATTCCAGGCTCATCCTTTGACCCGCTCAGTATTAGATAACCTTTAACTGATGGGATTTAATTGATGCATAAAAGCATGTGTGAAAGTATCACACAGGAATGTGTCTCAGTGACATATGAGTCAGTGGCCAGTGTCATGCTTTAATGACTTCTAATGGATGTGCAATTTGCTGATGTGAGCTGGTAAGGTGAAAGCGTTTCCTTTTCCGTCCTCTCTATAAAACCTTTTTTTCAGGTCTATTGAGAAGAGTGAAAAGATTGGGAAAAAAAAAAGATTGCAGATTGAAAATAAAGAACTGAGCAATGAACGATAGCATCGACCGGTTGCGCAAATTCCTTCAGACACTTGAGATCTCCTGAGTATGAAGTACAGCTGTATTCAGTCAGTCCAAAGCCCCATCTCATATTTTTAGCCACG
Source organism: Bovichtus variegatus (assembly GCA_943593645.1). Classification (NCBI taxonomy): domain Eukaryota; kingdom Metazoa; phylum Chordata; class Actinopteri; order Perciformes; family Bovichtidae; genus Bovichtus; species Bovichtus variegatus. Next base: position 7,220,789 of record CALSCE010010649.1, read on the forward strand.
TGGTAAATGTGGCCTCTGTGACACTTCACTTGCCTGCTGCAAATTCTTACCAGCTTTTCTCTTTCTATTACTTAGAAAACAATCAAACACTGCAAACAGCTCTTTTTAACATCAATCTGTATGTCGCCAACAAGTTACATTGTTTAGTTGACCTTAACGTAACAAGAAAGCTCAAAGGTTTGCCAACATTACAAAAAGATATGTATATTTTCCAACTCGGTAAGCCATGCAGAGGGTTTTGGTTTTATTTGCTGATTTTTGCCTCAGCAGAAACGTGCTGAAACCCCAACACGCTGAGAGTGGAGATCATTTTAGTTTATGGTTAAAGCATTGGAAAAACTACAGTTGAAAAGCTTAACTGCAAAAAGCCTTCCCAGAAACAATGTGCCAGTGACTCTGGATAATCCACCAACAAATCCTTTTGTTTAAGCTATTCTTACAAAGGTAAAGAAAAATAAACAGGTCCTTCGTGCTGTGAGGTCACATTGCTTGACACATTGTGCCACGCCTCAATGTGATTTTGATTCTAGTTCAAGCCCTAAATCTATCTTTCCCTTTTGTTTAAAGGATCCTGGAAGTTGTGTCTTCTCCAAATACTGTGGCATCTTCCCATTAAATAAACAGACCTTGAGTCACAATAGAGCCCCTTTCCCACTGGAAATAAACCCCACTAACACGCTCCAACATCTGGCTTTTGTCTTTAGTGGGAAAGGTTACAATCGGCATTCATTCCCGGGGACAAATGACCTTGCAGTAGTTACGTTATTTATCAGCTCCGGCACCGATCGGCAGTGATGAAAACATGACACCCTGGTGGACGCGCTCATTTTTCTGGCGGGATGCTATGTGCTGCACATTGAAGTAAATATATAATAAAATCAACAGTGATTTGGGCAATTATTATAATTTATTAACATACAAAACATACAATTAATATGCTCTCCTCAAAGCTACCAGGCTCCAGTCAGACAGCAGTTATTTTACCTCGCTGATCATCATAAAACACGCTTCATTCAAACTCGACGGAAACATAATAAAACTCATCTTAGCCGTCCTTGTTAGTCTTTCCACTGTTCCAGCAATCACTAAAGCTGGGTGGAAAGAAAGACTGAATACAGGTAGCAGATATAAGAAAAAGAAGTAACCACGACAACTGCTTTCTACCGTTTACTGACCCTGCTTCCCGGCGCGCCCGTGATGTTGAAGGCGACACATCAGAAGAAAAGAAAAACTAAAAGGCAACGGGAAAGAAGTAAATAGCCTATTTTCTGCGATGGTGGTGTGTATGGTGTGTTTTCTGTAGCGCGGTCAGAGAGCACACCATTTGTTTCACATATACTGCCAGCCTTACCTTGCGCTTTAGATTTAGATTTGTGTTTCTTTATGCTTGAATTGATCTGCAATTACGGATCACCCGTCAGTGGAGGCCAACGTTTCTATTGGTTTGGTATCAAATGTACCTTGGAATAAAATGTGTTGAGCGCAAGAGAACCACTGGATCAACTCACATTGATCAACTCAATGTGCGAATATTTTGCAAAGTGAGGCTGTTCGTTGAAAATAAATTACATTACATTACAGTTCATTGAGCAGACACTTTTGTCCAAAGCGCCTTACAATAAGTGCAAACAATCATGAGGATACGACTCTAAACAGCGAGAATCTTACAAGTCCATAAGCTTCAAATAGGTGAAATCATACAAGTGCATAACAATAGCTTCAAATAAGCCAAACCAAAGTAAGAGCAACAAAGAGAAACAATCGAATAAAAATTCAACCATTAGCTTCAAATAAGCCAAAATACAAAGAGCTGCAATTAAAAAAAATTTCCATCATTGACCGAGGTGCAGTCGAAACAGGTGGGTTTTCAGTCTGCGACGGAAGGTGTGAACACTTCCTGCTGACCTGACATCAATGGGGAGCTCGTTCCACCATTTTGGGGCCAGGATAGCAAACAGACGGGTTTTGTTTGAGGGGGATCTGGGTCCCGCTCGCAGTGAAGGAGTAGCGAGCCGATTGGCAGATGCCAAGCAAAGTGACCTGGATGTAGGAAGGGGCTGATCCATTCACAGCACAGTAGGCCAGCACCAGAGTCTTGAAGCAGTCCCCAGTCTGAAATCCAATACCCTTTATGATATTAAGTCCAAATTCCTTGAACTATAGCGAACCCTTTCTTTCCATGGTAAAGAAACCCTCGGGATAACATCTCATCCCAGGTTCAAACTGCAAACTGTAATCTTACAGGTGGGTGGATTTCCCCCATTCTGAGTGTCTACATCAAACAGTGGCAAGCGCCTGTGCTAGCCGCTCACCTTAGGCTACAAAACCCTCTTTTTTCAAGGAGCAAAGGAAAAACCCCTAACAGGTGCACGGCTTACATCCTCCCATCCACCAAATCACATCAATCAATCAAAGCTTTGCACAGGAGCCGGATAGACACCGACAACCTTACTCAAATGTCTTTTCCTCCCGGATGAACAAGAGTGTTTGCTCACAAAAAAGCCTGCAAGTGTTCCGCTGGACGAGGAGCAACAAGCATACGAAATATGTATTTAGTTTTCTGCTGCAGACGACCCATTAATGCATCATATTGAAACTGTCACTGTAATTCCAGCTGTTTTTTTCTCACTAAAGACCTGAGAGTGGAAGTCCACCAATTTTACACATCAAAGTCTTTTAAAGGTCTCGGGGAGTAGTACATGTGAACACATTTGTATTAAATCCTTTTGTGGCTCCAGAGGGAGCTCCTGCAAATTCGGATAAATGTCCTCAAGTGACATTTGAGTCGGTGTCCGTTGAGTCTGAAGATTACAAAAAAAAAAAAGGATTTAGGGGTGTGGAGCTAGAACGAATTTGGAGCTTATCAGACCTTTGTAGCCCGCTCCTCATCTCTGCCTGTGGCTTGTGCTGCTTGTGGCTACTAACATAAAAAAACCTGAATCTCCGACCGAAATGTTGGTGCTTGAGTTGCATTGTGGGTCATGTAGGTTTCGACAAAGAAGGAGAATGCGTGGAATAACCACAACGAGATCTCTGAATCTGATCAATGTCAACGTCTTTGTTTTATACATTATAGGTGTGCAATGCTAAGCCTGTATCACGTTTGTGTCTTTATTTGCAAACCCATCGTCAGCTGGAACTCAAACTCTGCCGCCACACAAACAGGAACTGTTGCTGTAAGTCAGACACTCACTCGCTCACTTTTCTGTGTAGAGCAGCCAGCTGCCTCCCTGTACTGAACCTGGGGACTTCGCTCTGTTTCTGCTGATGTTTTATTCCGTTGCCAATGTTTTCATTTCGGTTGGCTATCATCGATCACACTCACTTTGCTCTGCGCCTGGTGCCTTCATTCACACACCTTTGTGATACTACCCAGCGATGGGCAATTGAGTACATATTTACAATCAACATGGAATAATTACGAGGGCATTTATTGCATAGTGCTGGAATGAAGCCCAACCTCAGGATTGTAAACTGGTGACCAACGGAATGGTTGCACCTGCATCCTCTGTTTTATTCATTTGAATATGAGTACAGACAGACCCTTTTTAAAATATCTTATTAAAACAATTATTATTATTGTAATATAAGTTGCTGCACTGAACTGAGCAGGAATGCTGTGGGCCTGGACAGGCTTTGTCCTTGGTTTTGAAACAATTGAAAACGACCAGTAGGCTCTAAAAGGGAAAAGAGTGGCGCGAGAACAATGAAGTGCTCAGTGGTCTGCCTTCCATGCTGATTAAAAGTGAAGCTTTCAAGGAAACTTGACGGATCGGTGGAATTTCCAAAACCGTGTAATGAGGATATCCTTCACAGACATGAACACATTTCCAACATGTGAAAAGGAAACTGCAACACTAGCTACAATTCAGCACAGTGAAGGGTCTGTGAAGAAGCAGAGCACAACAGCACAACTAAAGTGAAATAACAATTATTGCTTAAATGAGGTCATAATCCTTAAGATTTTCAAGAAATCGGACTTCATTTTTTTAACTAAGGCATTTTTTTTTGTCTGCAAAACTCATTTCATGTATTCACATTCAGTACTTCACTGTCTAAATAGTAGCTGTTGTTGTTAGTTGCGGACACCACCATCCCCGCACTGGATTAAAATCGCCTTCAAATGCAGGAGAAATTCACAAGAAACAATGCAACATGTAAGCCATCATAATAACAGCCTCACTGTTAATCGTTTACTCTCTCTGCATCGTGTCAGAACTGTCTTAAGTTACTGCTGCTGCATCACATTAAAAGCGTTCAACTGGTGAAACGGGCTGGGTGGCTTTTATTGTGAAAAGCAACAGGAAACACAATGTATTCGTTGTTGAGGTTAGCGATTTTATCATATTGTTAAATGGCTTTTGTATACCACAGGTGTCGCCATCTCGGAAAGGTTTTATCACACTGAGAACTTTTCACATTCAAAGTAAAGCAGAAATAGTCGTAGAGGGACCAATTACGGACTGGATGCTTGTTCTTTAACAGCACACTACACCCTCCAAGGGTGATGCATGGTGGGGGTACACGTGTAGGACATGTGTCATGGAAACGTGTGCACAGAGGTCAGCTCTCATACAAATAGATGTTCACCCTCATGCTGGGGTACCCGCACGGAGAGGTATACTTTCTTTGCAATTTGTCATCACTTTGTTAATCAATTTGCTTGTAATGATTCATATCATTGTTTTCTATTTCTCTTATTAGTGCTTTCTAAAAATACCAATATATTGGTCAAAATCACCCAATTGCAGTCTATGCAGTTTAAAAAAAAAAAAATAGAATAGATATATGAAATGTTTGGCACGGGTCCTAATTTAAAGTACCATCACACTATCAGGGGGTCATTTGAAGGAGACAGACACACACAGATTTCCTCAAGTGCTCTGTCTATTTTCATTTGACACAATATGCAAATTAACTGGAACTTTCCCAAAATATGTTGTTTTTTTTATTTCTATTCAGATGAGATTAATAACTGATAACTGACATAACTAGTAATGTTTTGAGACAAAATAAGTTACATTTTGCTCTGATGCTCGTTTCTTACAGTAGTTTATTCTTCTATCTATCTATCTATCTATCTATCTATCTATCTATCTATCTATCT
>CALSCE010010649.1:7238835-7255337 GCA_943593645.1 Bovichtus variegatus
CTGTTAAATCAACCACCCACAGGAACAACATTTTTGAGACGTTTTCAAAGACTCCACTGCACAGATTTCTGCAATGCGAAAAGCAGGCAGTCAAATTATCACGGCAGCGCATCATGATGAACCAACAGTACCAGACTGGAATATTAATACGGTGGCATGGGTAAAAAAGGAGTATGTGTTACTGTAAATATTCTGTTAGTTATGTGAACAGCCCTTTTTCTGCTCACAGAGGAAAGAAAGACAATATGTTATGACAAACGATAGGAGAAAGCCTCAAATGGCCAGAACTAGTATGATTTATAACCCAGTGAGCTTCCCAAACACCCCCACATTGTCTGCTTGTATGCTCCAGTGCTTTTCTGTACCTGTGGGAAAACAAGCGGATTTCCCCTCTGTCAATGCCTGCAGTGTTCTTACCCTTGAATCTTCTAACATAACAATCAATAAAAAACTCATTTCACTTCGCTGACACAGTTTTAACCTAGGTTTGAGACCACCAACCCACAGACATTTAAATTCACAGAGCATTTTCTATCGATGGGCCTCTGAATACTGAAGGGCGCCACAGCAGCATCTTTATGTAAAAGAGCATTTTCTGTCAATAACACTGGATAATCACAGGCTGCAGGGGGGGGCACAGCCCTTTGTGTAGACTGATAGCTCAGTACAACAGGACTGGAAGGCACAGTTATGACAGACAGTCAAATACAAAGAGCGCATCTGTGTTCTTTACAACTATACGACACGAACCCTCAATCAAATTAAGTTGATCAATTGAGTATCATTTCCTTTCATGTTGTAAAAATGAGGGGCCTTTAAAGAAGGAGAGCTATACCACTGAACATGTAGTGGACCTGCCATGCTCTTCTCTGACAGTGTAAGAGGAACACTGGTGTAGTTATTCCCATATTAACAGCAAATTATTAATTTGGGAATCATATGACACACTAATCATTTGGACGGTGAAAAGATGTTTACTGTAATGCTCGGTCCCAGAACTTTAGTGGAGTGATTGCGCCCTCTAGTGTTAGAAATGTACATTTCTCTTAGGATATTAATTATTGCAGCACAGTTTCAAAATGTTTACTCATAATTCACAGTTTCTGAATCTTATATTCAATAGGATATGTTTAAAAAAATAAATCAAATATGTTCCTTAATTCCGACTCAAGCAGTTCACCCATCTATTACAATTGTTCTTTAAATTAATTCATCTGAAAACTGGCGAAAAAAACAATAATATTTCTATGGAGCTCTGGCACTCACTGTGTAATCTTAAACAGTCAACATACATACACAGTAGGAGAAAGCTTTCCTCTGAAATTTAGTTTAGCATGCTAATTAAATAATGCAAATGATTTCTTGTCACAATATTCTTTGTTGCTGTGTGTGTTTGTGTGTGTGTGTGTGTGTGTGCGTGTGTCACTCAAATTGTTTGGATAAAAATGTGTGCATACAGTCACATTACGGAGATTCACATCTCATTTGGGGGAAATACAGCTGGTTACCACAACCAAACCATTGTATTTTAGAGTTGAGGCTTCTTTTTTAAGTAAGTTTTAAGTTTAAACTTTTAACTAAGATAAGATAAGATAGAACTTTATTTATACAGAGGGACATTGTTGTGCAACAGCTGCAATACACAGCAGGAGACAGTATAAGATGCAAACATTTACAAAAATGTATTTATAATATATATATATAATATATATATATATATTATATATATGTAGAAAAATGTAATAAAAACAAAAACTATAGCATTTCTGGATCTTTCATTGAGGAAGAAGGAGTATGTCAATGTGTAAGTCATAAATATAGTATTGGAGAAAAATAAAATACAAATATTTGAAAAAATGTGTACAGAATATGTACAATAATAAACACATGGTTAGGGTTAAATGCAAGTCCATGTCAAGTCTTAAGCTTACAGTCTGTCAAAACATTTAGCAGGGTTAAACGTGCTTTGTTGCCTAAGATAAGAGAATATAAAGTGCCCTTATTGAAGAACCATATTACGCAAATAATTATCATTCCAAGCAAAGTATTTTTACACATCTTAAAATATGTCTGGAGGGGGCCTTAATGCGGTTTAGTCAACATGCCAAATTCAGTCCTGCTTCTAGGGCGCAGATAGCGCCACCTGGTGGATTTAGTCAAAGACATACAAAATGTGTGTTTTACAGTAAAAATGACTCCTAGATTTATGTCACTTAATATTAAAATAAAAATGGCACAATACCATAATTGTCATATGGATTATATAAAAAGTAGGCTTGGCATTTTTAAATGAGCAAACCATTGTGGCTATAGGTATAATAGTCGGTATCAAGGTTGTAAAGATTGTTTAAAAACGTCAGTATTCACTGATAAAGACTCATTCAGGAGGAGGTTTTAATGGCTGCTGGATGAATTGCACTAAGTCAGCCACATTCCGCCTTTACTTGTGGCGTTGAGGAGGAGCTCAGTTGTTTATTCATTCACGTCAGCCCCTCTCGCCTTCCCTTCCCTCCTTCCTGCTACACACAACGGGGACCCTCCGTTGTAACTGTTTTTCCCATATTGAAATTAACCACAATCACGTCGCCACCATAAACCGATTTTGGAATCAGGTGAGTTGCATATTTTCTGTTTCTCTTCTTTTTGACGACAACAGAGGAAATGTATGTGGCGCGGGAGCGTTGACTTGTCCGGCCCGGCGAGGCGGAGGAGTGTTTCAACCGTAACTTATTAAATTCCTCCTGACCAGGCTAAAAAAAAAAATGTATGCGCGTTATGTCTGCCACATTATACTGTCTGTGTGTGCGTTTTAAACGGCTGTCTTTCGGTGCGGGCTTTTGCGCTATGCTGGAAACAAATGGTCGATGTAGGTCAGCAACTACAGTCAAAATGTCGTCCTTTTTTTTTTTTTTTTTTTTTTTTTTTTTTTTACTTCCACATTCTCTCATGCCACAAACAGATGGCGTCGAGAGGTGGGGGTGGATGGAGAGAATGGGGGAAAGAGACGCATAAAGGAGTAGGGGCTACACCAGGCCACATTAGCCCGGGTCTGCTCATCACTAACCCGGTACCCTGCACACACAACGTAACCCACCTCTTCATGCCAGGACACGGAGGCCGAGGTGTCTTGCGTAGGCCTGTCTTCAACAAAGTTTTTTGCTGTTAAGTTGTCGGGCCTTTTCTTTTAAAGATACAGCGCGAGTTTTTTTTTTTTTTTTTTTGTGGTAATATTTGGTGAGGGATAGTGTTTTATTTTCAGTAGGCGAAAGTGTCCACCGACCCAATGTGAAGATAAAGCTCGCCTCTTGCAGCGTTGGTAGAGCGTGACAGTGGAGAGCACATTTTGGTTACAACCCAGTGCAGAGAGGATATGTTTGACAGCTCAAAGCACCGGGAAGATGCACTGCAGCAGTTCACCTGTAGCCCCGCGGGCTGCTCGCTCCTGTGGGGGAGCCAGGCCACCACCAGTTGGCTGTATCCTCACTGAGATCATTGATAGGCCACAGGTATATCCTCCACTGCACTAATGAGGGCACTGCATCTCACACCACCTGTCAAGGGACGTGAACATGCTGTCTGGGTCTGCATATATATATATTTATTTATTTATATATATATATATATATATATATATATATATACTCTTATTGTGGACTGCTTCAGTGCCATTTCATGTATATTGGCAAAGCCAGAATGAGTAACAATGCTGACCCCTTGCATACCTGCCATGCAGTGCCTCATGTAATGTGGATGGTGCACTGCATGCAGCAAGGCAGCTGCATACTGTGCATACCAGTTGGCAGCCTGGGGCCTATAGATGTGCTCCGATGCAGTTCAGTGTCAGTGCACTTCAGTGGCTGGCAGTAATTAAAAAGACATCCTCCCCTTGTGGTCTATGGGTCATCTGATTGATGGTAATTCAGATTGAAATATTCAAATGACTCAGCATTGTTCGACCAAGGTATCACTGACATGCAAGATCTGAATTCCCGCTGCAGATCTCACAGTTTTGCTGTTTTGAAAGTGACCTATTTCTGCTGTCAGTTTGAGCACATGTGCGTCCTGAAATGACACCTTGACTAAACTGATTTAATCATCTCAGTGCCCCAGGGAGTGCAGGGCGTCAACCATCTCTGTCCAACTCACTCTTCTCCAGTGTTAAAGTAGCCTTTTGAAAAGAGATTGTATTACATTGCAGCTCTTAGGTTGAGTATTCTCAGTCATTTGTGGCCCTTCTTGTTGGTCAGTTGATGCTGGCTTGGTATTTTCTCACCAAAGAATCACCCTCCACCTCTGTCTTCTATAGAGTGCATTTATTGGCCCTTGCTGTACTTTTCCCCTAAATTGTCAAGCAGCTCCAGTGAATGACCAGTCATGGCCACGTCGTTGATTGGAGTGCTCTGCCTCCCTGAATGCAGTTTTCAGCCTCGTTGACTGACACTGTTTGATGGTAACCTCTCCAGTCTGTTTTAGCTTGAAGGCTTCTCGCCAAATATTAATTTGCAGACTTGCCACCTCACAGCTGGCTGCTATATTTGTTGTCTTCTGTGTTAACCTTGTGTTAATGGTGTGTCTAATCTGTATTGTTTATTCAAAAATCATGTGATTTTCATGTCGGTGAAGAATGACACGGGCATTGTGTTTCGGTATTTGGATCAGACTTACTTAATTTGCAGTGTTAAACGATTGACAGATGATGATAGAGTAGTTTTTGACATTATGTATGATGATCTGATGACTCGATTTAATTAATAGTGCACCAAAAAATTGTCAAGCTCAACAAAAAGCTCAGGCAAGTTCTCCACAGTCCAGCCTCTTTTTTTTTTTTTGCCCAGCTTAAATTGTACAATGATGAATGAATTTCCCCAAGTTTAAAACGATAATGTATTATTACACTGCTGCTGCTACTACACAATATGTATGCTACCCAGGGGATCATAAGCCATCCGTCCGTGGATCCTCAGTGGCAGGGTGGATGTCGAATGAGGTCCAGCTCAGCCAAACAGAAAGCACATCAGGACATCCACAATATGCATAAAAAACTGAGCAAATCATCCTAACAGACACTAAAAATTAGACACACCTCTTGTAAATGAAGATGAATGAAAATTAGCTTCTTTTTTTTTTTTTTTTTTCTCTCTCCCTCCTTTCTTTTTCTGGATGTGGGAATATAGCTGTGCTAAAAGGTTTAGAATAGCTGATGATGGTGTCAGCACATTGCAGGGCTCGGCTGTGCTGCAGGCAGGGTTTAAAAAAAAAAAAAAAAAGAGGCTGATGTTTCTCGAAGCACAAAGGCCTAATGTGTAGGGCCTGTTTGTTACAGCCATGCTGAACGACCTCCAGAGTGTAATGCCACTTTGTATGCGCTGTATGAGTGTAATGTGCCTATTTCAATGCCACAATACTCAGGCCTTCTGGAAAAATGAGGCCTGTAAAATTGAATTGTTCATAAATGACACCAAAATATAGCTTTGTGTAGTTAAGTGGGCTGACAGATTACTCCATATGGATCCATTAATTGCTTTTTTCCCCATCGCATAACAGATGACTGTTTGGTTGGAGCGTTGGCATGTCTGAATGTTTCGCTAAAAACACAACTGTTGGCACATTATCGGACTGTTGGACCATGTGAATAAATATGATTTGTAAATATGATTGTGATTTAAAGCAAAAATCGGTCTGATCATCTTTTATTATCACTTATGAGAAATAGAAGTGTTGTTTGTTAGAGACAATGCACACATATTATGCTAGATTTAATTTGGACTCATCTGTGTCACTTTTTGATGGCTTAACAACGCTGATAGCACATTATCCTTCAGCGCACTGTATTTGACCTAGCATGTGAGCTAATGCTAATCATTTAGCTTGCTAGTGGTTTGGCTATAGACTGAAATATCTCAGCTATTGGATCAATTGCCATGATCTTTGACATTCATGGTCCTCAGAGGACGAATCCTAAAATATTCAGTGATCCTCTGAATTTCCCTGTCGCCCCACCAGCTGGTGAAAGTCTTACTTATTCTGTGAAAATGTTCAACAACTATGGGATAGATTGGCACAAAGTTTTGTGCAGACGTTCATAGTCCTCAGAGGAAAAATCCTTATGACAAAGTAGCGGATGGATTGCCATGAATTCTAGTGAAAATATACATTTATAAATAAACTACAATAGCTTTGCTGATCCCTTAAGTTTTCTTCTAGCGCCATCATCATGTCAAATCTTTATTGTGTCCAATACTTTTTAGGACCAAATATCTTTTAAAAACTAATGTAATTCCCATCAGCCTCAGCTGTACTTTGTGTTTGTGCTAATTAGCAAATGTTAGCATGCCAACACGCAACACGAAGATGTTGAACACAGTTGTGATCGTGTGTAGAATTGAACTCAAAGCACCGTACTCACAGAGCTACTAGCAAGGCTGTAGTCTCTTAGTTCTGTTATTTATATGCTTAAAACGAAGTTGTGTTCATTTTCTCCCAGACAACTGTAAAAATAGCCGTATCTGTTTGCTGCTGATAAATAAGTGAAGAATTGAAAAAAATACCCCTATAAATTGACCGTTTTAGTGCATAATTTTACTTTTTTTTTTAAAACCTGAAGTCGGCTTCATAGACTGTACGGAGAAGAAGTTTTTTAATAGACAACTCCAGTGTGTAATGCTTATTAGGTGCAAGTCATGCCTGTCAGTTTTGGTCTCGCTGCTGGTCTGGCTAAATGCTGTCCGTGCCAACTTTTACTGTGTGAAGTTGTTACTAGTTGTCTGGTGAGTCGGTTTGTCAGTCAGTCCTCCCAAATCCGGCCAAGTTTCTGTGTGAAAATGTTAAGCTGTTGAACTTATTTTGGTGCAGTTTAACAGAACGTAATATCGTACAATCTTTTAATTATTTTATAGCTGAAATTATTTGTAGGAGTATTCCGTTCTCGTGTATGAAGAAGACTGTTTGCTCCTCACTATTTTCTCTCTTTTTCTTTTCTTTCAAACTGATCGCATCCTGATTATTAGCCTCCGGGCTGACAATAAGGATATTGTGTGTTTTTCCGTCACATAGATAACTAACCACAGTCAGTGTTAGCCTCCAACCTTTATGTCTCTGAAAGCCTCTGTTCACTTAGCAAACTTTCCTGCATAGTGCAGAGCAATGGCCTAGTTCATGCCCTCTTGAATGTAATTTTAGCTATGTGTGTGTTTGAGTGCATGCATTGTGTGTACGTGTTCGTGGACGCCTCTCTGTTTTGTCTCCTTCTCTTATCGTCTCTGTTTCCCGTCCTCTCATTCCCTCTGTCCTTTCACACTGTTCCTGTGTCTCTCTCTGTCACTAATGAGGCCTTTGTCATGACACTGTGCAGTACTCAGGCCAGTGATGCTGGGGCAGTTACCTCAGTGGTTTGTGATGTTCAGCTGAGCGACACCTCTGCGGACAGACAGACGGTGTTATTCTCGGAAGAATTTGGAGACAGTAAAGCCATTTTACAGTTTTGGTTAAATTGACTGTGGCTGTGAATGGGTGGAAAGTATCTGAACTGGGGAAGTGGACAATGAAGTTCCTAGTTAAATGTCTTTTGCGGATTCAAATGAGTATGAGACCTTCTCGATAAAACATAAAAAGGAAAATCTAACTTATCCGTATCAAGATTGTTTGGTTACGTTATGTGTTTATGTTTATGTTACTACTATGATCTACGTTTTTTGAAACTGTCATATAACCAGAACTGGTAAAGATCTGCAGTGTTATAGTTTATCATAATGGATTATTCATTTGACCAAGGCGTCAAATCCTAAAGTGAAAAATGAAGTAAACAAAAATATTCACCCCAGTAATGTCCTCACAACTTGCCTCAGTGACATTGCTCCTGGGTTCACTCGGTTACACTGTTTGTGTGCAAGATGCTGAGAATCAGCTGTACATGGGAGGAAGTGGCTTGCAGCGCATGAATGCAATGCAAATAAATTCACATTGAAAAGATTTAATCCAAAAGATGCTGCGAGGTGTATAATTGCTAGGAATCTAGGTTGACGTAGGAAGATTAAATCTCACTATACAAACATTCTGTGGGAGTAGGGAAACATTTTTCATTTTAAGCTGGCAGTACGCTTCATCTGGACTGACGATCAGACGATCCACTTCACGCCGTCATTGGCCGGAAGTGAGAAAGGAACCGCGGTTTGAACACTGTAAATGTCTTCCTGGAGAGACTGTCTGAAAATGTACCCCCGTATTTAAACGATATCGCGTCTCCCCCTTTTCTGTGACGGCCGGTTTGTCTCTCCACCTTCCAGTGTGGCCGTTCGGGACAGCTATCAACACTTTTTTGATTTCCGACAGGGTTGGACGACACATTGTACGAAGCTTTTTGTTTTCGTATAACTCATCCCTTTGATTGTATTATTTCATTTAAATCAATATAAAATTAGGCCACTTGTGATTTTTCCCGGGATATGTAGAACAGAAAAGACATAACTCCATATCTAAGAACCCACTGTAAGGTTAAGAAGGACAACTGTTGAGCAGGGAAACCAAAGTCTCCATTTCAGAAAATGCCTGCCCTGCTGAAGTGTCCTTGAGCAAGACACTAAATCCCCATCTCGTCTCTGGGGGCGCTGTTGTGTAGCTCAAATCCAACCGGTGGAAAAACAAGTGAAGAGATCAGTTCCCTCAATGGATAAATATTGGATCAAATTTCCCTTTTTTCCAAATATTGTACTTTTTAATGTCCTATATTTTTATTTTCACTTCGTATCAAGGGGCACTCGCATGTGCATTGAACTGCTTTTGATCTGTAAGAGAGGAACTGGTGTTGGGGATGCACTGGAAGAGAAAAGATAAGAAGTAAGTGTTGAAAAGGGGGGGGGGGGAAAAAGGGGGGGGGGGGGTATCCATGGAAACATGAGGAAAGAGTGATGGGGAGAGGAGGAGAAAGGAGTGATGTAGTTAACTGTTAGTTACAAAGCACTGGAACAAAATGCTAGGCCCAAAGCCAACGTTTATTGAGACTTTTAAATTGTTTCTTTTTCTCATAATTTCACTCAAAGTGATTTAGTTTGACAGCTTTGTGCCTTGACACTTTATTATGCTATTGTATGTGGATTTGGAACATAACTGTGAAACATGGTTTGGATAAAATGAAATCTGGGACAGATATTTTAATACTTTAAGGTTAATTGTGGATCGATGTCCTTGTAAACATCAAACTAAACCAGACTCATCTCCCATATCATTCATGTCTACATGAAAAATAAAACTGTGTGATCTGTGTATCATAAGTTATTTAGCTGTTTTTCACTCGTGTTTAAGGAGAGAGAGAGGATGAGGTGTCTCCAGGAACAGCTAAAACACTGTTTTTGGGGAATTCAGGACTTTATTCCCAAAGGACAGCTCTTCATAAATATATTATACTGTATACCTGCCTCGAGCGCTGCAAATAGGCTTAAATCTGCCATTTACACCTGCTGTAAGCTTTGATGGCATATTCATAGATGGCAGTTTAATGTGGATTTCAAAACTTAAATTCAAGGCATATAAACCTATCAAAATGTAATTATTTTCATTTATTGGCCCCCCATAACAAAAAAGAAAATGTATGAAAGAGGGAAACTAGTAAGCGAGCGCTTCCAACTCTCTGCTGAAACTTTATAGACTTCATTGTTTTTCTTTAATCCAGGGGAATTTCAAGAAATGAGTAAGAGGCTTATGGGTCACTGAACTGCAGTCCGGTCCACGGTCAGCGGTGCTCGACTCTCGGTGCTCACAGCTTCGATTCTACAGTTTTGAAATGGCTATTTCAGTGACCCGTCGAGTCCTGTACGGAAGCATTTGCATTAGGAATAGTCCTCCACTAATTTATTCAGATTTTTCCTTTTAATTTATCCCTTGTCTGCGTGAACTTTATTATCAGGGTTTAGTTATTTATGAATTCTCATTTCAACCCAGTATAATGCAAGTGTGTCAAAGTGCAGAACTTTGAATTCTGTCACGCGCCATAACTATTAATGGTGGTGAGCACTGGAGTTCAAAATGTACAAGTATTTACTATTACTATAAATAGTGCATGAGTATACTACATCTACATCTCTGTATCAACCTCCTCTATTAGCCTGCTATACTATATTATGACTATTAAAAATGCAACACCTACTTAAGCAGAGATTCCTTTCCTAATGCTTCATAAGTTATTTTTGTGTGTGTGTGTACTGTGTTTTGAAAAGTGACTTTTCACCTGTAAGCACAACGGCATAAAGGACAAGTTCAAACGTTGTTTTTTTAAAAATAAATTGGGCAGAATGGCTGCCTGCCTGTAAGAAGAGAATTGTCAGAGCCAGGCACTGCCCATTTTCACATACAAGGCAAACCTGAACCATCGCTGTAGAAACTGGCTTGCCAGCTGTGGTCAAGGTGAGCAACGCTCTTCACCATGGCGCCGCATTGTAACGTTCCAACCGGTCGAGTTGTGGCGGCGCGGCCGGCCTGCTCCTGGCTCTTCTCGAGGTGGCTCGACGCGACTGCCCTCCCATAATAAACCAAAGAACACTTTGAGTTGAGATCTGGACTCGAGTCTTTGGGTCTTGGACTTGTGTCGACCCGAGTAACTCTTTTGATGAATTGCAACTTAACTTGACAGAAAATAAAGACTCTACTCGGCAGTTAAAGACTTGTGACTTGACCTGAGACATGATGACTCGCTTGGCTCGTCTGTGTTCATTTGATGTTTTCAGTTTAAATATAAAAAATAAGTTATTTGTTTTTTTGTTTGATTATGTTGGTGGACTCGACTTGACCTGACATAACCTGTGAATTGACTTGCCCAAGAAAAAAAATGACTTGGGACTTGGACCAAATGACTCACATGTCTGCTATTAGATGAGGCAACCAGCACTTTGTCAGAAGCATACTTCATGTTGAGGACGGCAGCATAAACATTGATCACAACACCAGCTTGGCTGAGTTGCAGATTTAGAGCTCAGCTTGGCTAACTGTCAAGTTAACTACCCTGACGAGTAGCTGCTGACAAGTTATTGCTTATCACGCCTTTGTTGGCACTAGTTCTTTCAGGTCAGGACCCTCTCGTCTGGTCACTTTTGGAGGTGGTTAAGCAGCTAACCCTACACGTTTTATTGCTGCGAGGCTCTCTGGCACAACTGACCAAAGTTCACCAACACGAAACACAGCAGCGCTGACACATTATCATAATGGACAAACGAAGAATCACAAACTATTTCTGGCCCTTTTAGAAGTTAGCTCTACTTCTATATTCTCCTGCACTTCCTGTGTGCTTAAAATGACAATGTGTCATAGATTCCTACTCTAATGTTATCTGTATTCCTTCCACATGTATTAATATCACCTACAGTTCAAATGTGTGCCCATCATGTTGCACCTGATCGACCAATGTTTCCAGAGTGCATCTTTTTCACTCGTACAGTTGTATCGTAATGTTTTTGATAAGGATAACTTCAATTGCTACTTAGAACTCGCCTGCGAATCCTCACGTTTTTAAGTTTTATTTAGTATCAACGTAATCCAGTGATGGTTGTCTGCACATGCATTAGTCCATTGCAAACATGAAGTGCTAATTGCCAATTCTGCATGCTTTTAATGGGGCCAACATGCCGAAATACTAACAAATATGTATAAAGTTGTAGCCCACAAAGAACTTTATTGAATTTAAAGCAACCTGGAAGAGATGGGGGGGGGGGGGGGGGGGGGGACAGTTGTCTTTTCCTGTCTGAGGTGGTGCCCCCTTTCTAAACCGCCACAATACAGGATACTAATATATAGTATATATGTGATAAGATACAATCGGGCGATTTATCAGTTGTAACCTATTGAGCATCTTAGCAGTTGCTAAGTATACAATTGGGCCTTTTTTCAGGAAGGCCTAGCTTCCCTTGTGTGACCACATCACAATACACCTGGATGGAGCTGTTTTCACTCTACAACGATTTACATACGTGATTACAGCTGATGCTGGTGTATTATAATGTTACTGCTTGTGCATGTGTGTGAGTATCAGTGTGCATGTTTGTGTGGCGGAGAGAGGACTTGTAAAAACCAACATTACCATTCTTCTTTTTCTTCTTCTTTTGCTGCAGCCATGTTTGTGAAACCACAAAATAGAGCGAGATAGGTTTTGTGCTCTCTTTCTCCCTCGCTCGCTCCCTATTTTATTTTTATTTTTTTGCTCCCTCTTTCTGTTTTTCTCTCTCCAGCTCTCTTCCCCTCCCCCTCTCTCTGTTTCTCTTTCCTCCTCTCCCTCTTTCATTCTCCCTCCCTCCCTCCCTCTCTCTCTCTTTTTTTCCCTCTCTTGCTCTTGGTTTCCATCACGCTTTACCCCTCCCTCTCCTCTCTCTCTTTGCCTCTATCTCTCTTTCTTTCTCTCTTCCTCTCTCACGTTGCACACTGCCCCTCCCTCCCTTTCTGTCTTGCTCTCACGTTGCTCCCTGCCCCATCTCTCTCTCTCTCTCTCTCTCTCTCTCTCTCTCTCTCTGTCTCTCTCTCTGTCTCTGTCTCTCTTTCGCTCTCTCTCTCTTTCGCTCTCTCTCTTTCGCTCTCTTTTGCTCTCTCTCTCTTTCGCTCTCTCTCTCTTTCGCTCTCTCTCTCTCTCTCTCTTTCGCTCTCTCTCTCTTTTCAGTCTCTCTCTCTACATCCTCCCCTCCCCCACTGCTGCCTCTCATTTTCTCTCTCCTTTCCTCTCTCACTCCACCATTTCACTCACTC
The DNA here is from genome assembly GCA_943593645.1 of Bovichtus variegatus. NCBI lineage: Eukaryota > Metazoa > Chordata > Actinopteri > Perciformes > Bovichtidae > Bovichtus > Bovichtus variegatus. Next base: position 7,251,553 of record CALSCE010010649.1, read on the forward strand.
ACTCACTCCCTCACTCGCTCACTCACTCCCCCTCCCATCCCTGTTCTCTTTATCTCCTCCCCTCCCTCCCCCTTCAATCCCTCTTTCATTCCATGCAATCATCTGTTCTCTCTCTCTCTCTTTCTCTCTCTCTCTCTTTCTCTGCTTCCTCTATTACGCCCCCATTTTGTCCTCTGCCGTTTTCCCTTTCTCTCTCTTTCCTCCATGTTCTCTCTATCCTGTTGTTTACCACTCTCCCCCCATGTCATTTATAATACAAACTTTATTTAAAAAAAACTGTTATCCATCACACACAAAAAACAAACATGTTAGGGTTAGTAACTGTTCGAATTGTAGAGTAGAAGCTGTACCTTGATTAAAGCGTCTCTCCCCAGCACAACATATTGGTTTCTTATTTAACCAGTCCATCTTTGGTGCTGTTAACTGCCCTCTGTTATTCACATTAACCCAAATATAACTGCCGGCCTCCTGTAGCAATCTGCACCAAAGCTCGCCGCTTACCCCAACATGACGCTCCTGTTTGTCTATGTTCAACAAGTGGCTTACTTGCCGGGCTACGAAACGACCGCAAATGACAGTCATCGTCCTCACAGGAATGTAAACTAGATGAACCAGGTGACTGCCTCACCTTTCAGGTACACAGACAGGATGGCCTCATAAACTGAGCTGCTCCTTCACAGTTGGAAGCTTGAAGAGGTTTGGCTGCTGTTGCTGCTGCTGGCTGGCTGGCTATGATTTGAAATGACTATTGGTTAGTTTTTTTCAGGAAGTTAAAGTCCCATTCATGTGTCCCAAAGACGATGTTATCTAGTTAGTCAAAGGTACCAAGCCTTTGTACATAAAAACATGGGGCAAGAAGTTAACTACGACTCCCAAGATGCATTTAGGCACGACTCATCCAATCAGGTTAAACTGATTTTTACAAATCTACCGTTTAAATCAGTTCACGTTCTATGTATTTATTTTCTATGTCGCTCACAACGGTGAGCAGACATTGGATGCCAGCCTTCGGTGGTCGACAGGTTGCAATACATTTCAGTCAGATATCCAGCCCCGGTTTCTGGCCAGTGCCGCAACTGACAATTATTAATATTATTACAAAATCCTTCTTTAAAAATGCCCGAAGTGACATCGGCTAATGTCTTGTTTTGTCCAACCAACAATTGAAAAGTCCAAAAACATATTATGATGTAAAGCAGAGAAAAGCAGCAAATCCTCACGTTTGAGAAGATTTAACCAGGGAATGTTTTGCCATTGGCTAATCGACTAATCGTTTCAACGCTATGACTAACATTCACCCAAATATCACCCTATGACTTTGAATCAGAAGTTCTGGAAGCAATGTTATAAAGCAGAACTGTGGAGCTAGCAAGGCTGACCGCAAAGAAAAGAAAAGACAGAAAACTATGTCCAAACTGTCTTTCAGCCAGCTCTGTCCGCACCATGTCAGGGCCTGTCCCACCTCCAGTGTCTTCTTTATCTGGATATATCCAGTCTGAGTCTGGACACAGTTGAGACAGACGGCAGTTTACACCTGGCATATGAATGTATCTCGAGCAGCCACATCAGACTTCACTTCCCTCTCTCATTTGATTTTATCTGTAGGAAACTGTGACTGCTACTAAACAGAAGAAAGAAAACGCACATTTTGTTCTTGACCATACAGCTAGAGAAGAGGTTTGCAGTGGCTAGTGGGTGCCTTGCATCAGATGCAGACTTTGTAACTCTATCTGCAAATCTATCTATTTGGCTGCACTGCTGTGCATTGAGACATGCATGTACGTGTACCTGTAGGTTTGTGTACCATATGTAGTTGTTTAATTAGTTCACAAATTGTGTTTTATTTCTTTTTGGCTAAGAAATCTTGCTGGTTTTTAAAGCTGCCTTCCTCATCCCCATCAAATCGCATTTATAAAATGCCGAGTTTGTGAACAGGACCCAAGAGAGCAGGAGTTCTTCCAGCTGAGGCAATTATCAATTTTAAAGAAGGAAAAAGAAAAAAGAACATTTTGCTACAGTAAAGCAAATGTTAAAATTATTTAAGATAATGCAACTGGCAGTTTTGATTGAGAGTTTAAAGCTGAACAATGTAAAAGAAACCAATTAAAAGATCAGTATGAGTGGAGTTTCATTTCCAGGACTTCCTTACTTTTGCTTTATCACATTTATGGGATGTGCATAATATTGTAAACTCAAGCTAAACTTTATTTTACAGACTATATGCAGTGGAAGCATCATGTGCTGTTTTGTGCTCGACTGGGTTGTGATTGGCAGGAGGTGGATTTTAGCATAACCACAGAGAACATTAGATTTTTGTTGTAAGTTTGATTTTGGAGATGGAAATCAGTGAGGCAGGAAGTAGAGCGTAGACACCCCCACTTGTCATGTCTCAGCTCCTGCAGTATTTCTGAATGTGCACTTTCATATGAAACGGTGAGATACCTAGTTTAAAATGTACGTTTTCATACATTTTATTAACCTTCTGATGCAGCTTTGACATGACTATCAGCTGCTCATTATGCCGTTAGGACAATTTAAATAAGGGATAATTATTAGAATATGCACAGATCTGGGGGCAACATTTTTATTTAAAATCTTTTTTAGACAAGCTTAAAACCAAATCCACAAATTACCCACCAGCAATACCTTAGCAGCTAGGAAAAATGTCCTCCAAATCCTTGAGTATGTTGTATTTATGATTACTGGTAATTCTGTAATTCTAAATCTGAATATTTTTTTTAAGTAATTTAAAACATGTGTTACTTATTTTCTCAAGTAATCGATTTAGTTTATAAAATGTCAGAAAATGTTCTATCATTTTTCCTAGACTCAACCAATCAATTAATCAACAGATGGTTTGAGCTCCATTTCATGCTGTAGTCATATGACATTCTCAGGATTTACTTTTTATTCCTTAGTAACTGTATATTGATGCTTTCTAGACTAGAAGTTTCTGTCACCGCTTTCAGATTTTGATTTAATCCTTCCAATCAGATCCTTGGTTTCTCCAAGTGATCACTTATGCCTTTTCATTTGTTGAGCCTTTGGTGGTTCTTCCTTAACTTCCTTAAGACTTAATGCACACCAGCAATCGGCTTTGGTTTGTCTATTTGCATACGAAGTGTTCTTGTTGCAAAATTCAAACATCTTGAATGTAGATTTCGTACTTTTTAAAAATTAATTTCTTTGGAGGAAGTGTCTGTCGGTCTTTTGATTGACTCCTCGATAGTTTGCAGCTTTTGTTTTTGTCCGTTGTAGGATGTGCATGACCTTTGTGGACTCTCAGGCCACCGTTGGCACGGCCTCACTGTTCAGCGGCTGTCTCGTCTCTGCACACTTCCCTAATTTTGCTCGTCGCGAGATGACGCAAAAAGAGATTGAAGTTCTCGAACCGGTTTCCTGAGCTGTCAATCAGCGGCCTAATTTGTGTGTGATTGAGGGAAGGAGAGAAGGATACGTTTGCCTGTTTGCTGCATCATTAAGAATCGCACAATACCTTTAGTCTCTCCTGTTACTCTCATTTTATCTGCTTCTTTCCCTCCATGCATCTTCCATTTCTTCTTATTCTTTTACCGCATTCTGCTCCACTCTTCCCATCCCCCTCCGTCTCTTTCTCTCTCTCGCTCTCTCTTTTTTTCTCCCTCCCCTCTCCATTCCTTCAGTATTCTTTCCTTCCACCCTCTTTCTTTATCTTCTTTCTTTTTCATTCGCTCATCTCCTTGTCAGTCACCTTCCATCTCTTTCTCTTTCTATCTTCTTCCCCTCTCCCTATCACATACTTGCAT
>CALSCE010010649.1:7261457-7274197 GCA_943593645.1 Bovichtus variegatus
CCCTCTCCCCTCCCTCCCTCCCTCCCTCTCTCTCTCGCTCTGTCTCTACATATCTTTCTTTCTCTTTCTTCCTCTTGCTCTCTTTTGACTGCTGCCTTACACTCACCCTCTCACTCTTTCACTCAGCTCTCCCCCCTCCCTCTCCAGTGTCTCTCTCCCTCTCTCAGCCTTCCTCCTCCCCTCCTCCCCCACCCCCTCTTCTCCTTATCTCTCCTTTACTCTCCCTCTACCTTTCATTTTTTCTTTTTTTCCTTCTCCCCCCTCCCCTCCACTAGACGATTGCCTGCTCTAAGCTCTCTCTCCTGCTCTCCCTCCCTCTGTCTCTGCCCCCCCCTGTTCTCTCTCTCTCTGCTCTCCTCTGTTTTTGCCTCATCTCCTGCTTTTCCATTCTTTTTTTATTTTTTATTTCTTAATCTTGCTCAGTTTTTTCTTCTTTTTTCCCCTCTTGCACTTGAAAATGTGTATGTGAGTAGATCAGTAGGCCATCTAATCCCCCACAACACACACACGCACGCACACACACGCACAGGCCATACATGGTTAGCACGCTGGATTAGGATGGTGGTGTCTTTCATAGTTCCAGTGTCTCAGTCACTAGATCCAAAGATTTGCCTTAAGACAGTTTTGATTCAGGTTCACTTGTCCCAGAAACATTGATTTGTGATGAGGTTAGTCTCTGTAGAAGGAAATGTTCTTTTGTGTATCCTTCGTTGTGATGCAATAAAGGGCTTCTTAGAATAAAAAATTCTCTTTCTCCCTGTCTCTTTCTCCTTCTATCTCTCTCGACAACCGGCTCAAAGGGACACTCTGATTGGATGATGAGCTTTGACACCTTTTTGTCGTTATTGGATCACTTTTGATGAAGGACACATTCTCATTGGAGGACAGTATGCTGTAGTTTGGCTCTTGCCAAATTATTGTGATTTACTTTTCTGCTTTTCTGATTGTGGACCATTTGGTTGTTGCATAAGTGTCCTGTATTGACAAATGCACGCAGTTTTTTAAGTTATGGAGAGCAAGCGATGTTGTGTTCTCCATTATTTTCTTAGCTTCTTCTAGACAATTTTGTTCATAAGTTAGATTTGAGAAATTCGCTGAAACAACAAACAGACTTTTGCCTAAACTTAAGACGATGACAGAGAAAAAATCCTTGGTTTTATTTATTTTCCCTCATAATGCCACGAAGTACAATGAGTCGTAACAACTGAATTTGCTGACTATATCTGTATATTCAGATATATTTAATAATTCCTTCCTTGCAGTACTGATGTCTTGTCTGTCCTTGTGTGTCTCTTTCTGTTCCAGGAGGAGGCGAGCCGGCGCCTGGGTAGATGTGAGCCCAAGGTAATGGCCAGGCTGGTGGACATAGGCACACAGACAGATCCAGTAGTTGTGCTGTCCCTGGCCCAGGCTGCCGTGCTAGGTCTCATCTCCCAGAATGAAGTGTTTGGCGCGACCATTGCACCCAACGGCTTCTACACCGGCGAACCCAAAGAGTCCCCCGCACCACCAGTAGACGGAGTCGACTACGAGTACGCAGACCAGCTTATCGGAGCCAACGGAGATTACCTAGGAGACAATTTGGGAGAAGACGGACAGATGCAACCCAGCTGCAGTCAGAGGAGGTGGCAGCAGGGGCCCCCTCAACATCCGGACGCCAAAATGGTCGGCCCCGATCGTCACACCCTTCAAGGCGGCGACGTGTCCTCGTCACATGTGAAAGGGGAAGGGGTGAACTCTGGATTGTCCTCCTGTGTCCACATGCTGAACAATATGGCTCCCAGAGGTGGGTTAGTACAAGTGGATCCGGCCACGCTCAGAGGCACCAACAAGAACTGTGCAGAGTGTGAGCGGGAAGTATCCAACCAGGGGCAAACCAACACACACGTTCACCCTCCTCCCCCCCAGGTGGGCCACAGGGGAGGGGAGCAGGGCCACAGAGGACTGCAGGGCCAGCGCCCTATAGGGGCCCACGGTCGAGGTGGCAGAGAGGACGAAGAAGAGGTAGAACACCAGGGGAACAACATGATGAAGCCCACACAGCAGGAGGAAGCCATCAGCAGCTACTTCCAGACCAGTGAAGTGGGCAGCTATGATTCGGCGGAAATGGGCATGGCTAGCGAGTACGAAGATAGCAGCCAGAATATGATGTGGACAGATGGGAATGCAGGAGCTCAGCACCAGCAGCCTCCACACCCACAGCCTCCTCGTCGACACGGCGGCCGCAGAGTTGACCGACTAGATATCAACATCCAGATCGACGAATCTTACTGCGTAGATGTGGGAGATGGTCTGAAGCGCTGGAAGTGCCGCATGTGTGATAAATCGTACACCTCGAAGTACAACCTGGTCACACACATCCTGGGCCACAATGGCATCAAACCTCACGCCTGTCCACATTGCGGGAAGCTCTTCAAGCAGCCAAGTCATCTTCAAACCCACCTACTGACCCACCAAGGGACGCGGCCCCACAAGTGCACCGTCTGCAAGAAGGGCTTCACCCAAACCAGCCACCTGAAGCGACACATGCTGCAACATACCGACGTAAAGCCCTACAGCTGCCGCTTCTGCCGCCGCGGCTTCGCCTATCCCAGCGAGCTGCGAGCCCACGAGGTGAAGCACGAGCGCGGACGTTGCCATGTGTGCTCGCAGTGCGGCATGGAGTTCCCCACCTACGCGCACCTCAAACGCCACCAGACCAGCCACCAAGGCCCCCACACCTTCCAGTGCACCGAGTGCAACAAGTCGTTCGCCTACCGTAGCCAGCTGCAGAACCACCTGCTGAAGCACCAGAGCCCGAGGCCTTACACCTGCTCCCAGTGCGGCCTGGAGTTTGTGCAGCTCCACCACCTACGTCAGCACTCGCTCACTCACAAGGTACGGACACTTCCGCTCCCACCCCAACTTTGTGACCGCTCTAGTTACAAACACCCTATAAATATTACCTGCATAGATAATTAGGCTGTGAAGGGTTTTTCTTTCAGTAGCACAAAAGCAAACAGCCACACAAAACGCCGCTGTTCATCTTCTGTCCTTTACCCACTTTTTTGTGCCTCATGTCAGACTTTTGTTGTGACTGAAACTTCCTAGAAACAGCAAAATGTCCGACACAAAGGACAGACTTTGCCACAAGTATTTCTTTCTTTCCATACAAGGCTTTTTATCATTGTAGTGCTAACAAGCAGGACATGTGCCCTCTTTTGCATGCAGTCACCCTGTGTACAGTTAATCACCCATTCTCTATTCAATAGAGCAAGCTCCAGGATATGTGTCCTGGGGAGAATCAAGTTTCTTGCTTTGAAAGAGGTTTGTTCATGTTAACAAATAAGGACAGATCTTTTGCAAGATAAATCCATATCAAAATATGTCTTAATTAAGGAAATGAGAAGTTTGTTCAGTGCTGCATTGTCACAAAGATACGATTCTGTACATCCACACTCCATACTTGGCGTCTTCATCTACTCATCATTATAGCCGTCGTCTGAATGAAATGTCTGTAATTGCTCAGTGCCCCCTGTGTGTTCGACACACATGCACGCAATTACTCGCGCACACAGGTGAGATAGAGAGAGAGGGATGAGGACACTTGAGAGATCACAATTCATTTAACATTACCACAGGACTATCGTTTCCCCAATTCTTCCTCAGTTTGAGGCCGTGATCATTAGCTGTGGTTATAAACTATGCGACATATGACATCTTGACCTTTTCTCTTAAACGGCGCGCTCCTTTTCACCTTTTTGAATGAAGCATTTTTTGGATTGAGTTGCCAGACTTTTACCTTCACACAGATAGATGGAGCAATGGATGGGTCGAGTTTCTAATAGAAATCGCACACAGTGGCAAATGAAATTCTGAATTCCTGAGGATTTATCTAAATTCTATTACTTTCAGGGGAACAAAAACCATAAGCCACACTCATCATGAAAATGAGAGAGCAGTCGGTATTCTCAGTGGAGAGAATGTTCCCTTTTGTATTTGAGCCTGATGTCTGTTCACTGCTCCCCCTGGAGGACAGCACCAACACAACACATGAGTTGTGCAGACAGTGGTGGCGGGGGGGGGGGGCTGCTGACAGTCTGCCAGATGTGTCTGCTTGTACAAACACAGCCTCTCGACCCACTGGTGCACTGTAATACACATTTGTTCTTCTCAATAAACCAGAATCCAGTTATTCAGGCGCACTTGTGTGCCCGCTGACATTGACTGGAGAGTGGAGAGTGGAGAGTGGAGAGTGGAGAGTGTGGTGCAACTGCATATTCATTCAGACGAGCCTCAAGGCCTCAGACGTTGTGAATGGTCTGCTCTTGTGACCTGCTGTTCAATGTTTTTACATTTCCCTGTCGCATGTGTTTGAGAATATCACGGGAACAGTATAAGGATGGGTAGCTTTTCTTTTTTTTATTATCTCTGTACTGTAGTAATCTCTTTCGGTACTCTCAAAATGGCTGCCGTGGATTTTGATATGGTCAAACAAATAAGCAACATCTCTCGGGCAGGATGTGAATATCGTTACGGTGACACGTTCAACAAAACTGCCGCAGACATCCGAGACAAACGGTGGCTTTGCCGATCATGACGTCAGATGTTAGGTTACAGCTGCTGTACCAGGGTTTCCAAAGTTTGACACTGTGGGCCCACTCGGACAACTTTGCCCCCGGCATCAAATTAGATGTAACCAACTTGGATAGAGGAACGTCAGGGATAGAAGAACCTTGTTGATGGGACATTCTTAGTAATGTGAACAATCTGTATAGGTGGTACAAAGAGGAAAGAAAATTCAAAATGAATGGATTCCTACTATTATTCTTTGTCTTACTTACGTCTATGGGGGATAATCATCTGTCAATGTTTTGGAATTCCCATGATTTTTTTTGGGGGAGGCGGGGGGTCAACAGGAAGTACAATGCTACCATGAATCCAGTGAGTTTCACAGTGGGCTGCAGCTTTTTTAGCCTACATTTTGGCAAACAGGCGGCATTGAAAAAAAAAAAAAACAATTTCCGAATTATCCAGAGTTCCTGTTTGCAATATGCTCATGGATGTACAGAAATGGCCTCTGGATTATTTTTGATAATAAAGAAAACTCTGGAGTTATAGGGAATGTCTTTTTATGATTTCTAACCGGATTAAGGAACATCGGAGACGGAGATATTCTCAGAGGGTGTTAGAATCTGAAATATATGCACATAATGGCACACTTTGTGTTCAGATTTGACTGCATTATGACTCAAATAAGGAGTGCGTTTTTTTGACACTTATTGCGGCAATCCGGTGCCAAGGGTTTTAAAGTGCCTTAATTGCCTCCATGAGCTGTGCGCCACTGCTGCTGCCACAGCACCAACTGCTGACTATGTTGACAAGCGGCCAAATCAGCAGCTAAACTACAATAAACAGCTTCCCGTTGTTCTCAGGCTTGCATCTGTCTCCGTCACCCCGTGCAGTATTTTACCTCAGTCTCTCGCACCTCCCCTTCACAGTTCGAAAAAAACTTTTGAATTAAGCAAATCCTCCTTCTGTCTCACTTTTAGTGAACAATGTGACAAGGAAAAAAAAAGGGAAATGCAGTGCACATTGCTGTAGTTGAATGATTAACCCTTTTCTTTCTGTTTGGACTCTGCAGGGGATGAAAGGCCACAAGTGTGACGTGTGTTCCCGGGAGTTCACGCTGTCGGCCAACCTGAAGAGGCACATGCTCATCCACAACAGCGTCAGGCCCTTCCAGTGTCACGTCTGCTTCAAGAGCTTCATCCAGAAACAGACCCTCAAGACCCACATGATCGTCCACCTGCCTGTGAAGCCATTCAAATGCAAGGTGAATATGTGAAATGGGATTTTTCTTTTTTTTTTAAAGATAACATTCTGGGTGATAGTAGCAAGTGTACAATTTTCTAATCAATTTTGGTGTGAAATGTGATGTGATTGCGCGTTTTAAAATTCCGTTCAAACGTAATGTAACAGGATTATGTGAGGAGGAAAAAATTCTTAAGGATAATACGCTTTCGATATCAGTGCTTTTCCTGCAGGAAATTCACATTTCTTACTGTGGGAGAAAGATTCCACTATAAGCTTTGAGGCAAACTGTCATCAGGCAGGACGTTTTCATCTCTAACTACCACCTACAGGAAGCTACTTCGACGTGTATCTTTCAAATTAGGTTATGTCTATGTTGATCAATGTCAGTATTTTTATATGTTGTTTTTTTGTTTGGGTTTTTTTTTTTTAAGGTATGCGGCAAGTCTTTCAACAGAATGTACAACCTGTTGGGCCACATGCATCTCCATGCCGGCAGTAAGCCCTTTAAGTGTCCTTACTGCACCAGTAAGTTCAACCTGAAGGGAAACCTCAGCAGGCACATGAAGGTCAAGCATGGGATGGATGTCTCGCCAGAAGGACAAGGTGAGTTCCGCTGCACATGTTGTAACATTTTCTTTAACTGCTATTTGTCCAGAGAAGGTTGATTTTCATGTACGTGCTTTTCTTCAGTCCACAATTCACACCAGTGACCCCCCCCCCCCCCTGATCATGAACCTGCTTCTGGCCTGGTCCGACAGCTTTGAAGCCAACGGCAAAACTGTAAAACTCATACACACATTGTCCAGAAATATAAGTAATTAACATTGTGTGCGATAAATGTTTAGTTGACATTTTAATTTTGTCGTAATATTTGATATTAACAGACCATCTGTGTGCACATCCTGACTGTGTGTGTGTGTGCAAAAAGAGCAAACTTATTTTTTTAAATAAAAAATCTTATTTGGCAGATAAATACAATGTTTTGCTTTTTATACCGGCAACACTCATAACAAAGGCTCTTTTTCTCCCCTGCATATATGTATTGTCATCCACTTTATTTTTGCTTGGTTTTGCTTTTCACTTTTTCAGGCAAAGGTTAATTTATTGATAAGTGGTATTATGTTCATGATTATTGCAACATAAATTATTGCAGGAATGTCTTAAAGGCGCTGAAAACCTATTTTCCAAATCAGCTACACAGCACTATGTGCGATGCAATCCTACGAGTTCGCACATCTTTCATGAGATATAGAGAGCTTTTTTTTATTTCTTTTCTTTATGCTCATCTCTCTAGTCTGAGTTGGATGGGACTCAGTTGGACCTACATGCTGATATTTCTCCACATTTGAATCAGAATCTAAAGTTATGGGGTTTCCTGGTTATGGTTCCAGGCCTCTGTATCTCTTCTGTTCTGATTAAGCAGGTTAGCTGAGTTTTTGAGTGTCAGACTCTTGCTAAAAATGCAAAACAATTCCAAACCTTAACTATTATTGTTACTGTGTTTAATCATAATGTTACAGGAAAAAACATACGATTTTAAAATCAACATTTCAGGGGCTATAAACTGAAGGAAAAAACAATTCTAACCATGTATAAAAGTCAGAGATTCTGTAGCACAATCATATGAAATTAATAATTCCTAAATGATTTTAATTCAAACCAAAAACTCATATCTATCGACACTGATTTGTATAGTGTCAGGAAGAAGCAAACTTTTGGAATGTACTTTATAATGCTTATCTTTGCTTTGTGTTTCTCAGAAGTTCTTCCAGAAATGGATAACCAGGGGGAGTATGAAGGACAGAACTTCAGCTTTACATCACCAGACAATATGGACAATGGTGGCTCCCAAAACCTTACTAAACTCACGACAGCAAACATGGAGGACATGGAGGAGTATTACAATTTTGGGAAGGATACAAGCAGCTACGCTACACCTTGAGTGGCGATGACCCGGAGAACATGTTTTGTTTTTTTAAGGCAGGAGGAAATTACAGAGTTCTTGTCAAGGATTTGGGAGACACTGGGGACAAGTTTTTTATTTTTATTTTTTTTACTTATTTAGTTTTGGCCTCCTTCCAGAAGAGCCAGAACTGAAGGACTCTGACGGGAGGCCAAGAAGGAGACGCACGTCAAAGCAGACGTTTTAGCTCTGCTGCTGATAGCAGAGACACTGAAACTGTTGACGCTGGTCTGGAGCTCCTTTTTTTTTTTTTTTTTTTGGGATTACTACGCTTACCGACTCAAAGACTTTCACTGGCGGACAGTCAAATCTGTATGTTGTGTGTATGTATCAGTTATTTGAAAAAAGAAAAAAAAAAAAAAGAAAAGAAAAAAAGTTGCAGAGCCATCAGTTACATTTAATGTGATAGAAATTTGTTTACCATTTTGCCATTTTTGTCATTCACAACCGATGTATGCCCTTATATTTTTTGACTGAAAGTGCCAGCTAGATACATTTGCAACTAAGCTTCCACCGTGTCAGCTATTTACTCACTGTATATCGAACTTTTTGATACATAGTCACAACATATTCATAGGTTTGAATGCTCTTACTAAACAGTTCCTAATTGTAGTTGCCCATTCCTGCCCCAGCGCTCGGTTTAAAACAGGCCACTCTTTCTATGCGTGTGTGCTTCTTGCACAGGACATAGCCTTTCTATTGCCAGGGCACTTACGGCCAAAGTCGCTACTGTCCCATGTCAGCTGATACCAGAAAACAATGTGAGCGACATGTAAAGCCCTGACACTGTAAAAATGATTCTGCAACATGCAGTGTGTTTACCCTCCGTTTTTGTCTCACATGGTTTAGCTGAACATTAATAATCTATCCCGTGTAGTGAATATACTGCTCAAAGTTCTTTGAATTACTGAGTGAACAATACGAAGCACTTTTTCATTGAGACCTGTCTTCAGTAAGGGTGAACTCATTTGCCTCAAGGAGAAGAGCTGGGGAACTAAGATAGTAGAATCTTCCAAACGTCAATATTATTAAACAGAAATGCTTTCTCGGTAGGTTTTTTTTTTTTTTTTTTTTTTTGTTAACCGCAGTTTCCTTAATGTGGATTTTTCACGGTTATCGGTTTTAAATGCAAATTGAAGAATGAGCGGTTTGTATGGAGAATCAGCAGGTTTGTTTTTTGTTTTGTTGTTGTTTTGTAGTTTCAGCACTCTTAAATCCAGGGCTGTTTTCACCTCACTTTCTTAATTCAGAAAGATGTTTCCCCGCTCATTTGGAGAGAAAAAAAAAATCCAAATCAAATCCAATCAGCAGATTGAAAAGAAGAAAAGAAATTCCTGGGAGGTCTTGGTTACATTTTGTATGATTGACTTGAAAGTGGACTGACACTGTCCTGCTATTCATAATTCTGTTTTGGGGAAGACCGTCAGCTCCCCCTGTCCTGCCATGCAGGTCAGCCTTGATATGCACACTAAACCAGAGGAATGGTCTACTAGTTCTTCTTTGAGATGAGGAATATCAAACTGAGACCTCATGGAAATTGACCATGAATTATTTAATAAAGGTTCTCTAGTTTAAATGATGGTGACTGGTGTTTTAATCTTTCACTAATCCTCAGTGTTTTATGTCTTATGTAGTGTATTTTATGTGTGTCAGTTTCGTACCACTTTGGTCCAGACTGCAATATCTCAGTAACTGTTGAATGGATTGCTATGAAATGTAATGTGGACACTCGTGATTCCCGGGGGATGGATCCTGTTTACTTTGGGGATCCCCTGACTTCCTCTAGTGCCACCATGAAACTCACATTTGTGGTTTTGAGTGAAATGTCTTAAAAACTATGGGATGGATTGCCATGAAATTTGGTTCACACCTGACTTTTTTTCATTTAGAGCCATCATCAGGACAAATGAGCAATTTGTGCAATACTTTGTCACAACGAGTGACATGCAAGGAGTACCCGCACACTAGAACACCAGAAACACGCCTCCCTTTAATATGAGTATCGCTGTTTTGACCAACTACAGTACACGTCTTTCTCATCGAATCGCATTCATATACATGCGATCCCTCATTTCCATCCTGTGGATACTAGAGAGCTGTAGTTGGTCCAAACGTCGCAAATTGAATTAAAGTGAGCATTCATTCGAGTGTGTAGGTACTCCCATTGCAACTTTTATTGATTTTGGTATCCAGCACCTATCCCACTGAGGTGTAGTGGACGAGTACACGGCGACTCTAACTTCTAAAGCTCGTCACATGCCCATCAGCCTCGACCGATGCTGCTGTTTGTGGTGATTTAGCAAATGTTAACAGGCTAATATGTTAAACTAAGATGCTGAACATGGTAGACATTATGCCAAACATTAAACATGTTAGCAAAGTAATGTTAAAAGTGCAAAAAAAAGACATTTTTAAGACATTTAATAAAACAAATAAGTAAGTTTAGACCACATGTCTGACTCATTTTCTACTTGTAAAGGGGATAACTTCCCTTTTTATCATTTGGTAATCACTTGTAATTTATTTCATGCAGTCAGCTGACCGGAGGTCACGTTGCTGCTGCGGGAAACAGAGTTGCAACTTTTGGGTTACGGCTGCGGTCTTTCTGAATCTCAACTCCCATCACCTCCATCGTAGACCCTCACACTGTAAAATGTGCACCCATGGATTGGTTCTACACTGTTTCACCGATGCTTGGCATTGTGCGCGGATTATGCTTCTATAGGAAATCATTTCCCAGGATGTGATTGAACAATTTGCTCAGAGATATGACTCTTTTATGGCTGCAGATCATATTAAGTGGGAGGTTCTTTAGCACTTAACAGTTCCACAGGAATGTTCTTCCAGGAGGAAATAAAAAAAATAATAAAAAAAGGGGTGAAAAAGGTAATCTAAATGCTAATTTCTGGTAATTTTTTTTGATAGAGGCACCTTGTTCTTTTTCTTTGACTTTTTCTTGACTGGGAGAGGGAGGAGAATATTCCCTGGTCAGTGGTTCAGTTATTAAGTTAACCTCTGTTAATACTTGAGTACTAAATGCTGTAGATTGAGAATGGACAGCAAGAATAACACAATACAAAATGAACTGTTGCTTTGTCAGTGTTTGTGTACTCCACATGCCTTTTTAATTAGATTACCAGCCAGCCCTGAGAACGTCCCATACACATCTACTTCCTAAATGCAGGGTTTGTATTGGTCTACTTTGGTTACTCAATGGTTGTTATCCGGTATAACGTCATGAAAACCAACTTATTTAGATGGACAGAAACATTTCCATGACGGAAATTCAGGTAACTTGTGATTTACAATTTAACTGACACAATCTGAATTGTCCTACTGCAGCATGTCTAATTTATTCTGCATTACAAGCAGACTGGACTCACCATTAATAATGATCTGCAGGTGCAATTTTGACCCAGAATCGATTTCAGACAAAAGCAGGGTAAAGTTAAAACCAAATGCATCTTGGTGGCGCAGTGAAGCTCACATAGCCAGTACAGTACATGGCTGACTGACTGTGGCCATGTCGACATCTGCTGGTGTTATAATGTAGTTGTAACCACAGCAGAGGAGCTTTGGCAAAACTCCCATTAGAATTGTCCCCCTGCTGGTGCAAACACCTCCAAGCACTCACAACAATACTTCCCAGTGCTATTCTGACACCTCAAACAATTAGTGAAAACATTCTTCTTCTAGGCTTATTTGGATAAACTGAAACCAAAATGCTTTTGTCAACTTACGTCAGTGGTGGAAGAAGTAGTGCGTTCTTTTACTTAGGCGAAAGTAGTAATACCAGTGTAGAAACACTCTGTTAACAAGTGAAAATCAAAGTAAAACTATAAAAGTATTAGCAACAAAATGTACTTACAGTATGAAAAGTAAAAGTATGCATTCTGCACAACGGCCCATTTCAGAATGATATAATATTGAACTTTAATTATTGATGCATTAATGTGTTCATCACTTTAATTTTGCAGCTGGTGAAGGAGGAGCTTATTCATTTTTTTACTATATATGGTGTGAGTTTCACCACGGGATCAATTACGTTTGATCTTAACCTATATTAATACACGACACATTATTTGATTACATTTAACTATCAAATAAATGTAGAAGAGTAAAGCAGTACGATATTTCCTTTTGAACTGTAGTGGAGTAGAAGTTAAAAAGTAGTAAGAAATGGAAATACTCTAGTAAAGTACACGTACCTCAAAATTGTACTTGTACTTTGAGGTACGTGTACATTGTAAAAGTACAGAACTTAAAATGTACTTAGTTACTGTTCCACCGCCTTACATTTAATCAAACACCTCCGTTTGCTTAACTAATGAACTGGTGAGTATCGTCATAGTACAGAGGAGTGTGTAACAGCACTGAACAGTCTTGCTGCCGAAGATGAGAGCAAAAAGGACAACAAAGCAGAAAAAGGCAACTCCATATCACTATTTCTTTTTAATTTGTCATGCTGATAGGGCCAAACATGGCATCGCTGTCATTGATTTGTACATTCTGTTCCCTGAAGAAACCTTCTAATCAAATGTGAAAACACTGACATTTCTTTAAAATGCCCTTTATAAGTTAACATTAGAAATGTATTTATAAAGCACAATCGCTTAATTGCACAATACAAAACCGGACCTGGGCAACAGGAAAGGCAGAGGAACGAGCACAGTTATGAGTCGGTGAGCTGTACAAATACGAAAATGGTGCGAAAAATAGCACTTTTGGTTCCTTCAAAATTGGATACAAAGATTCATACAAACGAAGAGTGAAAACCAGATAAAAACAGCGTTTGTGTCTCTACGTTGGCAACTGTGTCGTCCGATAGCTCCTCACTTGGCCAGTGTTTTGTCCAAGTTGGTCTTGATGGCATCCAGGAAGTCCGATGTGTTGACGTAATGCTCATCCAGCTTGCAGCTGTAAGATCACAGTGCAGGGGTTACATTTGTAATAAATGATGGCCGTCATGGTAAAACACCAG
>CALSCE010010649.1:7274207-7289127 GCA_943593645.1 Bovichtus variegatus
CACACACACACACACACACACACACACACACACACACACACACACACTAGCATAACCGAAGGATTTATACATGTAAACTCACTTGGCCAAGCCATGGATGCAACCTGCAAGGTCTTTGGTCATCACACCATTTTCCACAGTTGCAACACAGACTCGTTCTAACGTGTGGCAGAAGCTGGAGAGCGACAATGCAGAGTGACAAAATTACTGTGATACAAAATAACGGCTAAATACCCGACACTAAATCAGATAGCGTACTTTATCAAATCAGGATTTCCGTCCAGTTTGCCTCTGTGCTCCAGTCCTCTGGTCCAAGCAAAGATGCTCGCGATGGGGTTGGTACTTGTTGGTCTTCCCTACAAAGCAAGTGCAGAGTTAAAGGTTCGTTACAGAAGCATCCGTATGTCTTGCTGTTGCTCTGCATTCAGGTGCTTTGATGCTACTGTGGATGGAGACATTAGTTTCTCTGCCTCCTCTACCATGGATTTATGGAATGGATTACCGAGTAAAAAAGGTGTAAAATGGTAAATCTAGTCTGTTTGATTCTGAAGGACTTGCAGCGTCACCTGAGATTTGCTATTAATGACACGAATCACAAAAAAAAAAGAAAGGAAAAAAGTTCTACTTTCAAACTCATTTTAGCTCTGCTGAAAATATCGCAAAATGCTAAACACACCACAAAAACACTGCATTTAATCGTTTCTCCACGGAAACACCTGTGAACTACATTTCTCTATACTTTGTTTCTGAAATTCAACAATTCAACATTTTAGCCCAATTACATTAAAATACAAAACAAAATCAAACGTTTTATCATGCTCCTTTTTACACTCAGCGAAATTAGCGTAAAATTGCAATGACTCCGTTAACTGAATACAGATATAAAACGATAAAATACTACTTTTTTTTTTTTTTTTTTTTGGTAAGCCTTGGTCTAGTATTTCAGTTCACTTTTATCATTAGAGGAAATAATTTGTGTGAACAGTTTACATGTTGGACTAAAACCCTTGTCTTAAAACTAAATCCAACCTCAAGTCCTAAAGTTAAAACAGTCCCTGCAGTGCAGCCCGGTGGTTCTCACCCTCTGGTGTTCACGGTAGTGCCTGGTGACGGTGCCGTGTGCAGCCTCGGCCTCGATAGTCTTTCCGTCAGGACACGCTAGCACTGATGTCATGAGACCCAGGGAACCAAAACCTGGACACGACACACAGACACACCTGGTATCACAAGGCAAACTGAATTCACAAAAATAAGCACACGAGACGTAGCTCAGATGTGAATATTGGGACATTGTGGCTGTGTGGCCTTCACTGAGCAAGCAGGGTAACACCACTGCCTACCAATCGTCAAATAAAGTGCACTAACCCTGAGCCAGAATGTCTGACTGCACATCTCCGTCGTAATTCTTGCAGGCCCAAACAAATCCCCCAGAAGACTTCAGCACCTGGGCCACCATGTCGTCAATGAGGCGGTGCTCATACCAGATCTTCAGCTTGTCAAACTCTGGCTTGTAGGTCCTGAAACAAATACAGAATAATGAAATGTTTATGTCTCGTTTACAGTGATTGTTAAATCCAGCGGCTTGACCATTGTACATTCAAATTAGAGACTGTTTGCTCATCTGGTTTCACCACATGAACTTCTGCTAAAGAGTATTTTCCTTCTTACTTCTCAAAGATGTCCTGGAAAATGTCTTTGAAGCGCCCGTCGTAGAACTTGAGGATGGTGTTCTTGGTGCTCATGTATAGAGGCCACCTTTTCTGGATGGCATACTGGAAGCAACTGTGAGCAAATCCACTGATGGACTGTGCAAAGTAAAAATAGAATAATAAAAAAGGTCCATTATAGAACATTACATCAAAAAATGTGAGAATTCACTCCCCACATTAAATATTTTCTAAACAGATTAGATTTAGCCGTCTGTAAATATTGTATTGATTTTTTTTTTGCATCTTATTTCATGTAAAAAAAATAAATAAAAGAGTATAAACAATCTCTTTTGTACCTCATCAGTGTTGTACATTCCCATCCCACAGCCCCCGGAGGGAAAGTCATACACCTCCCACTCCTTCTGCTTGCTTCCGTCAGCTGGGGAAAACACCATCTTGAACTTGCCAGGCTGGTCAATGACAAAGTCTGTGGCCCTGTACTGCGAGATTCAAACGTCAAACCGGGACGGTGAGATTGTTCCTCTGTCAATTTGGATGCATCTTTGGAAAGAGCAAAACATATATTTTGCATTTCTTACCTGATCACCAAAAGCATGTCTGCCGATTGTTATGGCTTGTGTCCAGCCGGGAACAAGACGGGGGATGTTTCTGCAAAGAATTGGCTCACGGAAAACGGTGCCACCCAAGATGTTCCGGATGGTTCCATTAGGACTCTTCCACATTTTCTTTAGATTAAACTCTGAACAAAATTGTTTTAGATTAGAAGCTTTTGCCGTGTAAAGACAGTTAAGAAACTAACTTATAATGAACCAAAATAAAAAGTATCAAGTATTCTGATTAACATACTCGCATATATACACAAGTTTGATTTTTATTACTAACGCTGAAAATGAAATATGCTGAAATATAATGCAAAACATCTTATAAGGCTAGAAACTACGGACGAGTAATGCAGCCGCTTGGATATTTTTAATTTTTTTCCTGAATTAACAAGATAATTATCTCAGAATTATGAGAAAAGTTGCCATGTAAAAAAAATATATTCTTCTGTGTTTTTCTGAATCAACAAGATATGCCAACAATATTTTATAAGTGAAGCACTATGAAAGAATTGTAATACTATTCTACTATTCTGCACTGATGATCTAATGTGTAAATTAGACACTAAGTTATAATCGTGTAGATAGCAGATGTAAAACACAATGAGTCAAACTTACCCTCAACTCGGGCCTCATCGGGGGTGATGGTGGCACACTTGACGGCCACATTGTATTTCTTCGTTGACAGAGCAGAGTCGATGGTGACCTGGTCGTCTGTCTGGTCACGGTGGGGCAGACCCAGGTCATAGTACTTCAGCTCGACATCAACATTGGGCAGGATGAGCTGTACAAAGTGTGTATGTGTTATTTATACGAGGACAACACTGCACAGCACCAGCAGAGGTGTAGCACAGCACCAGCAGAGGTGTAGCACAGCACACCAGCAGCTCTGGACGCTCCACAGTGTTGCTTCTCATCTGCACACGCAGTGCTCAGGTGCACACGAGGTTGATCAGTATCGAGTCATGAGTCACATGAGTGCACATGCAGCAGACCAAACAAACCACTGTGCGCGCGCACACACGCACACACACACACACACACACACAAGAGTGTTTCTGGTCATTATCAGTGGTGGACAGTAAATACGTGAATGTACTCAAATACTGTGCTGTTTGTTTGTTTTCCATTCCCTTTATATATTTCTACTCTATTATTATTCAGAGGGAAATACTCAACTTTTTACTCCGCTACATGTGTTTGATAACTTTAGTTACTTTGAAGATTCAGATTCAGATTAATAATACAAAATATAAATCAACGAATAATTGATCATGTATTATTATCGATTAAGATAAAACGTTATTGATCCCTTGGGGAAATTCACAAGCTATACCAGACGCAACATTAAGTGATACACACATTAATGCATCAATAATATAAATGTATTATTCTGAATGTGCCTTTGTGCAGGATGAGTACTTTTACTTTTGGTACTTTAAGTACATTTTGATGCTATTACTTTTATACTTTTACCCATGTAAGATTTTTTAATGCACTTTTGCTTGTTAATGGAGTATTTCTACACTGTGGTAGGACTACTTTCACTTTTTTTTTATACCATGAAAGTCTAAATCATTGTTAGTTGACTTTTTACGACTCGTGTTTGATTTACCTTCTCTTTGATGAACTCCCATATGATACGAGTCATCTCGTCTCCGTCCATCTCCACCACCGGCTGGTCCGCTTTGATTCGCTTCGTGGCATCTGTAATGATTAAAGTTACATTAACTCTCATGTGTTACGGTGTTGTCTACAGCTGCAGGGGGATGATTCTGAACATGTTCCCGGAGAAACTAATCATTTCCCACACAGTCGAGGCTTTCTTTGGAGTTCACGGCCTTCTTGGTTCTTAACATTCATTCTGGCTTTGTGTGTGACTGCAATTTGGGAAGGAGTCTTTAAAAGCACATCCCTTTGGGAAAGCTCATCAACACGTTGAGAATATCTCTAATATGACTAATGTGACACAAAGTGATGACACACAACACCCCTGCATTTGGTTTTATATCCCTTTCACTACTTAGTTATGCAGGGTTTATTCTCACTGAGACAGTGAAACTCAGCAAGACAGTGACCTTTGGATTATATGACAGCTTTGATACTAGTATTACCTGCCAATCCAATTTTTTGTGTACCTGATACACATCGACTCACGTGACAAGACTGTCATGTATAGACTAGATTTTAGACTTCATAAGACTACTTTGTGTTTAAACTGTATTCATATCTACAGTGTGCAACTAGTTGCTCTTGCATTCTTCACATTTCATTCAATATCCAGCATGATAATAAAGTCTTTTTGTAGGTTCCTCACCTTGCTTTAGGCTTTTTTCTCTATGATGTGGTTTTAAAGTTCTGTTCTGACTTGAGTTTATGACAGGCCTACATTGGGAGTGTAGTGTGACTGCATGGATGATTCAGTGATGGCTCGTTTCCAACCAGCCAGATCGACTTCTTCCCGGTTTCCACTGAAGCCTAATATTCATTCACAAAACTCTGTCCACGCTGTACTACACACAGCCACGTGACCACATTAATGCGGCTGGAAAACGCGCACTTCAGCCATACATTTTGTGACATTTTTATTTTTATTTTTTTTAGACGGCTGACTTACAGTTCCTCTGTTGCAGCGTATGATGGCAGACGGCGGCCGGTGACAGCACTGCGGGGTTTGGAGTCAGCACAGCGGCTGCACTTCTCGACACGGTCGTCAGAGCTTTAAGGTAACACGCCATGTTAACTAGAAGAAGAAAACACCACCGACTATTAGCACACGGACACCTGCGCCCTCGTTTCTTATGAATGAATGACACGCAGGTAGTGTTGCCCCGTAAACTGGTGACGCCTCGCACGTCTGATTTCTGTGAACGCCACACGTCAGTTTGGGCAGAGCACGCTTCACTCTGATTGGCCAGCAGCAGTCTGCGATGAGTTGGGTTCAAGTTTAAGTTCCTCTTTCTCCTTTCTCTTGCATAACTATCAGTGGTGGAAGAAGTACTAATCTTTTATTTAGGTAAACGTAGCATTACCACAGTGTAGACATACCGCGAGATACCCCATTAAAAGCAAAAGTCATGCATTCAAAATGTTATTCAAGCAAAAGTATAAAAGTATTAAAATCAAAATATATGTCTACTTTTAGTACCAAAACTAGAATGACTCACTTTGCAGAATGGTCCTGAATGTTTATTGTACATCACTTAAATGCTGCAGCTGGTAATGGTGGAGATTATTTTTTAATTACTTTATATTGCTGGGGAGCTTGTGAGTTTCCCCCCTGGAGATCAATACAAGTATTATCTTAATCTATAATAATACCTCAAAAAAAAAAATGTTTAATTTGTTTATTGTGATTTTTAACAAGTGGTACAATACAGTTTGATATTTTCAGTGACATTATGTACAAAAAAAAAAGGAGAAACATACAATAAAACAAATTCTAAAAGAATTAATAAGATACAAAATAAAAAATAAAATAGTAGTCTATCGTATACTTGTAAAAATAAAATAAAAAAAACTTACAGGGTATTGAGAACTATATTAAGCGAGTATGGCTTATTCTGACTTTTTCCTTTTTATGGCACAGCGGGTATTTTGATTTTCTTTTTGATATGGTTGAAAAAGGGATTCGATACTGTATTAAAAGTCTTTTGAGGAGCCCCTTAAAGAGTAATTTATTTTTCTCTAAGTTAAGAAAGTGCAGTGTGTCTTCATAATTTATTTGTTGATTATATTTTATCATTAATTGGCAAATTAAATATTTATTTAAATTAGTTTAGTATAAAGTACCATATTTCCATCAATAAGGGAGAGGAGTTGAAGTATAAAGTAGCAAATAAGTATAAGTCCTCAAATTTATACTGAAGTACAGTATACGAGTAAATGTACTTAGTTACTTCCGCCAATGCACTGTTGTACATGAGGGATATGAATGTATTGGAAGAGGAAATAAATTCATATCTAGAGACAATAATCTCTCTTGCATGTTAAAAAAAACCAAAAACATGAGAAAATAGAAGCAGAGTACACTGCATTGTGGCTCCCAAACATTTAACAGACAACTTTGTATCCATTGAGAAACATTGTCTTTTTGTTATTATAAAAGTTTGGGAGCCTTATCACTTTTCATCTTGATATGAAACAGTCTTCACCAAAAATTACTTTCCAACCAATTTTATTGAAATCTGTTGACAGGTGTTACAGATAATAGAGGCAGATAAACAAATAGGACTGCAAGCACAACTTTCTTGGTGAAAAGGAAAAGCCATAATTGGTCACTTGACAATGTCCAACATATATATTGATGAAATAACATGGATTTATCACACCCATATGGAAATATAAAAAATAAGAATGAAAACTGAGAATTCAATCAATCAGTAGCTACAGGATGGTAGGTAACATACACATTAAAAACAGTAAACTTTCCACTTGGTAGGAAATTGAAAAAAAGAAAGATTTCTTAAGGCACTTTTGTATGAGACACAGAAGGACATGAGGGAGACGGAGCTCTTACACCTCATAACAACATTTTGCACATAAATTAAAAAGTAATAACAAACACCATACACACTTTCAAACAAGTACAACTAATATTCAGAACCAACTGATGTGCCACAACATCTTATGTAATAACTGGGTATCCAGAGAAACATCCATGACAGTCCTACTTTAAAGCAATCCGGGTCATTAACATATTGCTCAAACTAAACCGCCTTTATGTTGCACCATAAAAATATAGAAGGGCACTCAGAGAGCGCTGAACTCCACCAATGCTGTTCTCATAAGTGTAAAATATTGCGTAGATCCACCCCTTGATTTGGATCTACTCAATATAATGGGGTTTTCCTTGGCAAATACTACATCCTTCCACCAAGTATCGTGAAAGTCTGCCCAGTAGTTTCCCCATTATCCTGCTGACAAACAGATAAACACACCAAACTGAAAACCACCTCGTTGGCGGAGGTAATAATCTGTGCGAGGTTGAAATGCGTCAATCTTTCAACACAGTGCAAGTGTTGTTTCTTCTCGATTCATTTGGCAAGAACAAAACAACGCAGACATAAAACAAAAAAAGGCATTTCGTCTGACACTTGGTAGGCATAATAAAATCAAAAAGAATTCCCAAACTATCCCTTTAACAAAAAGGTTTGCTGAAAATACTAGATGTGTGCTAATCTCATGAAGCACTTGTGTGTGTTCACATTGACAGGTTCCACCTGTCCTCCTGAGGGCACATCGGGACTACCAGGTTTAAGTGGTGGCTGCCACGGAGCCTTTCTTCTCACTGAAGAAGCTCCTAAGCATCATGACTTGACCGATGCCGATGACGAACAGCAGGACGGTTTCTCCGATGGACCAGTAGGTCACCCGCTCGAGGAGGTGCTCGGCTTTTGTGCGGTCGTGTGCCTCTCTTAGCCTGTACCACGTCTGCGAGTCAGCCACCACCTTCAGGATCTCATGAATGGAGACGCAAGATGACTCCAACTGAAAAGTCCAAAGATCAACACAAATTAACCAAGAGCACAGGAACGGCCTGGGGCAAAACGTGAAGTGGAAGGTGGGTCACGCATATGCAAACATTGAATTATATTATCCAAACCGCTCCTGAAAAGATTAAATTCCCACATGTTTCCTGCAAGTCTCAGTACTTGAAGTGGCCAAAATGGAACATATACAGTACACTATCCTGTATATAGTATACACCACTGTAACCAGTTTTATTCTGTGTTGATAAACTGTAGGCTGACCCTCCTAAAAGATGAGTGTTTCAGGTATTGTGGGGTGAGGAGAGTACATTAATATACTGGCAAATAAGATTCAGCCTTTTAAGCAAAAATAAAAAAAAAGATTCAATATTTACATTGGGAGGCTTGTTATCTTAGACTTTTCCCTCTGGATAAATCGTTGTATCTTATCTTAAGTAGAACAGCTCTGGCTCCACCTAGTGAACTTTATATAAACTCTTCCACCTCTGAAACTAGACTAACAATAATGTAACAGCAAAGGTTCACCACAACAGCTGACTAGTTAACTTACTAAACACAACACTATTACCAAATACAGTGTATCTTTAATCTGGTTAATATCTTGAATGTGAACATATGGATTGTGGAGTTTTTTTTCTTGTATTTTTGTATGTTTTCTGTTTGCCTGCCCACCAGGACGTATTAGCAAGGGTTCAAAAAATAAGAAATGAGACAAAACAGAATGCTTAGCAAGGCAGCATGAAAAAAACAAATCCTTAGCCTTAAGATAAAAAGGCAAAATGCATGCAATGTTGTGCTCCTCTGTACACTTTTTAGTGTCAATTCACACACACACACACACACAAACACACGCACGGACACACACACACGCACTCGTGCAAGTGTGACAGCCAGTGTGGCGCTTTAAAGGGTTTCCACTGCAGGAGACAGATTTCCGGCACCTTGTTCCTCAAAAGCGTACTGTAGTTGTAAAGCAAGTCACCTGAGTCAGCGCTATAGATCCAGTCATGGTCTGAATGAGAGGCTCCTCTTCTCCGTGGCGGAACTCCAGGTACACCGTTTTATCTGTGAAAGTGGAGAACTCATTGCTGAAGCAGACCTTGTAGACTCCCTTCATAGCTGTGGTGTGAGAGAAGCTGTCGTACTGCTTCTTCTTCTCATTATACAAGACATTGTTTAGAGGATCGGTGACAAAAGAGTCCACATCGTAGTTGCCTCCTGCAATGACCTAAAAGAAGAGAAAAGGCACAACAACAAAAAACATGTGGATGACATGAGCATAATGCATCATTGTGTATTGTGCAATGTTGAACCGGCTTACACTGGTTATGCAGCAAAAACAGTTAGATGGGTAACTTTGGGTAAGAAAACAAAGCAAAAAATGATTTTGGTAAAGGTGGTATTAAACTACAGGTGAAGAAAGGCATCTCCCCAAAAACAGATACATTTTGAAATGACGTAATGAACTAAAACTGTGTATGTTCTCCAGACACTTTACTAGATATACAACAACTTTGCCAACATGTTGCTAACACACACTTGTGGGAAGTGGATGAAGCTTTCTGAGCTTACCTGGAAGTCTATTTCAAACTTCACGTCTTTCTCTAGTTCCTCGTAGAAACATTGCTTATCGTTGTCCGGGAGCTCAAATGTGAGCTCAGTCCCAAACACTAGAAACACCTGCAGCAGCAGGCAGCTCAGTCCCAGGCACAGCATGGTGAGAGCAAGAAGAAACTGCTGAAAGCTGCACAGACAGTAGCAGCAAGCAGCGATGATAACAGTCGTGTAGCTCTGACGTGGCACGAGCACGAAGAACTTCCGGGGCAGGTTTGTTTATTTTTTTGGAGAGGGTAAAAGAATAAATAATAAAAAAAGCCTAAAGTTATAAAAACGTAAAAATATCGTCAAACAAGACACCGTATAACTTCTAAATGTGAGGCGACCTGTTTTTAAAGCAGTTAAAGCCACGATGCGACAGAATAACTGCGACGCATCTACACGTCGGTCTCAGCCAATGACAGCGCCACTGCACCCACAGGCATGGAGTTCAGATTTCAAAATAAAAGCCCGATATGTTAAAGTAAGTTTTTCAACATTACTTTCGCTTGTACAAAAAAAACAAAACAACAACGACAATGAACGTTGCAGGAATGTAAAACGTAACGGGGGCATCCAAAAGCCAATGTATGAGTTATGTGTTTTGCAGTGGTGGAAGAAATATTCAGATATTATCACAAACGTCCTGCATTTCGCCAAATACTGCAACTTACCTCATCTTGTTGAATATTGCACCTCACCCCATCTCATCTCATCTTATTTCTAAATGTTTCTATTTGTATAAAACATTTAGCACTATTTGTACATTTTAGAATGTTATACTGTCTCCTACTGTGTATTGCAACGGTTGCACAACAATTTCCCTTGGGATAATTACAGTTCTATCTTATCTTATCATTCAAAAATATATTTAAGTAGAATTGCAAAAGTATAAGCAACTCATGTTTAAAAAAAGATTTAAAAAAAACAAGTAAAAATGTAATCCATTATGTCTTCTGTTTTGTTATTATATCATTGGACCCTTGCTATTGATGAATTGTAAGCAGCATTTAATTGTTGCACCTGAAGGTAAAGTAAGGTATCCCACCAAAAAACGATGCATTTTGAAATGACATCAATAACTAAAAATATGCATGTTCTCCAGACACCAGACACATTACTAGCTAAAGACACACCCTGGTGAAGTGAGTAACTTACATGGAAGTCTATTTCATACTTCACGTCTTTCTCTAGTTCCTCGTAAAAACATTGCTGAAGGTGTTGCTTATTTTAACAGTTAAACATGCTGTTGCCTTGAAAATTGCATTATAATTTACAAGCTGATGTGTTTTGCATTCAATCTGAATTTGAAAAGTGTTGTGAATATAGTGGTTCAATAATTGTAGTGAAGTGAGAAGTACAATATTAGCGTCAGTACTGAAGTAGAAGTATAAAGTCGCATAACATTGAAATACCTCCAAATTCTAGGTGCAGACAGTACCTGAGTAAATGTACTTAGTTACTTTCCACTACTGTTGATTTGGCTCACCAAATTAAGAACAATAATTCAAAAGTGTTCCTTTATTTAATGAAACGAATAATAATGATAATTCTCATAATATTAATAATAATAATAAGCATAATAAAAAGTTACAGTTCAACGCTGCTGGTGTGGCATTTAGGGAAACATTGAACTGCTGCTTATTAAATCAACATAGTAGATGATAATGAATCAAGGCCACAGTGCACAGATGGGAGTGTTTTGTTAGGCGTGTAAAAGCTGCACAGATAAGCTGCTCTGCTTTCTTTGGACCTGAAATAGATTAACAAACCCTGCTAGTTTGATATTAACACGTCATTATCACAACAGCAAACTTAATCTGTTGGTTGCAGACACAAAGCAAAGCCACAGCAGCAAGTTATACAAAAGTTGTCATGACAACAGAGTGTACACATAACAGTCTTTTATTCTGAAAATCCCAGTCCTTGCGCACCACGCCCCACTGGAATCGTCTTTACATAATCGAGAAACGACTTGCACTTTTTTCGTTTTGGATTTTGACACCATTTGACGTTATGAATTGTGTCGCCTTATTCTAAACGGATTTTTTTTATTTTTTTTGCTTTACTTTTGTGATAATCGTCCACTGAAGCCTGCAGTTGGTTGATACTTAAATATTTAAATATGCAGAACTACGCAGACAATGTCAGGGACTTTGTAGAGAGGCACGCGACCGGTCTCGCTGTTGCTTTTGTTGCAGGTAAATTCATTATTTTATCACAAGGACATTGTGTATGCTATGTTTTGTACATTTTTGCATTTTCTTGAATGCCAAAGAAAGTAAACCCTCACTGCTGAGAATGTAAGTAATGGTAAATACTCCCATCCAAAGTAACCCATCATTCAGGCAGAAACCTGCATGTCAGAGAAGTATGAAATGTGTTCCATCACAAGTATAAAGTAGTAAGTCATTTTAGTATTGCCCTAAATGTATAAGTAAACCTAATCTGCTTTGGTCTAAGGTCATAACTGAAATCCCGAAGCAGGGGTTCAATTCTACATCATAGTATCCTGTAAGGGGATTTCTTTCACAGCTTTTCATGTCACATTAACAAGGAACAAGAAATAACGCAACAGTATGAAGAAATGCGTAGAGCAATAGGGGGAATACAAATCATAAC
Organism: Bovichtus variegatus; assembly: GCA_943593645.1. Classification (NCBI taxonomy): domain Eukaryota; kingdom Metazoa; phylum Chordata; class Actinopteri; order Perciformes; family Bovichtidae; genus Bovichtus; species Bovichtus variegatus. Next base: position 7,286,187 of record CALSCE010010649.1, read on the forward strand.
CACAACCAGGCACATCACACTGCATTTGATATTATAATCTTAACATTTCTTTATTTTCTTCTGTCAGGGGCAGGCGTACTGGCTTTACGCAGGTGGATGGCTGGGGGAGTGTGTCGGAGCAAGGTCAGGCTGGATGGGAAAACAGTCCTGATCACAGGAGCCAACTGTGGCATTGGGAAGGAGACGGCCCTGGATATGGCCCAGCGAGGTGAGACCTTCACTTTTTGGTCATTTTTCTTTTGTGCAGTACTTTGTTATTATTTATAGAGTGTTTGGGTTTACCTAAATTGACTGTTTCCTTGACAACTAATTCAACACTACTTCCACTGACTATTTAAATCCTTATTATCTTGTTTGTTATTTTTGTCAAGGAGCCAGAGTGATCCTAGCATGCAGAGACATGACAAGAGCTCGCATTGCAGCTGACGAGATCCGGCAGGGGAGTGGAAACGGCAACGTGGTGGTAAAGAAACTGGACCTGGCCTCACTGCAGTCTGTCAGGGACCTGGCCAAAGATGTCCAGGAGAATGAGGAGCGTTTGGACATCCTCATCAACAATGCAGGTATTTTGCAGTGGTTCTCCCTGACATGTTTTACTGCAGGAACAACAATGAGGTAATATCAAATATCATACATGTATAGGAGAAAACAGATGTTGACATGCAGGCACATTGAGGACTTGGAGCACTTTTAAATATCACTAATGAATCCAAAATTCAGTTGAATAAAAAATATATATTGTCTGTTTTCATATGTGCAGCTGATTTACATTTTTTATGTACTGTATTTATTAGATCTATCCTCTCCCGACATGTGTAGTTCAGAAAGTAACTTTCATTTTGAGTCAAGTGATGGTGGACCAATACGTTACATACAAGTAGGTTTTATGTTAAGTGTATTTGTTGATTTCTAGGTATAATGTTGTGTCCTAAGTGGAGGACTGAGGATGGCTTTGAAATGCAGTTTGGTGTCAACCACCTGGGACATTTTCTCCTCACCAACTGTCTTCTTGACCTGCTGAAGAAGTCAACTCCAAGTCGCATTGTCAACGTCTCCAGCCTGGCACACGAGAAAGGTAAAGACGATGTTTTAATTTTTTATTTTAGTCCATCAACTTTACATTATAGGTACATTGTATCTCTGACGTATTACTTCACTCAAAGTCATATTAAGCTTTGCCTGGTTATGACTTGCATGAACTCGAAAATGTAATTTCTGCTTCAAGACTGCACTGGATTGTTTCTTGCAGGCCACATACAGTTTGATGACATCAACTCTGACCGAGAATACGACCGTGAGAAGAGCTACAGCCAAAGCAAGCTGGCCAATGTGCTCTTCAGCAGAGAACTGGCTTCGAGACTGCAAGGTAGTGTTAGTACAGCGTTGTTCATGAATTTGTGTTGCGTGTTATTAATAATCAGATGCAGTGTAAGGGTAAAGCTGATGGGGAATCACCACCTCACATTGTCCCGGTTTTTATTTCCCTAAAATAACAATAAGTCTCACGTAGTACGATGGCCTTATGACGTTTCATGCATTGTAACTCACATTTGATTTCATGCATCCCTCTCATTAGACACTGGTGTGACAGTGTACAGTCTTCACCCCGGGGTCATCCGCACCGAGTTATGCCGCCACTTGTTCCCTACTTTAGCTCTGTGGCAGAGGATCCTAGCCACATCGATTTTGATGTGGGTTAAAAGCCCCTTGGAAGGAGCTCAGACCACCATCTACTGCGCCGTGGACGAGAGCCAGGCCAACGTCAGTGGCCTCTACTACAGGCAAGTGCAGCGGCAATAAAACTCACCGGACTGTGAAGATTAACTTGGGTCAATATTGGTTGTATGTTTTTTGTTTTCTTCTCTGTCCATTGTACAATGACAAAGAAATAACCATTTATGGCATGGTATACTTCTTAGATTATAAAACACACTGTGTTGGACTCATAGTGATCTTCTCCCCCTGTTTTATTTCCTCCTACAGTGACTGTGCCCCCAAAAAGCCGGCACCCCAGGCCCTGGATGATGCTGCAGCCAAGAAGCTGTGGGACCTCAGTGCTTCCATGGTTGGTCTGGCTTAAACACAACAGCCTCTCCTGCTTTTCTCACCTACTCCTCCTGCTGGGGTCAGCTGCCCTGTTTACACAGGTGAATAAATAACGGGATATGAGTATTATTATCTAATGGGTAACGGCACTACATTAATAATGATATTTTGCAGGTTTAACTATTTCAGACCTGAAACATTTGCTGATGACTACAACATGTTGTGCTTTGTTGTATATGAATGTTATGCTGCTATCTCTTTATCGAAATTATGCAACACTTGCTTTTAAATATAACATCTTGGTGGACTTTTGTTTGTATTTCAACGGGCAATTACTTTTTTACATTTAGCTTCTTCTTTTTTTTTTTGGAATACTAAAATGGTCATGGGATAAACAGGCTCGCGTTTTCTTCATTAGAAGATTTGTGATGCCAAATTCCAAGAAACTTTAAAGACTTTAATCTGCTGCTTTTATTCATGGCATCTAACAACAATTGCCAACATACAGAGAAATAGTTTGTGTAGTCCATTCTGTAGCAGCCTCATTGCCTAAAATGTATAAAAAAAACATGTAAAGCAATAATACATTTTCCTAAGAAGTACAAAGAAAGAAAGATGGCCGCATATTTGCGTGGACTGAGGTTGACTGTGTAGTAGAGCGGAAGTGTTGCACTAAGGCTGGAAAGTGACCTTAGAGTGAGTTTCTGTTGACAGAGGTGAAGAAATTGTTGCACTTCAGAGGCGTTAGGATCCTCCACCAGGTGTGGAGAGGGAGTGGACGCCTCAGGGGCGGAGAGCAGTTACTAAGCAGCCAGTAAATCCCGAAAACTCGCCAGCTTACTGAGTGCCCACCTGTGTGTGTGTGTGTGTGTGTGTGTGTGTGTGTGTGTGTGTG
>CALSCE010010649.1:7291837-7302060 GCA_943593645.1 Bovichtus variegatus
TGTTATGTTATGTTATGTTATGTTATGTTATGTTATGTTATGTTATGAGATGTCCCACTCAGGAGCAGCGTTGGCCTTATTGCTCATGAACACCATGTATGTCACCAATGATACAGTCCGGGCAGTAAAGGGTGCCTTTGTGCCTCAAAGGCTGTTTGGAGTGTAAACACAAGGGAGTCCCTATAAGCTAAGCAACTTGTGAGCTATGTGAGCCAAGGGCAGCACTATGTTTTTACATATTGCCGAGGATTCCAGGAGCCACAGACTGCCATAGTTTTTCATTGTACACTCCAATATGTGGAGTCGGTTAGCGTACAGGTGCAGGCAGTGGCATGTGTCTCACCCCCCGCCCCCCCAAGCATAGAACATCCGATCATCTGCGTCTGTTTTCTCCCCCTGGAGATCATAAAGGCTGAACGAGAATGTGTGTGTGTTGTTTTGTCTGCCCCCTCTGGTATGCAGGCTTCTCTCTCTTTCTCTATTCTAGCCATTTTTCTTTATGTCTTTCTGTCTTCATCTCTCTCTTTCACCCCCTTCATCTTGCAGTGGATCCCTCTATCCCTCTCTCTCTCTCTCTCTCTCTCTCTCTCTCTCTCTCTCTCTCTCTCTCTCCCTCTCTCTCAGAGTACAGAAGTGAACAGTGTGTGCCTCAGGCAGGTGCAGAAATGCAGGTTTGCAGCATTTCACGGGCCTAAAGCAGAGCAGAGCAGCCCAATGCCGTGATTACCTTTTGGACGAGTCTGTGCATGTGTCGAGCTGAATCAGAGCAGCCACAGTGACTAAGCTTCTCTGTGTCGCTCGTCACTATAGTACAGCTGTAGCTCACATCAGATCCTGCTTGTTTTATTTTTATTATAATATATATATATTTTAAAAAAAAACTTTCCTCAACCCAGAATCAGGTTTGTATCTCAGTTGGTGTCCCCGCTCAGACAAGAAGAATCACTAGTGTACAATAAGGTGCTTTAATATCTGCAAATGGTAGCATCACACTATTAAAAATGATACTGCTGCTACTACAAGCAATAACTGGGATCATTCTAAATCCTAAATGTGAAACACTCGTCAGTTGTAGCTTAGGTTGTGTGCAGACTGAGAATATAATGTGTGTCACCGATCTTTTTCTTTAGTTTTTTTTGGAATATACTACCACGTTCCATGTTGACTTTCATTATTTTCTGCTGTGTTCATGTGAACCAGAGGAGGGTTTTGTGGTTTGATACACAGAATGTGTTTGCAGTTTGGTGTGAGGGAAATTTGAGGAAAAACTAAAGAGATAACCAACAGCATAGCGAAAGTAATTGTATTGTCAATTACTGAAGTGGTAAGGACAAAATGAGACGCTATCACCTCATTAAATGTGCTTTAATTTAACAAAGAAATAAGTTAAAGTAGGTAATCAACTTCACGGGTAGACATATGAACACAAACACCTATAGGGTATAATACACTGCAATCCATTTCACAAGCCTTGAAATAAATGTTACATATGTAAAGCTTAAAATGTTAATTTTCAGTTAAGACTTTATAAGATGTGTTGATTTGACTAATGTCATTTTTAAGGTTCTAGTTCAGGGTGCTGTTGTAAGCGTATATTGTAAGGTCAGGTGATTCTTTTAACCCATATCTTCTACTCGGCTCAAAAGACATACTTAACATTGTTTTATCGCGGTGATACGTCGTTACTTTTTCTACATTTTAGAAAATCAAAAATTTTATGATAAATGTGATTTTGCAATTGATTAAAGTGTTTCAGAAGTCCACTCTGGAGACTGATGCATGAGGTCTGTTCTGTGTGTTGATCGTACTCATTTCACAGCACAACTGTCCAAAATCCCCAAAGAGTCTATTAGGATTTCTGTTACTGGAGTTTTATAACAGTTTGTTAATAAGAGGTCGAACAGGGCGTTAGACCTCGGGGTCTAATTGGCTAAGAAAACACATATACAAGAACATATACATTTCTTTGTCTGTGAAAACAATTGTCCATGCATAACCTATATAACTAAATAACCAAATAAACATAAAAAGTGTGTTTTGCCACCTTTATCAAACGTGAGAACTCAGTTTGTGCCAACAAGAAGAGTTAAAATTAGCATTTTGATAATGTCAGAAAAAAAAGAAATATATATTTGAATATATATATATATATATATATATATATTTCTTTTTTTTTTTATTTATTTATTTTTTTCTTATTTATTTATTTTTTTTGTGGATTTCTATTATTTACAGATACAACACTGGGGTCTGTGGGATCAAACAATGATGAAGTAAAGTCAATGTAAAAAAAACTACATTTACAGGGTTAACATCGGGGTTACTGACTGCAGAAGGAGACACAACAGGTGTGTGTGTGTGTGGAACTATTGATTATGATAAATAAAACATGATCATGATTGTTTCACTTTACCTGTGTGATCAACACTCCTAAGATACATTTGTTCTGTCCACTCACAGTACATAAATAAAAAACAGCCCAATGATATGGCACAATATGGTAGTTTAACACCTCGATCTCCTCTCTCATCATTCTGCTTGTGTTTGTGGGAAGAGAAAGAGATCACAGATCAGGATCAGGGGTGTCTGTAAGAATTCCAGGGCCCGGCCCGGGAGGGAGATTCTCAGATGGTTGTAAGGGTTGTTCGGACCCTGAGGCTGTATTCTGTCGCCGGCGATAAAGGCATTGTCGAGTGAGCACACAGACAACAGGGGAGGTGCTGAGTCAGCTGTCCTCCTGGCTTAGCACACGCTGCGTTGCTCCAGACTCTCAGCCGCACGGTTCCCATCAGCACCTCAAGTCAGGAGTCACGACTATTGCGTTCCTATTCAAATTCAAACAGGCACATTTCAAATCATGTCCAAAATATAAGATGGCCGTAGACACTGGTGCATGATGGAAACTAAACATAGAGTTAAATGTTGGCTAATTATGAAGTGTGATTGCATGTATTTGGAAATTAAACCGAGTCGCCAAAGTCCTTTTATAATGATTCTGTACATCAAAGTACTTTTGATTATATTCTTAGGCTTGAATATATTTAGCTTCTTAAGGCACACTTGAAGAGATATTGTTCTAAATGACACAAATAAAAAAGTTGCATTTAAAAGCTTGTGTTAGCCTTAAAATGCCATGAAGGGGTAGTGTAATTAAAAATTACGACTGCTTTTCTCCTGGAGAGTGAGTGTGTGGAGATTAAACATCTCATATTTCAATATTAATCAAACATCAATTCAGTTTAGTTTCGGACTGAGTTTCAAAAGGAAACAAATGAGATTTTCATGAAATCTTTTAGTTTGGCTTACCACCATGTACTGGCGTTAAATATTTACTCTTTTAGCTATAGTATTGCTCCAATATAAGCTGCATTGCCCTCTTCCGCATGGTTCGACATTCTGCTCTTGATGTTTTGTAATGTCTTTGCATACCATCCGGAGAGGAAGGGCTGCAGCCATCTCTGCTGGCATTGTTGTCGATTATTTAGTTGAGTTCCTCTTGTCAGTGTGAAAGTCTGTCGCTAACCAAACAGGCCTCTGCCTCTCTTTATCCAGTTCCGGAGTTTGTGGTAACATCAGACGCCAGGGCCACTCATGTGGACCAGAGGAGATCTGCTAAAACATCTTCTGTCCCTCACTGGGATTAGAGCGGACACATTCCTGACCCCTCTGCTCTGCGGCTCCCACCGCTCCCACTGTTCACATGTGCGTATGAATATCCATGTGTGTGCCTTCTCACATGAACACTCGCAGACACGTAAGCATGCTTTCAAAGAAAAACACACAAGAAATGATTTTTGATTCAAAGTTCAATATAATTACATTCTGAATGGCTCTATCGGGTCAATACCGATCAAGTGTAATAATGATGTACTGACAACTGTTTTACTGCTAAAATTAATTTCTAAACTTTAAGCACCAATTCCTCAAAAACAAAAAAAAAAAAAAAAAAGGCAAAATCTCTCGCTTACATGTACAAACCTCTTGCATAACAAACACACTTCATCTAAAGGAAACATTTCAAATGGGCAAGTGCATCAGAAAACACTCACTGCAGTATTTGAGCTGTTCCACACTAATAAGTTCAGTTTAAAACACATCTAAAACATGTAACGATAATAAACCAGATTGCTGTGCTTAAAAAAGCAACATGTATAGGCGTTGGGACACTATTCTACTGCAATACAAATTACACAAGTACAAACAGTCAACTCGAATTCCAAAAGGTGTATTTCATGTCTGCAGTACCAAACTGACGTTGGGTGAAAACAAGACTAAATGCACCAATCAAAAGCAAAGTACTGTACACTACTTCACAGCAGTACTTCAAACAATACTCATACACGTCATATAATCTTCCTCAGCTTCAATGTTCTGGCTATATGAGGCCATAAAATGTCATCCGCACATCACACGCGATGTTCGCCCTGGCCAGGCAGCGGGGGAAGTACCCCCTGGCGTGTCCAATCCTCCCCTGGATGGACTCCAGTGGAATGTCCCCACATGCTTCCTCCAGCATTGCTGAAGGTTTTCCCACTTTTAAGTATTCCTGTTGTACACCATCTACCACCAGGCCCCCCGAAAAAAAAAAAAAAACCTATTTATTGATCTCGAAGTTGTAATTGTCACTGTCACGGTCACTGTTTAGTGTTTGGACCTGGAGAATGGAGTGTTAATTGAGTTTAGATGTGAAGGCTTAAGTTAATTGTCCTGGGCTTGCTGGACGAACACATTTTGCAGCCTGTGTTTGTGAAGGCAAAGATCATCAATGATGTTCATATAATTCCTCACAGCTGGTACTGTCCATGCTGGCTCGTCGTACCATGACTTACTGGAACACTGGAATATTGGATAAAGTCAAGTCAGGGGTCCTGACCTAACCATTCATGTTATCAGGAACTCCTACATGTATGCTCCTACTATGAAACGTCAAAATGCCTGCAGTGAAATAAAGGGCTATTGAGGTTCAGAGTTCTGCACAAAAGATTTCATAAATCTAGCTGTGAAACAGGAGAAGTACTTTTTACATACTTCTGGGAAATTGCCATTCTTATAGCTTATCCTATAGTTATCCTCTGGTCACATTCCCATGGTCTTATACTCACTGCAAACTTTCTTTGTGCTGACTACACTGATCTCAAGGCAGAACTGTGATTGGTCATAACAATACAATACAGTGTGATACCAGGAGATATGGTGTAACTGCACACATTATGATACAATATGACGCGATTCGAAATGATACAGGACAAAACAGAAAATGTAGTCGTTACATAAAAAAAACAAAAACGTTGGTGTGTGTTTGCAGCAGTAGAGAAAAGAGACTTGTACCACGCACACACGTCCACCAGCCGAAATGCAAACTAAAGTTTTCCGTTGACAGTCATCACCAGCTTTACTGAAGCTGTTCTGGGGTTAAATGTATTATGCATCAGTTTCTGAAACAGAGGAAGAGCACACCACTTCACCTCATTTTCCATATCGTTTAAAGATTTCAATTTAGATCAGTTTCGTCACAAATGGCGGAGTTTCTGCATCACAGAGACCAGGGGCTTTTTCAATAAACTCTAACATGTCACCCTGTGGTGAAATGAATGAAAGAGTTAAGCGCTCTCCAAGTATTCAAAGCTGTTTGTATTCGTATTCGAGAATGGAAACATGAGGTATGTCTCAAAAGGAAACATCTATGGTCTCTCAATGACAACGGCTGGTCAAAGAGTGCAGTCAAATATGCAACGCTCCAACAGTGGCCTCTGTGGAGCGGCTTCCCAACAAACTAACAGGTAAGAAGGACGTCTGACTGAATTTGATTTTACAGTCGTAGACTTAGTCTCAAGAGCTACATGTGTGTGTTTTTGTATTTCTACTTTAGGACCCTATTTAAAAGATTTTAAAATATTTAAAATATTTTTGTGAAAATGCTTTTGTCCTGATAAAGCCTCAGGGCAGGATGAAGCAGATGTAGACTTTTCTCCTAAAAGAAAGTCGGATTGTGTCTATAGTTCAGGTTTTGAGCAAAACAACACAGGGCACAGCACACACTTCCATGTTCTTAGTTCTGGTTTAACTTACTTCTTTGCCCATTTAGGTGTAAAGGGCGTCCCCTCGAGGTTAGCGTCTCACTCTTCTCTGGGCCGTGGCTTTTGCTTCTTGACGGCGTCTCGAGGTATTTTTCGGCCTGTGATGTTCCCTATTTCTGTGGTGACTGTGGTAACTATGTCTTCCTGGTTGGTGGAACCCTCCACAGTTCCTCATTTGTGGTTTTTATTGGGCCAACAATGGCCTCAAGATGTAACAAAGGTACTTGTTGACAAACACCCGTGTCTTGGTGGTTTTCCACGTCTCAAAACCAACAGGACAGTTGGTTTTGAAGTTCTGATTAAAGTCCTATAACATTACTTTTATGTTGCCTTTTGGCTGTATTTAAGTGTCACAGAGCGTCTTATATATACAGTGTATGGCAAAATAAAAGGAGAGTGAGTAAACACACATGACATCACTTGATCCATCTCCAAGGGGGCAATGCCTTCTAGTGGCCAAAAGTGCAAACTGACACAGCAGACTCAATGGCTTTTAAATAAAAAATAACAATAAATAAAAAAAGGTGAAAAGTCACGATTATTATTATTATTATTATTATTGTGTCCCACCACACCACCAAAATGTGCTATAGTCTGTAAGGCAATAATACATATGAACATTTTATTTGGCATACACCTCATGGCTAGTAATGGCCGCTAAAGTTTTTAAGACTTAAAAAAAATGTCTCCAAGTCACCCCTTTGTGCCTGTTACTGAAAGCTGGCTTTTACACTGCTTTCATTTGTATGATGTGTTGTTCTGTTCTGGACAGAGGACAGTTTTGGACTTTAGAGACTCCTTAACACGTTCATTGCCAACCCTGTTGTTTGATCTGCCTCTTATCCGTGAGAAGGAAAGTAAAGACTCTTCTACATATTTACAAGATGTATTCACTTCAAATACAATAAAGCTGTTGGTGTACAAGACACATTTGGACTCTCTTTGTTAATGTCTAATGTTTTATCTTTATTTATTCCTGTGCCTGATGAGAACCAACTGGATCTAATGAAAATTGGACGGGTTGAGTTAAAGTTCTCAGAGTTGAAATAGCTGATATTCTGCTGTTAAACTCTGCTTTCAAAGAATACATAATAATACTGTATATTATATGATATTGTTGAAACTTTTCTCAGGTCTCTCAACAAACTGTAAAACTTTGAATAAGGGTTTTCTACATATTTATTTAGGGATTGGGTTTGTTCACACAGAAACACATTCACATCCAAACCCACGTGCACAGAATAAAGTACACAAACACACACATTCTGTGGTAATACCAGATATTGTTATTTCTATGTGAAGGAAAATGCATTTTATCACCACCCGAAACAAGCTGCCATGTGGTATCTTAGTTCATGTTCGGATTGTAATAAACACACAAAATTTCGCATGCAGTTCTGTATACAGGAGATAATTCAATAATAATGTCACTTTCCAGGTACAAGAACCAGTGGAGTTTCATTTGATTTATGTTCTCAGCTGAAATGTTGTAATTCTGGAGCAGAAGCCACACATGTTTTTTTTTTTTTTTTTTTTTTTTTTTTACACCATATCATCCTTGAGTTCCCTATCATTTTCAGACCATCCTTGGTCCATGTTGACGGGCCAAACAGCACTCAGTTGCCATGGATGCAGATCATGTGGGGTTTGAAATAATGTGTCCTTGACAACAAACTACAGCTTTGTGTGTGCGTGCGTGTGTGTGCGCGTGCATGTGTGTGTGTGCCTGTTTGAAAGATGTACAGTGGTTTGTTTGGGCTTCTGCATGTGCACTCATGTGACTCATAACTCAATAACATGATTTACCCACAGGTGAGTGTGAGCCTGTGCAACACTCGGGGGCAGAAACACTGTATGCGCACTAGTAGCAAGATAGCAGGTTAAAATCCCAGGCAACTAAATTCATCCATTCATTTACTGTGTGGGATAAAAAAAAAAAAAACAACACAGTACAAGCTACAGAGAAATGAATTGTGTAACTGATCAACCTCGCTGGGACCTGAGCACTGTGTGCAGATGAGAAGCAACACTGTGGAGCTTCCAGAGCTGTTGTTGTGCTGTGCTACACCCCTGCTGTTCACTGAAGGGTGAAATGTGATCATGGAGGGCTGCCAGCACACATCAGGACCTGGCAGTTGAAATGGCAAGGCCAGCGAACTGAGATCTAACACGTCTCCACTGTCACTGTCAGTCTCTGAACACTAGAGGGCAAGCACTGCATTTACTTTGATAATCAATGTCTTGAGGACAGAATGGACACTGTCTGCTCTATGATGCATGAAAAAATCGGAACTGAGATGAGAAATCAACCAATCATTTTTTTGTTCTGAAAGCCGCGGTTTCCTTTACGGTCTTCAAGAATCAACAAGAAGGGACAGACTGGTTGTAGTTTTCCTTTAAAAAAAAATAAAACATTTTTTTTTATAGACGATAGATCATGTTTATATTAAAATTATAAGGTCATTTATTATTTTATTATTTATTTTTATAATAATAATATTAATATTTATTCTAGGTTAATAAATGACTACATCTTTTAAAGGTTTTGCCTCACCCAAATTACAAAGAAAACACATTTTTGCCTCTCACTTTCGGCACTTATACTGCTTCAAAAAGGTTAGCTTTAATTTTCCTATATTTATATCTATGAGATTTCGGCCTCCACCCTTATACAGTGTGTAAATTGAACTTTGTTTATGGGGCTTTGAAATTGAAAACATAATTTTTTTTGCACCCGATTCAGGACTAATGTGTCATCCAAGAGAGAAAGCAATCATTGCTCTTGAAAGAACTAGTCCCTATGTAAACCGTCGAAAGTGTATTCTGTGGTTAATCCAGAGACTAATGGGAATACTGCATCTGGAAAGACACTTCACTTTTATTTTATTTTTTTAAATAGCACAACCAAAATTCACCTCCATTTCTCCATAACTGTCCTTGAATCATGCATTTTCTGCTGCTTCCTTACACAGCACTTCATGTCTTTACTTCTCTTTGTATGAATGGTGTCCTTGAGTTCCACCTCTTGTGCGTATGTGTGCGTATGTGTGTGTATGTGTGTGTATGTGTGCGTATGTGTGCGTATGTGTGCGTATGTGTACGTATGTGTGTGTATGTGTTCTCTGTCCTCTCTCCAGGTCTCTAGTACAGATGAGGTCATGTGTGTTACGTCCAGTCTGCACTTCAAACCTGTTGACTAATTACACTTTAAAATGTACTTAATATTATACCTTTTCTTTTCTTTTTTTTACTTCATTTGCTTATTATTTTAATCATGCAACTAATACTTTGATTCACTTTGTACATATGACATCTAATGCATGCGTTTCCGTCCTGGAAGTATCATGTATCATTGTTACATGACAGAAATATTACACATGCATTCATTTAAATATTATGAAATGTATACAGTAGCACCTTTTTCACACCAGACATTTTCAGTCATCATAGCAGGGAAAGCACAGGTGTTACTTAACACCTAGGAATAACTAGTAATGCACAGTACCAGCGCCCTGGAACAGACAGGCAGGCAGACAGGCAGGCAGACAGACAGATAGACAGACAGACAGGCAGACAGGCAGGCAGACAGGCAGACAGGCAGACAGACAGACAGACAGACAGATAGACAGACAGACAGACAGGCAGACAGGCAGGCAGACAGGCAGACAGGCATACAGACAGACAGATAGACAGACAGACAGGCAGACAGGCAGGCAGACAGGCAGACAGGCAGACAGACAGACAGGCAGACAGACAGGCAAACAGGCAGGCAGACAGGCATACAGACAGACAGGCAGGCAGGCAGACAGGCAGACAGGCAGACAGACAGACAGACAGGCAGACAGACAGGCAAACAGGCAGGCAGACAGGCAGACAGACAGACAGACAGGCAGACAGACAGGCAGGCAGACAGGCAGACAGACAGACAGACAGACAGACAGACAGGCAGACAGACAGACAGGCAGGCAGACAGGCAGACAGACAGACAGGCAGGCAGGCAGACAGGCAGACAGGCAGACAGACAGACAGACAGGCAGACAGACAGGCAAACAGGCAGGCAGACAGGCAGACAGACAGACAGACAGGCAGACAGACAGGTAAACAGGCAGGCAGACAGGCAGACAGACAGACAGACAGACAGACAGA
>CALSCE010010649.1:7307498-7362498 GCA_943593645.1 Bovichtus variegatus
TGTATATGTATATATATGTGTATATGTATATATATATGTGTATATGTATATGTGTATATGTGTATATGTATGTGAATATGTATATATATGTGTATATGTATATATATGTGTATATGTATATATATATGTGTATATGTATATGTATATGTGTATATGTATATGTATATATATGTGTATATGTATATGTCTATATGTATATATATATATGACTTATCATAAAGCAGTTTGTCATCACATCTAAATCTAAAAATCTAAGCCTAACAAGATTGTTTCTTTAACCCAAGCACAACTTCTCTTCTTGTGCTACTGCCTACCTTTTGACCTTGTTTTTGTATTAGTGTGCTAGAAGGGGTCATTTTCATTTTTGTATTTCATGTAAAAGGATCAGAATTGTGAACTTCCCCTAAAAAGTCTACACTCAATACGTCCACGCCCTTAACTGCCTTTAAAAAAAACATTGTTCACTTCCACACAACATTATTTTTCTGTCGTCTTGTTGTGAAATCATACGCAATCTTCTTTTTTTTCTCATTATTTTAGCTAAAACAAATGTCATTTTCTTTGCGTGGTGGCAACTCCAGACGGACAGAGGCAGAGCGGGTCTAACTGCGTCTACTTACTTCCTTTTGTGTATTATTCTACATGTATTGTGTAGTGTCCTGCCAACACAACACAATTAATCCACTTGATGAATCCCAACTTTTTCTTTTTCATTCAGCCATTTAACATGACTCTAACAGTAGCAACTAACTTTGTTTTCAGATGTCAAACCGTCGTATAAATACGTGTCGAGTTTTCTGGTCTAAACATGGATGCACTGTAAATTGGCATTTTGTTGACAAATGTTAGCTGAGTGTCAAGGCTGCTTCCCTAATCCAGCAAGTCTTTGCATGACTTCAATGTCCCGTGAAGACTGACAGCGTCCCTAATGGGACGTGACTTCAGACAATAACTGGGGTTGAATGGCTGGGCGAAAAGCGTGAGAGGATTCGTGCTCTTTTACAGTCTCCAAACTAAGTCCTAAGACATATTAGGAGACATTGATGAAAAGCGAGTGCACACCTCCTTTTTTCAGGTATTCAGGTACTTCAGTATTCATAGGTCAGTTTAAATAAATAAATAAAAAACCTGACCTGACTAGCGATTTTAAGATCCATATTTTGGGCATTCTTTTAGCTAGACATTGTAATCACTATTATCAATCACCAAACGGCAAACACACCCAATTGTGGGCATTCAAATCTGCAGTCCTGGAAACTTGTACTACAATATTATGATTATTATCAGCTACCACAGACAGTCAATGAAAAATGTCCAGATTTGTGATACCATTATTGTACTAAATTCAGGAAACTAATTCTGTAATATGTGAACATCCGTTATACAATCAACTTTGCAGCTGCAATTATAAAATAAAATGTGAAACAGATATACAGAATCCATTAAAAGCTGCCTCCAGTATATACAAAGCATACAGATACTAGCTGGTGAAGAAAGTCGAGCATCTTGCAGTTAAATAACCAGACATTTGGGGGTTAAAAAGAGAGTGAATATTGGACACATATGTGTCAGGTGGGCAAAAACACTGCTCTAAATGTTTTAAATGTGTTTGCTGAATGTGCATTGCAACAGTTTTTCCAACACACCATAGCATAACATAATTGTATAAATCAATAATATGTCAAAGCTGTGAGATTGTCAGATTGTGATGTTTTTTTTTCTGAAGCCACGTTAATGCCTGGTATTAGACCCACTTTCATCCCAGCTTTGTTGATGAATAACTGGTTTTATTGATACACAGCAACCCAGACACCCAGAAAGAATGAGGGAAAATCCTGTTGCACAATATGTCTAAAAATCACCTCCGGCTGTGGGCTCAGCCCTCTTCAAGCTGCCGTCTGATTGGCCACAGTTTCATGGGTTTGAATCCCCCTTCATGACCTTTGTCAAATGTCATCACCGCTCTGTCTCTCCAATCTTCTGCATCACTTTCAATTTTATCACATCTATAAAAGGAAGCCATAAAAATAATCTTTACTATCAGTGCCAGTCAGAGAGGAGAATCACCACCTCATTACCACGCCTGTCTGAGGGGCTGATTATGGGATGGAAGAAGCCCGGCAACAGAGCTGAGCCTGGGGCGTCCTGGTGGCTCAGTCCGCTAATGGCTGCACGGGGTTGAATTCCAGCTCATTCCACACCGTCGCATCTCTCTCCCTTCACTTTCCCTGCCACTCTTTACTGTACCTGACACCAACAAAAAACAAAAAAAAAGGGAAAAAGAAATGAAATACTTAAAAATGGTGGATTATCCTCTCCTTTTAATACAAATAACAAAAAAGCTGGTTGAATCTAGAGCAGTCGAATCTCACTCAATTATACCCTGTTACCTCCCTGGATCCTTTTAATGATCCAACACAGACAAAGCACTATGATCCCACTGTGAAATGCCCTGTGATGAAATAAACCATTGTGTGTGTCCTCGCCCCAATATGGTAATCCTGGATTAATTATGGGCCAACCCTAATGAGTATCTCTCTTGCCCTCTTAGATATGTAAATGTACCAGCATTGGACGGCGTTGAGAGGCTTTTGTTACCTCTGCGCTTTTCTGTGTTCTATAATAGTGGCAGGACAGGACAGAAAGAGACAAAGACAAAGGTTTCGAGGCTATAGATTATTTATTATATCATCGCTGAAAGTAAACAAGGTCTATTATCACTGGGTCAGGAAAGTAAATGTGTGGTGATGTCTAGAAATCAGCGTATACTTATAGTAAATGTGACTTGAGGGGAATGTTCACCTGAAACAGAGATTCAGAGAACAGAGAGCAAAGATTATAATAAAAATATTTAAACACACAGGCCAAGTTATGATAAACTCAGTGTAATACAAACTGATCCAGACCCATTTGATTTGGCTGTTGCAGGTGTGTTCACCCTCAGTGACTACCTGTCTGCCTGACAGCATGGGTGGTGAAGCAATTCACCACCCATGCTTAATTAGACAGGAAGTGTGAATATGGACAGAGCCAGAGGAAGTGCGCTCTAGTACCACTTTCATCCTCACCCTCTTTACTTGAAAGGTGAGGGACGAAGAGATTGAGAGGGAAAGAGAGGGAGAGAGGGGGGGAGAGAGGGCGAGAGAGGGAGAGAGGGAGAGAGAGGGAGAGAGGGAGAGAGGGAGAGGTGGAGGGGGAGAGAGAGATTTCAGCTTTCTACTTTAACACAAAAGAAGAAAATGTCTTGTTTCAAGATGAGGACATGATGGCAAACTGTCAGACTCTTGTGCCTTTTCAAAAGGGGTCATTAAGGATGTATTGTATTGTAGCTGATGTAGGGCCAGTTACATAATCTGTATATATGCAGTGTATATTATATATAAAGTCACTCAAACTAAGTGTTGTGCCAACTACCAGAAGACAACAGCTCAGAGGGCTAATGCAGGGAGGTCTGTCCAATCAAAATGCATGAGTCCAAAACGGCGTTTCTTTTCTTTTATGAAACAGGATTAGTTCACATGAAGTTCTCAGATAATGTAGCAAAACTGGACCGACGATAAAGACATTGCAGTCAACAGAAAAGAATGCCTCGCTACTCTCCCCCTCTCTGTTACAACACAAACTGATGATCAACAGGTAATTACCCCCTAGGCCCCGGTGACATACACACATACAGACACCTCCACACAGGCACGCACACATGCCCACACTAACCAGCAGTGGCATAGTAACAGGCATACAACCACACAAACACATTCCTTGGCCCTACACTAAGGATTACTCAAAGTCAAACACCTTAGCCTCAAGCTAGAGCAGGTGGAACTTCTCAGCAGCGGTGTAACAACATTGGAATATTTGCAAATTCTTTACAAGCTTAAGTAAAAATACCAATAATGTAAATATTATTCATTATAAGTAAATGCTCTCCATTACAAATCTATTTCAGTAAAAGTGCAGAGGCATCAGGAGGAAAATAAAGTATCAAAAGTAATAACTATACCTGATAGACAATATATTACATTTGCAGATTGGTATAACTAACGCATGAATGCGTAGTCTCATTTTATGTATTGTAGCAGATTGAGGTGGAGCTAGTTTTAACTACTAAACCAGCGGTTCACAATCTAGGGGTGTACGCTGTTAATGGCTGGATTGCTTTCTTCTGTCCGTATGGTATTATATCATACATGCTGTCACTGGCACTAGTTCTCTGTCTTGTGTGGTTGATGTGTGCAATCTACTTTTATTGTGTGCGTTGTTTTTGTTGCCCACACTTCAAATCAATTTCCTTCGGGATAAGCATGGACACAATAATACAAACACCTGTACAACAATAAAAAAAAAAGACAGGACTTATTGCAGGGGTAAATATTGTATGTTTTGTGCACTAAATGAATGTATGAACTATCTTGAAAAAAGTTGACTCTGTTTGTTTAATGTATTAACCAGACCGTGTGAGAAAGTCATGAGATTAAACAAAGTAACTCCTTGCTCCCGAGAAACAAGATAAGACTTTATTGATCCCCGAGGAATTCACTTGTTCCCTAACAACAGGTCAGGAACTATTTAAAATGAATAAACACACTTAATAATAACTTACGCAAGGACACTAAAACACTATATATATCAAAAACATTACAATAGTCCATTGACATTATCATTGCATGAGTATATGTTGATTTCTCATCCCAGAATGAGACACATGTGGTTCAAATTTTAAGAAAGAAAACACTCCTCTCAAGTGTGTGTGTGTGTGTGCGTGTGTGTGTGTGTGTGTTGTTGGTCTAAAGGGGCCTGCCTGATAAGCCTTATCTTCTTCGGGATTCTCCACAAGAAGAAGCTGCGTCTCTCTCTCTGTGTTGTTGTTCCTCAGAGTTTCTGTCCAAGGTGCTGAAATCTGCTGCTCCGGGGACGGGTCACGTGACTGCGCTTCCTCCCTCTGTGAGCACAGAATGCTGTGTGCGCGCGCGCGCTCGCTTTGGTGTTGCGCGTGTGGAGGCTATGCACGGGGACACCTCAGTCCTCATCATGAGCGGTTCGGGCTCGCGGGGAAGGCTTCTCTAAGACGGCGTCGGGGCTTGCTGTAGTATGCTCGCAGCGTGGAATTAGTCTAGTTGAATGCGTAACTTTGACTCTGCGTGCATCCTTTTCTTCTCCTTCTCCTTCTTCTTTAGCCAATTTCTTTCGCCTTTGCAGACATTAGTGTGGCAACTGTGGACGGGCACACGGGAGTGGGCTGCTGCCCACCAAGTCTGACTGTGTTTCGGAGTAGGTGAGAAGACACATAACATGTAAGAGTCCGCAGGCATCCCCGCAGATCCTCTCGGATTCACATCCAAAATGCAGAAAGGGATGAGACTCAATGACGGCCACATCACCTATCTGGCTCTTTTGGCGAAGAAGGACGGGACGAGGCGAGGTTGCCTGAGTAAGAAAAGCTCTGACAACACAAAATGGCATTCAAAGTGGTTCGCGTTGTTGCAGAACATGTTGTTTTATTTCGAGAACGACTCCAGCTCACGCCCCTCCGGACTGTACCTGTTGGAGGGATGTGGTTGTGACAGGGCACCGTCACCCAAACCATCTCTCTCAGCGAAGGAATGCTTAGAGAAGCAGGTAAGACATCGACCTCACGGGGAGCTCCTGTCTGACTTATTGCTGCTGTCAATGCAATGCGTGTCGGTGAGCGGACGCGCTCATTGATGCTGCTGGTTGTGTTTTCCCTGATGGGAGAAACTCGCCGTAATGAAGGTTCATTCACTTCTGTATACTCAGCCAACACAAAAAAAACAAAAACCGCCAACGACACAGTACCCGGGTTTTTTTATCCCAACATCTAGTTATCACGCAAAACAATGTCCCAGAGATGTTTCACTTTACGTTCAGTGTTACGTAATGGCGTCATTCTAACTGATCGATTGTCTTGATTCCGCACTAAAATAGCCTCTCAGCCTGCCTCGAACAAAAAAAACACCCAGTGCTTTAAAGTTGGCATGATAAATGTCATTCTCTGTGAAACTTTGCAGACACTGGAACTAATGTACCTTCCCTTTCTCGCTATCATCACATTATGCCGAGGATATTGCAGCACGTTTATTTATTTATTTTACATTTTTTATATAAGATCTTATATTTTTAGATATTTTACACGGTCAGGGATTGCAGCTCAGATCGCAGGGAGTAAACTTAAAACGGCATCCAAACTTTGCAGGTTGCCATCTTGCGGAGGAGAGCTGCCCCTTCCCTGTCGTTTTGACGTATTGATTTAATTCCTTGTCTTGATATTAATAGCATCCTACCTTGGCAACTGCGTCTCCCCGATTTATAGCGGCTTGGTTCATTTGATAGCTCTCTCTCATTATCATGGGGTTGTTAACGACAGCCATGAATGAAACCCAAACGATGTCCCAGGCATGCTTTTGTTTCTCACTACATCATCCCTCATTCGTTTTAATTCCTCTGGCATTTAGTGCCATGGATTAAAATGTGTGAGGGCGTCACAATTTCCACTGTTTTGTTTTGTAATGCCAGTGTGACAGGGTCAGAAATAATCTCAGGGAAAGCGTGGTCGCCTCCAGTGAAACAGTTTTGAGGGGTTAGGAAGAGCTGCTGATGGAAGGAATAAACCTTGTGGCATAAAAAGCGTTAAAGAGCCAGAAAAGTGGTCAAGCTGCTTTGAGCTATGACTGCAGTCACCTTCTGAAATCTGCTCCGCCAGCTGCAGTCTCTTCTGCTCTACCTGCAGCAGAGCCAATAAAGAATTGATGTCAAAAGTCAAAGTGATGGGTGCTTTTATCTCTTCAGTCAGCATAATCTTCGTTTATGAGGCAAACAGGTCGTCGCTGTTTTCAACCAATGCCATTAACATGTTCAATTCAGCAAATTACATTTTTGTGGTCTTTGAAAGTTTTCACTGGAATGTAGAAAAACCTGGACGCAGACATGTTGCACTTTCACTATATACAATGTTTGTACATCAAAACTAATACAGCAAATGAAAGGCAACCAGGTTTCACCTTGCAAACGAGCGCTCACTTTGTTTGTGTCCTGGCATTGGAGTGTTTTGTCTTTCTTTAAATATTATTTGTGACATTTTATGCATGCAACAAAGGACCCTGGCCATACTGGAACTGGGGAACTTAACCACTTAACCCCCAGGACACCCCTTTGAATGTTTTTTTTCACATCATAGATTTGAAAAGACAAACAAACTAATGTGGGTGCCCACATTATTCTGAACTCAACTGTGTTCAGAGCAGATTTTTGTTCCAAAAGCTGTTTGTAATAACTCCAGTGCAAGATTAGAATAATTTAGATTCTGTACTCTCATAGAAGAAAATCTTAATGACCTGAATCCTACAACAAAATCATTAACTTCTACCTGGATACACTCAAAATCCCCTACAAATATTGAGCACGTCATATCTATCCCACCTATTATGTTGACTGAATATGCACCGTGCATTGGAAGTTCTTATTTAATATAAATAGCTAAACTATCTAGCTACCCAAAACAAATGTTCATGATATTTGCATGTATTTTGACGCTAAACCTTCAGAAAGAAATTTGACATTTTACACATCCTCTATTAAAAAAAAAAACCTGTTGAATTATTCAGCTTCTCAATTAAAATGTATCTCACTCTGCCGGTTGCCATGTTATGATCCCAATCTTGAGTTATAATATTTTCGATTTTACTGTATAAATGACAAATCAAAGACAGACGCAGGGTAAATTCATTATGAGTGACTATTGTGAAGTGGCTCCTACAGTTTCTGTATGCGGCTGCTTTCATCAGCTACCTGGTGTCGCTGTCCATGGAGCTGAACTCCGGTGTCACGTCATGTTCTTCAAACACTTGCCCTCTGCTCTTTGTTGGCAGAGCTGTCAGGATTAGTATCAGTGTCACCAAGAGGGCGACATACAGATGTGCCAGCAGAATTTAGACCATTTAGAACAAGTAAATGCCTGTTTAAAAAAAATCCAGTAAAAAATCACTGGTTGCTTGTCATTTTCCAAACAAGCAATGTTTTGTAGTCACGTGAACTTTGACTACCTTAACGGAAGGTAGCAGATCAGAAAGAGCGTATATTCAACAAATGGGTTGTTATGAAAGGCTCTGACCAACAGCTGAAGTTGTTGTTTAGTTGTGAGAACTTGTTGGTCACTCTCATGACGTGAACTATTAAACTTTGCTCACCGTCGTCAAGCTTATTTTCCTTACAGTCAGGACAAGAGCTCTATTCTGGGGATGAAATATGGAGGGAGTGACATCTATGATGACAGCTGTTCATGCAGGCTGCTCCAGTGAATTTATTTCAACAGTGAATTAAATGATTTTGAAAGCCTTCAATTAGCATAACACAGTCTTCTGTTCAGCACGTGTCCTTTTACATAATATGTGTCAGGAATGAATTCTCTCAGTTTTGTGTTGTATGTGTGGGGGTGTCATATTTCGTGCACACTTTATAACATTTGGATGTGCATTTGCTCACATACGTGCTTCTCATGTGAGAGAACTGCACACTTTGCGCTGGGCAATCGCGATCATGCCAGTGTGTGTGTCCACATCTGCACATCTTGTGCGTGGCTCGAAGTCTGTGTGTGTCTCACTGTGTCCTCCTGCATACGCCGATGTCGATCTATGAAAGGTGAAATGAGGACAGAAGGAGTAATCAATGCTCCAGGTGTCTGAGGGCATACGGATTTCCTTTTCACTCCCCCCCCCCCCACCCCCCACCACTCCTCTGGAAAAACAAAGAATGACACTGAAGTCAATGAGCAGACTGCAGAGGTCATCTGAGGCAATGCTACTGTAGATTTCTGACATTAAAGCTGTTACATGTGCAGATTACAACAGATTTCTGTTGAGCGTGTCAGTGGTGTGTGTGCATGTACTGTATGTGTGTGTCTGTGTGTGTGTGTGTCTGTGTGTGTGTGTGTGTGTGTGTGTGTGTCAGAGCTGCAGGAGGAATGGCCGGGCGAGTGCTGGATCTTATCTGTGTTTGACAGGGAGAGGGACAATGCAGCGAATAGATGCCAAGCCAACTGCCACCTTGCAGGGCTACGGCGCTTTTTATAGCCCTCACTCCTCAAGAAGGCAAAAGATCTTTCTCTCGCTCCCTCTCCGTCTGTCTCTCCGTTCTCATTGTATTCTTTGGAGTGTTCTACTTTTTAAATGTTCTTATTCCCCATTTAGAAGGCGAGCTACGTTTAAGCCCACAGTTACTATGGCAACCCCTATTTGCATCTGAAAAAGTGCATTTGAAGGGGCCAACGAAATGTGCAACAACATGGCTCGGCATTGTGCTTCACTTAGCAAGTACAGCAAATATGGGCATATAAGAAATGTGAGGTGGCGACGGGTTGGGGTGGGGGGGCGACGTGGAATAACTTGATATGTTTTTGTTCTTTCCGTTTTATTTGTTTCACTTATATAAACAATTGTACATCATTCAAAAGAAAAAATGTACCTGACGCAACAACAGCCTGCCCTCAGTCTCCTGGTGTAAATCTACAGTTCATGAATGTATAGTATACCGTAACATTAAAGTGTAAGTTATACAGTAAACTGTTTTCATATAAATATCATGACTGTGGCCTGTTTAAAGAAATCACAGTAATTCTCAACAATATCTGCGTCCAGAAAAGAGGCACCGAAGGACAATACCAGAGCAAGTGTGTGAAGGACTTGTATAGACTGAATGTATCCATGCATCAGCAGTGGTCTCTTATATCTTTGGCACTGATGGACTATCACTATTTCAAATATATTTCCAATTTTTTTGAAATGTGCAGAGTGTCTGTTAATGCATTTTTTCTTATTTAATTATTTAAAGTTACACTATTCAGTTTCAAATTACACACTGAACAAACATTACCATTAAGTACTAAATCCTTGAGTTTTCTTGATATTGGCTTTGCTTCCCCATTGATAGGGGTGCAAAGACCCTACCGCTGTTTAACAATGATATTACTATTATTTAATAATATATTTTTTCTTTTCTGCTGACCTTATATCTAGAAAAATATTAACACTTTCTTTTGCTTCTAACTAGATTTGCACATTTAACGAAGGTGACACATTATGGACATGACCATATAGAAAACATGTTTGTTGTATTATTTGGGTCATTCAAAGTAATATAATATATAATAATATAAGACTGTGATGGACTCTGGACAAAAGTAAGGTGTCTGTGTTATGAGCTGACTCTGAAGCATGTCATTTGATTAAAAAAATGATGAAGTATCGAGGTGATAAAACAACGTTAAGTAGGTTTTTAGAGTTGTTAAAGAAAGCTGGGGTCTCCATGACCCCAAACTAAACATTAAGAGCTGTAAATGTATATGTATAAACAATAGCAAAAGACTAAAAGACCACAATAGTCATTTGAACAATGATGGGCTTTTTAAAGTTTAACAAAAAAAAAAAAAAAACATTTTAAAGAAAATTTTAAAAAACTGGATCAAAACGTTTTTTGGAGATAAAATTGCAGTTGTATTTGGAGGCAATCATTATCATAATTATTACATAAGCAAATGTGTTTTTCTTTCAGGTAAAATTCAATACCTTTTGTTCCTAGATTTTAAAGAAGTATTTACTACAGGCTACGCTGTCTCACTTACTAAGAGAGTCTCTCTGTGGCAAAAAAAAGAAGAAAAGCTTGACACACCAGCTCACAGGAAGCGGGAGATTGGAAGCACATTATTGACAAAGGCCCATTCTGCTGCTCATCAGGAAATATGGAACATTACTCCCCTTCACAAATGATTTGCTCTTGGCATTTGGGAAGCATAAAAAAAAAAAATCCAATATATTGGATTTGTGGGGGTCTATTTACAATGCATCAGTGTTATATAATTTGATGTGTTTCTACCACGAATAGGCTGTTTGGAGTATTACTGCAATGACCACCACTTTACTGATTTGAGGATTTTTCTGATAAGCCTATTAGAAAACAGATCTACATGCATTTGCCATAATTGCCATAAGTGAACCTTTAGGGCTGTAGGGTCACTGGAGATAATTGGCGAGGGAGTAAAAACGGGTAAGGACGCGGAGGTGTTTGTGTCACTAAAATGCAGCCGAATCACTAGGACAAAGCAAAACAAAACGTGGCGTCAGCTGAGAGGCTTCCACCGATTCAGAGGTGAGTTGCCAGGTTACAGGCTGAATGCACAGAGGATTTATAATGAATCTCTCAAGACTTTTCCCTCAGGATCTCTCTCTCAACAAAATGTAGGTTTAAGAAAAAGCCGGTCAGTGATGACGAATCATACAAGGTTTTCCCTTCGATAGGGTTTTCCTGCAGATCACCAAGGAAACATTGTACAAGCCCTTTACAGTAACACATTCGGATTGCTTTATAACATGCTAAACAATTATTTGACTCTTTCTATCATGTTGATTTCCAGTACTACTTTACCGTCACATTCAATCATGACAACCAGAAGGCTTTGGAGCTGCGCACGGAGGACGTCAAGGACTGTGATGAGTGGGTGGCTGCCATCACACAGGCCAGGTACGTCGCACACGTGACCTCTCATACATTCAGCTGAAGATGTTCTGAGGATGAATGTTTTGTTGAAAATGTTTGTGTGTGTGTGTGTGTGTACTCCGTGATGTAGGAAATTAAAAGGGTTTTAAGAGCCTATCGGTTTGAAAAACACTTTTTCCCCTTTCCTTTTAATGATGAAAAATGATTAACAAAACGTAAAAATAAAAACTCCAAAAAAAGGACGACTAAATGTGACTTCAGTTTGACTTTAAAATGAGATGCATTCAATGAATTGTATCCTAATAAGAATCGAATGTGAGGCTGTACGTTCTTTGAGCTAAATGCTAACATCAGAATGCTAACATGCTCACAATGACAATATTAAACATGTTGAAGTTTAGGTGTGATCTTTACCATCTTCTTAGTTTAGTATGTTAATGATTTTTTTATTAACTTGTCCCTTATTTATCATTACACATTCTCGAAGGTGTGATTGTCTGTTGTATGTATTTGCATGTTCGGACCCCAGGTAGTTGGCATTCACACTGGTGTGTTGCCAGTGGGAATCCTGAAAAATAAACAAATATACATGGTAACATTTACTAAGAGGTAAAAAAAAAAAACAAGTACAGCTGAGGCATTTGATCATAAACCAAAGTATAGGACTAATAAAAATGTGACCCGACCCAAAAAGACAGCAGGGGATCACCAAAGTCATTACTATTCTACTCTTCCACTTGGACCAATGCATGTTTGTACAAAATTTCATGGCAATTCCTCCGCTATTTGTCTGGATATTTTCCTCTGTGGTGGACATTGCCTACCTTAGAACCCCGCTGCTAGCGTGGCTAAAATAACATTTGTGTTAGCTTCAAAAGTTCATCTGACTAAGATGCTATAGACTACAACAGAATGTAAACAATCACAACATTAATTTTATAATCTGATATTGCTGCCCTCTCCGATATATATTGTGCCAGGTTTCAGATTGTCTCTTTGGTCCCGGCATGATGGGAGAATTACAGAAGTTTGTGAATTCAGAGATGCACGACATTAACTTTCCCTCCATTCTTCTCTAATGTAACATTATGAGTGAAATGCCCCTTTAAGATTCAGAGACAAAAGAAGGACATGAAAGCCAAGTGAATCACTCTAAATGTCATCAGTGGGCATTTGTATGGCGAAAGGTCAATTGATTGGACTTATTGAAGATTACATTGATTAATGCTCAGTCAAAGCAGAAGCACTTACTGTACAGGAGTTAGTTGACATATAAGCATGTAATACACAGCAGGGCAATGAAGATCTATATTTACATATCAGTTTAATAGAGGTTTTTCATTTCTGGATGCCATATTTGAATTCATTTCTTTTTTACCACTTATTTACTTCAGCACATTTCCACTTTAACAAGCTGTTTTGTGATGTTGAATCAAATTAAACTAAAACCCTTTGTTAGACTGGGTAATGCTCAGAATTATTTCTCATGCAGAAGCAGGCTTTACACATGGTTTGCTAAGCCCGTAAGTATTTGAAGAATTGGTTGCGTAAGTGCCTGCGCTCGGTGCAGACGTAAGGTCTGTGGTTCAAACATATGCTGATCAGAGGTCTGCTTTTGCTTTGATAAATCTATGGAGAGCCCATGAAACATGCGTTAATGAGGTCCTTACAATGTCTGTGTGCGTGTCTGTATAGTTACAGGAACCTGGCTACAGAGCATGAGACCCTCATGCAGAAGTATCTCCATCTACTCCAAATAGTGGAGACGGAGAAAACGGTTGCCAAGCAACTTCGACAACAGATAGAGGACGGGGAAATCGAGATAGAGCGGCTAAAATCTGAGGTAACTTGCCTTGTAATTTCATGCTAGTAATATCTGTGAGTGTGTGTTTTGTGCTACTTTATGGTACACAGGGAAGACAGAGGGAGAAAAGATGTAAGTGAAAGTAGTCAGGCACAGAGTATAAATACAGAAAGGACAATGGACAAAGTTCACGACCCAGATTCCAAACTACAATGTTGTGCGTTCATGGCGAACGTCGCAGCTTACTGCGCCCCCGGGATGGTCTTGTTAGAGACTCTGCAATACTGTTGAGTGTTTTGTATCCTAATTATTCAGTCTAAACTAGATCAAATGCATCTCTCTTTAATGTGCTAATGGCTAGCTCCAATTGAATTGAATGTTTTCAATATGCATGAATCAACTTCTATTGTCCTGATACTGCAGCCTGCACTACAAAATGATAATCAAATGTCTCACTTTTCATGGCTAAAACATGTAGTAGCACTGGATTTTGGCGTGTTTTGTTTAATTTCAGTCCTTTATTGAAAGCTGTTTTCTCTGGTCTATTCTTATTCATACACTGTGTCAGTCTAATGGGAGTAAATGAAACAGGTTTGAATGAAATAAAATACATTTTGATGCAGCTGGTACAGTTTGTTCATGTATGAATTCTATGAAACAAGCTAATGGATAGTAACAAAGCTGAACAAAAACCAAGTAAAAAAAAAAAAACACTGAATAAAACATTAAGAATCACAATAAAAACACAGAGTGCAGTGAGGGAATATTACATGACCAAGATCACGAGTAGGATTATAGCTGCATACAGCGTGAGGTACTCTTTGCAATGTCAATGCGATGTTCGATTTGTGCTGGATTTCAGATCGCCGGACTGCTCAAGGACAATGAAAAGATCCAGTTAAATCCAGAGGTTCCTCCCAGTGAAGATGACACTGAGATCAAGAAGATCAAAAAGGTGAGATCTGACAGCTTTGGTGCTGTACAGTTTCAAAGGAGAAAGCCCGAATACCTTTTCTTTCTTTATCAAGAAAAATGTAAGTAATGCAAAGAGGAAGACGGAGTGGGAGAGAGGGAGGAGAGGTTTGATCTGTTCCAGCAGGGATACATATGGTTTCTGAAACAGGTTTTTAAACACTACATCATCTCTGGGTACCTGCGGGTTTTATTTTTAACCTTCATTTATTCAGGGAAGCTCACTCTCGCATTCACAGCAGGGAGCTCCTCATCCACTACAACCACCGGCTTGTTCTGACTTCAGCTCGACTGAAGCAGCTGCCTGCTCCTTAATAAAGCTGGAGAGTTTGGAAAGTTTTGGAAAGCCAGTTACTTTAAAGCTGCAAAAGCTGAGGTGACTAACCTGCGGATAATTATCACCCGATCCGGCAGTTCCCCTCATCTCGACAGAGCGTCTTAGTGTTTTTAAGCTCAGTGTTTTGTTTTTTGCCGGCCCACAACTTTTCTGTTTTGAACACTCTCAACACTAATTGTTTTCCAGACACAGCAGGTAGCTGTATTCACACGCCAAGTAATAAACGGCAGATAGACAAAGTTAGCAACAAACATTTACCAACTAAAGAGGATGTTGTTCTCAGGAGTTGGTGAAGACCGAAACAGAGCTTAAAGGAGAATGAATATTGGACGTACATTTGTCAGGTCAGCAGAAACACGACTCCAAATAAATGCCAATGACTGCAGGATGCGTAAACACGGAACTGTTTGCTAGCAGGTTCTCCATGGCACCTTTATAAGGTAGTAATGTGTCAGTGTTGTGTTTGCTACAGCCTGCTGTGCTGCCCCCAAAGTTGAAGTGACACACATTATTGTAGAGAAAAAAATTAGCCTAATGGTGCTTATTAGGCTAGTAAAACCCTTCTAAAACCTACTTGATCACCTCAGTATAGTCACACACACACACACACACACACACACACACACACACACACACGTACAAACAAACAAAGGTAGCTTAACTATTCTGTGCTAATCTTTTCATCACAGGTCCAGAGTTTCCTTCGAGGTTGGATTTGCCGCAGGAAGTGGAAGACCATCATCCAGGACTACATCCGTTCACCCCACGCTGAAAGCATGAGGAAGAGGAACCAGGTGGTGTTTAGCATGCTGGAGGCGGAGGCCGAATACGTCCAGCAACTCCACATCCTGGTCAACAACTTCCTGCGCCCGCTCCGCATGGCCGCCAGCTCCAAGAAGCCGCCCATCACCCACGACGATGTCAGCAGCATCTTCCTTAACAGGTGGCTGGTGGGGAGACTGGTTGTGATAGTGGTGTGACTCGGCGCAGTGTGAGCTGCCTACAGTTGTGAACAAGAGAGGGAGAAACAATAGCGACTGACCACCATGTTGCTTATTTGTTTTTATCAGTGAGACCATCATGTTCCTCCATCAGATCTTCTACCAGGGCCTGAAGGCCCGGATAGCCAGCTGGCCGACGCTGGTGTTGGGTAAGAGACACAGAGACGACCGCACAGTCACCAACACAGTTCAACATAAGGCGTTTTTTTGTGTCTGGATTGGTTAAAGGGTCAGTTCACCCCAAATCACAAATACAATGCAGGTTTTTCTTTTGTTTAGATATCTACCTGTGAGACTTTTGCCACCATCCCAGTATATCTTGTGGCACTCATAGCGTTTTTTTTGGGAAACAATGTCCTTTTTTTTCCTTACGTGATTTTCACTGTTAACAGCCTAACTATTTTGTACTTTTACAAATTTTCTTTTTACAAATATAGAGCAACTGACTCTTTTTCATGGAGAGTTGTTTAATATTGTATGTAATCATGAATATTTCTGCTTCTCCTTCCAGCTGACCTGTTCGACATCTTGCTGCCCATGCTTAACATCTACCAGGAGTTTGTGAGGAACCACCAGTACAGCCTGCAGATCCTGGCCCACTGCAAACAGAACCGAGACTTCGACAAGCTGCTGAAGCAGTACGAGGCCAAGCCCGACTGTGAGGAGAGGACACTGGAGACCTTCCTCACTTACCCCATGTTTCAGGTAGGAGTCCGGAGTTACAGTGTGGATAACTGCAGGATTATTACACAATCCACACACAGTTTCACAAGGTATTCTGTGGCACTTGTTAATCCCTGTAAAGTACACGTTCAGTGCATACACATAAACCTTACTTCCTTTTGGAAAAACATTCAAACAACACTGAATCAACCAACCTCAAAAGCAAGATTCACATTAGTATGTGAAGCCATCCGGATCCTTCAAATCTGATGCAACAGCTGTGGACTTTCACATTTCTGACTTTGAATCCTGTCACAGTTGTGTGACGAGTGTAATGTTTTTAACTTTTGAAACATTGCACAGTACCTCCATGTTTTGTCAAAATCGCACAGTGTTGTTCAGACATATCACTTATGAGTTAGACCTTTATTATAGCGCCTCATAAGGGCAATTTGTTTTATTCGTTTGCATAGTCATATTTGTTTATTGTTGGTGGGATTTATGCAGCTGCATTTAGGGTCTTTTAAAGTTCGAACACATGCCTGTTGGACAGTTGTGGTCACTCGGGTTTGGTCAAGACTGGATTCTGAATTCTGGATGATGGCATTTAAGTATCACAAGCTCAAATTCACAATAGCTGCGACAACATGTTTATTTTTGGTATTTATCCATCCATGCGTTCATGCATTCACGCACACATCCTGACAAACACTTGACCTCCATGCCAAATGTCAGCCTCCGAGGGCAAAAACTGTGGACCGACCAACCGACTGACAGAGGTAACTATAGAGCTGTTGGTTGCAACTAAAACTGTTCATCAGGGCAACAGGGGTAACATTTAAACACAAAAGCGCATCAACGCATTGTCTTTCCAACTTTAATCATAGTCACATCAGTAATGCAGCAGTTATGGCCGTTATAAATAAGTAAGAATGCCTCTATTAGGCAATCAATGTATTATTTGTGTGTGAAAAAAATCAATAATTATATGTTTTTACAAATTGGACCATTGTAAGATGTCACCATAGAAAACCTGTCCAGTGTTTCTTAATATTCAGTGATGAGATGGGTTGTAGAACGGTCTGTGCTCATATGAACTGGTGTTGAGTTCATTTTAGCAGCAGAACAATGATGCTGAGAGTCCTGCTTAAAGTAAAGACATGAACATGGATGTTGTGGTGATAAAGTAAGCAAAGTGTTTCATGGTGAAAGTGGCCTTTCAGGCAAACCCTGGACGAGCTTCATGACCAACTAATTACCAGTCCAAGGCCGTTTGAGATGCTTGACGCTGCTTTTCTAAAAAGTTTGAAATCTCTTGAACTTTCAAAGTTTGAAGTGTCCAATTTAACACAAAAAAAATGATAGATCCCCAATATTCAATAAGTGGTTAAAATTCTCTCTCTTTCTCTCTCAGATCCCTCGTTACATCCTGACGCTGCACGAGCTGCTGGCTCACACCCCTCATGAGCACGTGGAGAGAAACAGTTTGGACTACGCTAAGTCAAAACTGGAGGAACTTTCCAGGTACTAGAGCTACTGTCAGTCAGTCAATCAAGCAATTGAAAAGACATTGTACATTGTGCTACAGTATCTGTTACAACTCAGTTTGACTGGATGAATACAGAGAACTCTATCAGATTCATACAGTGATGTTGTGGAGGGATACTCTAGTGTCAGTGAATTGAACTGTACCTGAATTCATTCTGTCCCTTCAGAATCATGCATGATGAGGTGAGTGAGACGGAGAACATCAGGAAGAATCTCGCTATTGAGCGGATGATTGTGGAGGGCTGTGAAGTGCTGCTGGACACCAGTCAGACATTTGTTAGGCAAGGTGAGTAAGACCAAATCGTGAAGGTTGATTTTATGTTGCTAACTTTATGGTCAGCAAATACACGAAGACTGAAACTCGTTAATTCATTGAAATGTTTAGTTGGGTAACAAGCCCAACAATTTGGAGGGATTCACTGACCATACAGCTTTCCAGAGAACCTGACCTCAAAAGCCCTCTGACACCCACTGTAAATAAAACTAGAACTCGCCAAGCAAGCACGTACGAAACCAAAGAGGTGGAAGTTATCAATCACTTTGATGAATCGAATCATATCGTTCAGTTTAGGTCAAAGCACTGACTATTAGTGTGTTTACTTTTTTTCCCTAAGCTAAGTGAATGCTGTGACGTTCAGTCTGATTCTGGTGTGTTCAGTTCAGTTCAGTACAACACTAACACTAGTAATAGCTCAGCAGCTTATGATTGTTTCTGTGGCTTTCACAGTCTTTAAATCGGCTTCTAAAGAAGAAGTGACGTACCGTGTACGGCGGTGCTCTCCGTCACAGGTGAGCGGAGATCCACTGTTAAAAACTACTGATTCGATCAGTGACAATGGTGATTCAGTTTAGTCAGTTCAGTCTAAATATTAATTCATTAATCCACCATCTAACTCCTGGTAAAACTGCAAACAAGCCGACCCCTAAATGTCAAGATTGACTGAGCGTTGTTGAGATTAGAAGCTGTAATTACTTTTGAACTAAGTAACTAACTAGCCATTAAGTAACGTGAAACTACCCGGCACTGCGTGCAACATAACTTGCAAACTGCAAAGCTCTTTTAAAAGGGAAATTATTTCATATTATTACCTTTAATCATTATTTTATTTTGGAAAACATGACAGTGTCTTCATGGTCAAATTGTTTTCATGAGTGTAGGAGGACTTCAAGTCAAAACACAAAGGCACAAATGTGTACTTTTATATGCAATTGAAGAGCGATAAGCGTGGCGTCCTGTGATGGAATTTATTATCCTACACATTCTTAGATGTGCAACATTTATTACACTTAGATATTTATTCCTCAACATAATTCAAACACCATCACACATCAGTTCTGCAGCCTCCATCTCACCCAGATGTTCAACACCTTCCTCCATCTCTGCAGACATGTGAACAAAATCATTGATTACTGACGCACACACACACACACACACTCATGACTGTTTTTTATTTCACTGTAAGTGCAAACGTCAAACAACAAGAGTCTGAATGTTTACACATTTTACTCTCGAAATGTACGGATACGGTAGGAGCAAATATGTTTGTGCATTTTGTCTTTTAACCGTCCAGGAGTGTGGACCTTGTGCTACAGGAATGGCTGAGAGTGTCATTTAATTATTCCCATAAAAGGCTTTCGGAGGTTAAACGACAATTATAAGATCAGGGTCTAAGTCAAATATCATATATTTTCTTTGTGTGCGTGATGCTGACACTCCACAGGTTCCCTGATCCAGGTGCCGATGAGCGAGAAAGGGAAGATCACGAGAGGCCGACTGGGCTCTCTGTCTCTGAAGAAAGAAGGCGAGAGACAGTGTTTCCTTTTCTCCAAACATCTCATCATCTGCACCCGCGGCTCCGGGGGGAAACTTCACATCACTAAGGTACAGTAGGATCGTGATCAAGAGGACCTGATACTAAAAAAATCACAACCCAATAAATTGATGCAAACTTTTTCTTAAATGATCCTATAAAACAGATCAAACCTCTCTGAACTGGTATGAGCTAATTCAAGCAAATTGGGTGTTTCGAATTACAATTTCCACGATTGAGGGGTGAGACATTGGAAATGAAAAGGTTGTCAAAACCTTACATTTTCCCAACTGTTGTAGTATGTAGTATCAATCCTTTACATATTTAATCCCAATAAGCTCTTTAAAATTGTATTTGTCAGTCATGTGTGTGTGTGTGTGTGTGTGTGTGTGTGTGTGTGTGTGTGTGTGTGTTTTAAGTGTGTATGTATATTATCAAACATACAGTATAATATGCAGTAAAAACAAATACAAGTACATAAACGAGGCATAGACGGACATGTGATGTGACTTGATAATTATAAATTATAATATTATACAGAAATATAATAATAATAATAACAATAATCATTTAATTTATCTTTTTTTCTCCAGAAAATGTTTTAGTCACATCAAATCATAGCATTGACCCAGAGTTGTAATGGCCCTGGTGGAGTAGCTTTTCAGCAGAATTTATTAAGATTTCCTGAAACTATTCAGAAGCCTCCTGTCTATTAGCTGGTAACAAACTGTATGTGACCTTGTGACCTTTCAACCCTGGCACAGAACGGAGTGGCCTCTCTCATAGACTGCACACTGATGGAGGAGCCGGAGGGGACGGATGACGAGTGTAAGTTATTATGTATACTATACTGTATTATATATTTACTGTATGTAGTAGTTTCCCTGTAAAGGTATTTCCCTAATGTTACCCTGTCTCTTAGCACTTGCATCATGTCTACCTTTTTTCCCTTCACTCCCACTGTTACTGTTGTGTTGGGGATAGCAAAGCGTGAGCAATTACAAACAATCAGTACAATAAAACTGCAGATAAATAACATTGGTTCATGAAAGTAGGTTAGGTAGTTTCTTTGAGCCCCTTGGAGGGAAAGCCTACTCCATAATAATTCTGTTTATGTGACTTCAAAGATATTGTTTTTTTGACTCACCACCATCAATTTGAACCAAAACAATCACGTTCATAATTGGTGACTAGTGTAAGCGCCGTTGATTGCATATGATTCAAGGGAACCATAATGGATTGTGAATAATAGTGCTGTGCTTTCATGACACTCTGTTTAAATTAGAGGCTGCAGATGGAAAACACATATCTGCTGCTGCCTTTAGATGAATGTAGGGATTTAATGTTCAGAAGGAGAAGGCTTTCATACAGTGTAAAGGCAGGTTTTTGATACTGGCAATAATCATCTGTAGCTCAGTGCGGAAAGCTTTCATGACATCATTTATACACTTACAAAATACACTTGTATTTTTAATGTTGACCTCAATACTAGTCTGTGAATGTCTAGAATGTGTCTCAATAGTGGCAAGACCAACACAATCCCAACTGGACCTTATACAGAGCTCCTGTTGTCCTGTGACTCACCAGGGCAAGATTGTCTGTACTTCTTCTCTTAATTTCCAGGCCTTTTCAGACACTTTATGGTAAATGTTTCTGAATGTGTGAAACAATATAAACTACCTGTATATTCATACATGTCACAAATATGACTTAAAATGTAATGTTAGCCCTCTCAGAGCTTTGAGCTACACTCAGTCACAAATAAAAAAAAAACTTAACTTTGCCAAAGTGTACATTTTTTCTCATATTTTGTCATTTCTCTTTTCTTGTTCTTTCTTCTTACAGTCTTTGCTCTCACTATGTTTTATTTTTCCCCCCCTGTCACAGTAAAATAAAGGGTTGTTGAATTTGTGCCCCGCAGCCAAAGGGGAGCGGAGTGGCCAGGACACAGAGCACCTGGACTTTAAAGTGATGGTGGAGCCCAAAGACGTCCAGCCCTACACCATCATCCTGGTGCCTTCATCCCGACAGGAGAAGTCAGCGTGGACAAGCGACATCAGCCAAGTGCGTGTCCTAACCTGCAGGATCTAAGACTAAATGTGTTCCAAACAAACCCACAGCAGGATAGTGAAGTGCTGATTTGACTTAAGCATCCTTAGATGAGGGGGCGTTTACATTCAAATGAAACTAATAAAATTAGAGCTAAGACTGTAGGCTATAGAGACATTTCAGGACGGAACGTAGTCATTACAAAGATTAGAGCAGAACAACTCTTATGGCTGTTAGCGGTAGAAACTTGTATCATCCGCAGGTTTGTGAACTCACTCATCCTCTTGCTTTGTTATACTCACAGAGAGCCTTTTCTCTGTCTGTCTGTCTGCTTTACAGTGCATTGACAACATCCGCTGCAATGGTCTGATGATGAACGCCTTCGAGGAAAACAGCAAAGTCACCGTGCCACAGATGATTAAGTGAGAGTCTGACACCACGCAGAAATGCAAATACATTATACAAGCACAAACGGAGAGATTGGCATCACATAAATACATGAGAAATGCATGAGAAATGCATGAGAAATGCATGAGAAATGCATGAGAAATGCATGAACATGCGTGTCCAAACTCACACGCGTCTGTACTTCTATACTTGTGAGGACCCTCAATGACATAACATACTATCCAAGCTTAACTGTCACAACTACATGCCTACCCCCAACCTAAACATAGTCTGACCCTTAACCCTTTGAATTCTACCCTCAAATGCTTCATATCCCTTAAATCTGTACAACCTAAGCTAAAAGGTTATGTAGGTCAATAAGTCATAATAATTGCTAAAAAAGTATTGAAACTTTGTCATGTAAAGAATAATATTTTATTTTATTAAATAAACACACAAAACATATTGATCCAAATATATTATATAGCATATTTATGTTATGGTGACGGAGTTATTTGAACTATGTACATTTTGTGTTTGCATGTATACGCATCTTTATGATTCAGTGGTCAGTGGTAGAGGCCAGTGGGGTGGACTCACCAGAGTCAGATTTTAGCAACATGTTAAAATGTCAAAACAAGACTTTTCTGATAATTGTATAGATTTGATGATGGAAGTTTTTTTTTTTTTTCCAGTGGTGTAAACCCAACACATAGAAACCTTAATGCTCTACCCACTGACCCACATGTGACCAGAAAAGTTTACAAACTGGACATTGGCTGCTTAAGTACTGGGAGCTAAATCCCTGTGAGTCACATTCCTAACCTCGGTTTAAATCCCAACGCAGGTCGGACACCAGCTTGTACTGTGATGATGTCGACATTCGCTTCAGCAAGATGATGAACTCCTGCAAGGTGCTGCAGATCCGCTATGCCAGCGTGGAGCGTTTGTTGGAGAGGCTCACCGACTTGCGCTTCCTCTCCATTGACTTCCTGAACACCTTCCTCCACTCCTACCGCGTCTTCACCAGCGCTGACGTGGTGCTGGACAAGCTCATCACCATCTACAAGAAGCCCATCAGTGCCATCCCTGCACGGTGAGTGATTCCAAGAGGTTTAATTAGGGATTTTATGAGCGCACTGGTATGAAACTGTCCACACTAACCATATTTTAATTGCAGGCTAATAGAGAAAGTTTGAAGATGGGCCCTTGCTGTTGAAGGTTTTATGTCTTGTTGTGCTTACACTGTGTCAAAACATTGTTACTTGTTTGGTCATTTAGAACGACAAGAAGACATTTCTTCACCTCACATTTACAGTTTGCATGGTCTTGATTCCACATCTGTGGATCGTGGGAAAGTCTTCAGCTCTCGTTCATAAAAAATGCCTTTAACTTTGACGTAGCAGTGGCAAACAGTGCTACAGAGCACTCGTATTAGCCTGAATACCAGTTAGCTGCATTTATCAGGTATAAAAGAGTTCTGCAATCAGGACTATGATGAGACTTGTTCAGCCACGCTAGAAGCTTGGTTACTTGGTCCACCACCTAGATCCATAATGACATATATTTTAGGGTTTTCCAAAGTGTGAGACTGTGCGCCTGCTCTCAGAGAAGCTTAGAATAAAGGTGCACCCCCTCGACCCCTCAAACATCTGATCTACACAACTACTGGATGGATTGTCATGCAATGTTGTGTGTTTGCATAGTCCACAAAGGGTGAATCTTACTGACTTTGATGATCCCTTGACTTTTCGTTTAGCACCACCGACTTCGGTTAATGAGCAAATACTCGCAAAACTATGGCATTCCCATCGGCCTCACCTGCAGCTCGCAGTTAGTGCTAAGTAGCAAATGGCATACAGACTTTAGCGCAAAACCCCACTGTGCCTAAGTATAGCCTCACAGCGCTGCTAGCATGGCGCTAACTTAGACTCTTAGTCTTGTTGCGGTGAACCAACTAGCTGAGCTGCAAGGTCAAATTAAATGTGATCAAACTCCAGGTGCATCAAAAACTGCATAATTATTATTATTATTATTATGATATGTGAGGGATTCTATACAAGCGTAGTTGTATCGCAGCTTTCAACAACAAGGCAAATCAATGTGCTGTCCATGTGAAGGACTTGAAATGCATGACCAATCACAGGAAGAGTGTCTCAACCAGCAGAATCAGCAGATCTCAAGCTAAAACACAAGACCTGTACACGGCCCACCTCTGTAGCTGTGTTTGCAATTAAGTTACTTCGGAGTTAGTTGCAGTCCCTCTTTTCATGAGGTTTCTTCTACCTTTCAACGGGAGAGCTAAGATGGATTGTTGCATTAAACTCTTGAGCACCGTACTCCGAGGCCAATCCATGCGGCGTGTGACAACTGAATAAAGGAACAAAGTTTGACATTTCCACATATTTTTCTCCTGAGGATGCAGCAACAGTGCCGTAATGGTGCAGTGAAAAGGTGGGACTTCCTCGGTGTCTGGATTTGTCTTTGCTCTCACGTGGATTGTCTGTAAGCAGCCCATCATGCTATCATCCCCTGTCCAGGTGAGAAGGGGCTCGAGGAGAGGCAGCGAGAGGTCACACCAGCAAATCCACTCCTCTGTCTTCTGTCCACCATCACAGTTAATTGGGTCCTGCGTCCACCCACCTCTCCCTAACCCCTCCTCGTCTTTCTCATTCCTCTCTTTTACCCTTTTCCATTCTCTGACTTTTATTTTTCTTCTGACCATTCCTCTCTCCGCTGCGCTGTCACCATGGCAACCCTTCACTCTGCTGCAGGACCCCACCCTCTCCCTCTCTCCTCGTCTTCTCCCTCCCTCCCTCTCTCACTTTCTCCCATCATCTGCAGCGACTCTACGGTATTAAATATTGATGGTGGTGTTTTGCACCCAGACCCTGCTCTCCTCTCCTCCTCCTTCCTTCTTTTTGTCTTACTCCTCTCTTCTACTGCTTAATTATCTCTTCTCCTCTTTCCTGTTTCACTTGTGTCCTCTCTTGACTCTCCACTTTGCTTTTTGTGCTTTGCCTCTCTCATTTTCTTTTTGACTCCCCCTTCTCTCTTCTGCTTTCCTCTATCCTCCTAGACTCCCCCCTTCCTATCTTTGCCATTCTCATCTCTTTTCTTTTACTGTTTTGCAAATTTAGGCAAGTAGACACAACATGGCTGCAGCTAACACCATACAAGGCTGGAGGCTTCC
This sequence comes from Bovichtus variegatus, assembly GCA_943593645.1. Classification (NCBI taxonomy): domain Eukaryota; kingdom Metazoa; phylum Chordata; class Actinopteri; order Perciformes; family Bovichtidae; genus Bovichtus; species Bovichtus variegatus. The sequence goes on from CALSCE010010649.1 coordinate 7,332,766, forward strand.
CATTCGCCCACTCCCAGCCAGCAGCCTTCGCTCTGGTGGAATCCATATCCACTATGTTGCTCCTCTCTCGCCCCCTCCCTCTCAGTTTCACTGTTTTTGCCCCTGCTTTTTTTTTTTTTTTTTTTTTTTTTTTTGCACTGCACCCCTGTCTCTTTTTCCCACTTTCCCTCTCTCTATCTGGCTCCCCTGTTCTCTCTGTTTCTCTCTCCCCATGTCTCTGTGGGCCTCCCCTGGGCTGGTTGCTGTTGGCAGCACCCGTGCCTCCCACACTGTCACTTGACATGCTATTTATAGGCCTTCAGAGGGGGTGGCTCTCAGTGCAAGGAGGATGCTGTCTTAAACAATGTAGCTTAAATAGGGAGGCAGGAGCTCCCGAAGAGCCCTGTGGTTAATGTGTTCCCTCTTTACTTCTGTGTACCGACACCAAGTGCTCCATGCACCCCCATTATCGCCATTTCTCCCCTCTCCTCTCTCTGCTATTCAGGTCACTGGGAATAATTATCCAGAATCCCTAAAGTGATGTTTTTTAGTAGTTAAAGATGTTATTTTAATGTTCGCGTTTCTGTCCTTCCCTCCTCTTTCATTCTCTCCTTTCCTGCAGTTCTTTGGAGCTTTTCTTTGCCAGCAGCCAGAGCAACAAACTCCTCTACGGCGAGCCACCCACGTCGCCGCGTGCCAGCCGCAAGTTCTCCTCCCCACCTCCCCTCTCCATCACCAAGACGTCCTCGCCCAACCGCCGTCGCAAGCTTTCGCTCAACATCCCCATCATCACAGGGGGCAAAGCCCTGGACCTGGCTGCACTCAGCTGTTCTCCCAATGGCTATGCAAGCATGCACTCCACCATGTCACCCTTCAGTAAGACCACCCTCGACATAAACAAGCTCTACGTGTCCAGCACCATGGCCAGCAAAATCCCCGATGAGGGAGAGACCAAAGCTGAAGGCAAGGCTGAGGAGTCTGTCCTCAACAAGCAAGGTCAGGATCACTGTCCAAGGGGTTTTCTCAGTTTTAATGAGGCTCACGTGTAGTGTGGTAGCGTTTCTACAAGCCCACTGTCATGCTCATATCTTGTATGTATCCTCTACTCATACTAGAGGAACTCTTCCATCTATCTCTTTGAGGTTAAAGTGGTAATGATGTATATTTTGCCCGTGTAAGAGGTCTAAAGTAAAAAATAACCGGCTTTTGTAAACAGTATTTCGAGATTAAAAAGCAAAAGAGCACATGCATGGTCATGTGTTTTTTTAAAGTCTTTTTTTTTTTTTTATACCTAAAATCCAATTTAAATGTCTTAATAACAATGGTATAAAATGAAACTGACCCATTATCAGTGACTAAAGATTTTGAAAGTTCATGGGCCAACAAGTCTCCTCAGTTTTTTTTAACCTATTGCTGCCTTCTCTGCCCCAAGCTCACCATTCCCAGCTACCACCAAGCCCAATCCACCAGTTATGCCTGAATATTTCTTCTTCTTCTGCTTTTTCTGCTTTTTTTTCTCTTGATTGTGAAACACTGTTTCTGTGCAGATCTGTCTGTGAGAGAGGAATGTAATGAGGACCCAAGTCAGAGTGACGAAACAGAAGCAGAAATGTCTCCGCCTAAATCCCCATCAACACCCAAGAATGTCAAGTCAAAAAACTCAGGTGCAGTATGACTTTGTCTCTTCGCCATTGTGTTGTGACCCGATGTTCTCTTTAAGCGGTTCTATGTCCGAGACCCTTTTTAGAGCGTCTTGTGATCTACTTTTTGAATCCAAATCCACCAGTTCAAAAACAAACGTGTTGGCAAGCATGTTAAGTAACTTGGCAAGAACGTAAGAGCTGGCAAACTACAAGCGCTTAGTGCTAGTGACAAAGAGTACTTGCCAGTGGAAATGTCTTGCCGAATTAGAATACGACTAAATAAAATTAATAATAATAGATCATGTTAATAACAAGAACCATTACTAACATGAAACACAATTAACAGGAAGACTTTTCTTATGTTACATCGTCTACTTGAATTAACATATTTATAAATTCATATTTGCTCAGACATGAGAGTGGTTGAAACATTCAACTTTTCATGACTATGAGTGAGCAGCTACACATTTCAAATAATTTACTTATTTAATAAAAAAATGTCCATGAACTGATATTTACAAAGTGCTTTAAATAGTTTGAATTATTGTTCAAAGGTGTCCACGGAGCATTGGAACTGGCAGCTGTCTCAGAATAGTAGCAAAAGGTACATTTTAGGTCCTAATCCCATTTCCAGTGGGTGTCATAACATAAGGTGGATCAGATCCTTTTTTTTTTTACCATCCAGCAGTCAAACTGTGCATGTGAGAAGTGTGACGAGGTTGAGATAAGAAGAGTAAATCATAGAGTTAAATAAAACCTGCTGCAGTGGACTGTATAACAAACTTTTTTTTTTTTTCAGAAAATGACAAGTGTAACTATAGCCAAATAAGGTCTTGATAAAAACCACCCACAGCCTCCTAGCCCTCCCCATACCGCACAGAGAGGGAGCATCCACCCCGTAGGTAGTCAGGCACAATTCATCCCCAGTGTGTTCTCTTCCCACGGTGCTGGATACAAGGGAAGCCAGTGCCTTGTGTGAGTAGGTGGAAGGAAACCTTGTACCTTAGCAACGATGTGCATGTTCTTCTATACCGCCCCCGGCTTAACGGAGGAAGGCAGGGAGGAAGGGAGGGAGTGAAGGAGGGAGGCAGACACAGTGGAGTGTACACCGTCACTGCCACGAGCTGCAGGACACACTGTGCTGCGTCTGCTTTAGCTCTCGGTTGCCCTCCGCTGGTCAACAACTTAGTTTGAATGATACACAAATAGTATATCCACAGCACTTCCCAAAAGGAATCAAATCACCTTTAATCACGACGAGCCACCCTCAACATCTGTTTCAGACTAATCCTGTCAGAGGCTTGGAATGTCACTGAAAGGGTTGTAATATTGGTGTTGTGGAGGGGAAAAAAGAAGAAGAAATGTTCTCAATTTAGGGGAAGTATCCTTTAACCTTTTGATAACAATAGTGAATAGTAATGAAGGGGTTTAATCTTATACAAGCATCTCTGCTTTGTTGGCCTCCCTGTAGAGTTTTCTCTGTTTTCCTTCAACAATGGGATGGTTGTGTCATCTTGCCGGGAGCTGGACAATAACCGCAGTGCCCTTTCTGCCGCCTCGGCCTTCGCCATCGCCACCGCTGGTGCCAATGAAGGCACGCCAACCAAGGAGAAGTACCGTCGTATGTCACTGGCCAGCACAGGTCAGTCACATCAGAGGATGCTACTTCCAATAGTTGACCAATAGAGAGGCTCGCTGAGAACTATTATGGAATTAATTGTAAGATAATGTAAACTGATAACAAAAACAGTATGTTCACCACACATCTAGTATGTTCACCACACCAAAAAAACCTCCTTGATTAGACAACAGAGTTTGTAAAACTGTTCATTTCGGCTTGGATTATTTAGCCATATAGTAACATATATAACCAAAAGTATAAGCGGTTCTATGCCTCATGTCCACCAGGGGGCCTCCAAACAAATGAGAAATGTGACGTTCTTTAATGAGTCAACTGTAAACCACTTGTGTGTCTGGTTACTGTAATGTGTTTCTCCACATCACATCCCCGATGCTGTCAGTATCAGTATCACTTATAGTGCTGTATGTAACATTAAAGAACGCTGCGCACGTCTGGGGGAATTAGAGGAATACAAATATGACTCTTGCTATGGCATTTTGCATTTACATAGATAGGTAATTTATGTTTGAATAGTGTTTTGACTAGTTGTTTGAAAGTCTGTAAAAATTCAAAGAAACTGCTTTTCTGTATCTGTAAGCAAAATAACAAAATGTAAAGAAATGTTATATCACACAGCTGATCTCTCTGTGGTGTGGGAATTCAGTTTGTATGTGACATTGTTGAAAACTGGTTGCAGGTTTTCCTACAGACCAGAGGAATGGGGACAAAGAGTTTGTTATCAGGAGAGCTGCCACAAACAGAGTCCTGAACGTGCTGCGTCACTGGGTCTCCAAACACTCGCAGGTGCAGTTCACCTCTCCTCCTATCATTTTCTTTTGTCTTTGTTTCAATCTTTCTCTCTATGCCTTTACAGAAGAAAAAACAACACTTGATACCAACAGTGGTGAAATGCAACTTAGTACATTTAAATTCTGTACTTAAGTACCATTTTGATGTACTGGTACTTTACTTGAGTATTTCCATTTTATGTTACTCGATACTTTTTACTTCACTATATTTTGGAAGCCAACATTGTAATTTGTACTGCACTACTGAGACCTTAATGAAAAAGGCTTTACTATTTAAGTGTGTATATTTAATTTACATAATCTAAGGATGTAAGAAACATATCACAAATATATATTTTTTATTCTCAATAATGTTACATTACAGTACATCAGGACTCAAACAAACTGCAGACATGTTTTTTTAAATAAAGGCCTCGATGTCATGTCCCCACAGAGTACAGCAATGAATTGTCGGGTCTCAGGAAGATACATGGCAACATTAGTTACTAGTTACTTTGTAGATTCAGATTATTAAGATTAAGATACCTGTCAGTATTAGGCACATCATGCTGCAACATTAGCGATGTTTGCATATTGTTGCATCAATAATAATAATAATCTAATCACATAATAAACATTATTCTGGAATGGGCCATTCTGCATAATGGGTCATTTTACTTTTGGTACTTTAAGTGTATTTTCATGCTAACACTTTTGTACTTTTATTTAACTAAGACTTTCATTGCGGGAGTTTTTTGTGGTAACAGAGTTTTTATTCACTGTGGTGCTGCTACTTGTACTCGAGTAAAAGATCTGAGAACCTCTTCTGACACTGTTCTGTAGTGACGGTTGTTCCTGTGTTGGTCCTCAGGACTTTGAGCTGAACACTGAGCTGAAGCTGCGGGTAATTAGCTTCCTGGAGGAGGTGATGCATGACCCAGAGCTCCTGACACAGGAAAGAAAGGCAGCTGCCAACATTATCAGGTTGGTTTTCTTTTGTCATTGCTTGATCGCACATACACTCATAGATGACACATCTGTTTTGTCAGCTTCCTGGAGAAAAAAAAAATAAAAAAGGTTTCTGCAACAGTATTTCTGATGCCAGCAACTGGAGATGCAGTACATCACAGGTCCTGGCCTAAATATTACACTACACATCTACACAAAATATCAATGGCAATTAAGGACAAAAATGACACGTTTCTCTTTTTGCATGTAGGACTCTCACTCAGGAGGATCCTGGAGACAACCAGGTCACACTGGAAGAGATCACGCAGATGGTGAGAGAAATATAACAATAACCTTTTTGATATAATTTCTTTCTGATAATAAACAACCTCTTACTTCTTGAAGTTGTGATAATGCTTTTTGTGTGTTTGTGTCTGCGCGTCAGGCCATGGAGGACTGTAAGACTGAGCCCTTTGAGAGCCACTCTGCCCTGGAGATAGCTGAGCAACTCACACTGCTGGACCACCTGGTCTTCAAGGTCATCCCATACGAGTGAGTACACACACACAAAAGACACAACGCACAAACACAGGCTCTTCGTATAAACGATGAAAATGATAAAAGATGATAAAAGCTGATAAAGGGCAAGCACACACAGTGAATGTTGGTATGTTTTTCATTGTTCATTATTTGAAAAAAATATTTTTTTTCTACAGGGAGTTCTTTGGTCAAGGCTGGATGAAGAACGACAAGAACGAGAGAACTCCCTACATAATGAAAACAACCAAGCATTTCAACGATGTATGTGTTTACTCTGGTGTTGTGAGAAAAGCGATAAATGTGTATTATAGACAGACAGAGAGACGTTATCATCTCCGTGTATTTTTATCTCTTTTTTTGTCAGATCAGCAACAGGATCGCCACGGAGATCCTGCAGTGGGACGACGTCAACATGCGAGTGGCGGTGATCGAGAAATGGGTGGCAGTGGCTGACATCTGTCGCTGCCTCCACAACTACAACGCCATGCTGGAGATCACATCCTCTCTCAACCGCAGCTCCGTCTTCCGCCTCAAGAAGACCTGGCTCAAAGTCTCCAAGCAGGTATCAAACATTTCTGACTTTTTCTTCTAGCAGTGACGTTAACTGGCTGCAAGATGTTCAGGTTTTAGCTTAGTTTTTAAAGTTCAGCTGGCCATAAAGGAATAGTTTGCCATTTTGGGGAATACGCTTATTTGCTCTCTAGCCGAGCGTTAGATGTGAAGATCGACACCCCTCTCATGTCCTCATGTGACTTTCCTGGAGTTTTGTCGTCACTGTGAGGTGAGTAATTAACCAGCGGAGACTCCAGGAAGTGACTTCTCCCGGCAAAGAAATTGTTCCAGCACGTGACTCCCCATCAAACCACAATTGTCGTTGCTACATTTTGCTTTTCGTACGGGTTACACAAACCAGAACTTGTTAATTACGGAGTTTCAGAGGTGCTGGGAGGTAGATTTTGTTTTTTAACTTTTGGATGGAGCTAGGCCTAGCTCGCTGTTGTTGGCCCCCTGGCTCTGGCTTCATATTTAGCGTACACACATGAAAATTGTATGTAACTCTTGGTAAGAATGTGAATAAGCGTATTTCCCAAAATGTCAAACTATATCTTCAGGTTTTTTTCCTCCAGCCAAAGTTAGCATATAACTTTTTTTATAACTTGAAGCAAAAATTAAACAAGGTATGTTACAAGTGAAACGAAATGACTATAAGACAACATTTTCTAAGAGAGGCTGAGCACGGTACTTTTGAACAGCATTGAGAAGATTTCAAATACATCTTTGGCTGCTGGTAATAACAGTTTTACTTTGATCCATTTTCTAGACAAAGACTGTGATCGACAAGTTACAGAAGCTGGTGTCTTCAGAGGGACGATTCAAAAACCTGAGAGAAGCGCTGAAGAAGTAAGTGTCTAAAGCTTTCCACTGCTCACACATGATAGTGGTGTAGGAGTTTTATTCCTCTTTATGTTTGTGTACTATATCACTATATCTGACCATTTTCTTGTCCTCAGCTGTGACCCTCCCTGTGTTCCCTACCTGGGAATGTACCTGACCGACCTCGCCTTCATCGAGGAGGGAACACCCAACTACACCGAGGACAGCCTGGTTAACTTCTCCAAGATGAGAATGGTAAAGAACAACAGTGTGCTGAAGTACACACAATAACATGCACTTTATATTGTTTCTGTCTTATATTGTTTTCATTTCAATTGTCTCCAGATATCTCACATTATCAGAGAAATACGGCAATTTCAGCAAACGGCTTACAAGATTGATTATCAACCAAAGGTGAGGTTATTTTTTGTCTGTATTGTTTTATTGGGTATTTTACACTTTTTCAGGACTTCGACTATGTGTAAGATGGCATTACTTGATCAGTATTGCGATATTATTTTAATTTTCCTAATAGCTTGTTTTACTCAGTACTTATCAGTACTCAATCTTGGCCAACTGAGTCTTTTAAAGGTTAAGTGATTGTAAAGATAATTTCTATCTTTTGCTATTCAACCTGAATAAAGTGGCTAAAAGTAGGAGGCAAGATTAAAATGTACTAGCCACAAGCTACTGGGAATAATGTGTGTCTTTGATTCGTAGTCACTGATTGTCTATGAAGAACAATAATTACATGTTTGCTCAGTGGGGTTATTTTCATAACATTCAAAAAGTATTAAGAGGGTACATCTTGTATTTCAGTTTGTTCCAAATATGTATTTCATCTTGGGACACTCAGTTTAAATTTTTTTTCTGTGGTCATTATTGATTTAGGTTGCAAAGTACTTGCTGGACAGCAGTTCAGCACTGGATGAGGAGAGCCTGTATGACGCGTCTCTGAGAATCGAGCCCAAAATGTCATCATGAAGAGGATCGTTCTCTCCCAACCCTCATACAGATCAACTTTCAAGTTATTCAATGTCATGTGCAAAACAATTACACAGAAGCAGTCATAGGAAATGAAAATCTTAGATATCAGGCTCCCTCCAACAATGCTCATTATATATGTATGAAAAGAAGTAAAAAAAAAAAAAAACGGGATTCTAAAACATAAAATAGTGCAGAAGTTAAACTATAGGGATAAAACATAACACATATAAAATAATTCTGCTTTTAGACAGTTATTGCAATTTGAATAAACTAATGTAAACAGGGGTATGCATAATGAGAAGTAATATACATACAGGCACATACACAGATGTTCACAGGTGTGAAACAGTAATTCAATGTATTTAAAGGTAAATTGACGATAGCGATGAGCTCAAGAGTTCAAATGTTTTATGGCCAGTGGGATAAAGCTGAGCCTGAGGGTGCGGGACCGTTGGGGTGGTTGGGGTCTCTGAGAGTCCTGTTGGCCTTCTTCCTGCACCGCTGGGTGGACTTCCTCCTTAGGTGGCATCTCCGTCCTGAGCAGTTTTCACCACCCTCTGTAATGTTTTACGGTTAAGGGTGGTGCAACTGCCATACCAGGCAGTGGTGCCAGTGTAGTGGAGTGTACAGGAACGATATATCATAATGTACATATACTATTATTTGTATTAGACACAGTAGGCTGTGCCCTTCTAGTATGTGCTCCCCAATGGACTCGTTGTGTATAATCGTTATTAGAGACTGAGTAGAAGCCCAGAGAGGTTTTATTTATATAGTTACAGAGTATTTATATGTTATTTCTTGTCTTGAATACCATTTTATGATAAAGTTATTTTCAACCACAAAATAAACAGATGAGAGAGTATACAGAAAAGATATTTAGTCATATCCTACTGTCTCATTCATGAGAGATGGTGGTCACATATGACACATGATGATAAACTCTGACTTTCTGCTCAGATGTCAAAGACAAATATCTGCTTATCCACTAGCTGCATGATCCTTAATTCAAAGTTGTGCAATCCTTAAGATTTCAATCCTTGTTGATTTGAATCCACTGCGGGACTGGCGGACTACGCCACTAACACTGAAAACTACTAATTATTGAATGTAAATATGTGGAATGATGATCGCAGAAAGAACGCTGCCCATGAAAAGTATAACAAATTGGGTTTGATAAAAAAAAAAAAAATTAAAAACAAGATTCCGGTTTAAAACTTTAAGGACTTGAAATTAAGACACTTTTAAAAACGTTTCCTCGCAGAGAAATAAAGTGGGTGAAAAGTGGGACTGCTAAGGTGGCTAAAGTTGAGTCATGTGCTCTGATGTTTTATGTAGCCACTGAATGACAAAGACTAGAGATTTGCAAGTCAAACTGAGACAAGATTACCTGCTGATTTCTGATCGAGCTGGGACACGTGTTTCAGTTTGGAGGGATGGGTTTTTATGCTTTGCTTATTATCACCTTATTCCCCTGGTGGGCAACATGATGTATATACAGTATAAGCACCGGGCAGTGTATGTAGCAGATGTAACCAATATTGAGCCACTACAGGATGTTAAATTCCCAGCTTCTACACTCAGACAGTAGTTTTTATGGTTAATCCTCTTTGGCCAGTGCATTATGGTTTTGCCTTAATCATGAAATGGATTATATACCACAAAAGTATGTAAACTATTTTGTTCTACGATTTGCCAATGAAGCAGAAATATTTGCTGTGTACAATATTGTGTACAGGCAGTCTGATGCATTTCCTAACGTGCAATGTGTTAAAAAAGACATATCCCTCGAAATGTGTTATCCTTATGATCGTTCAACTCTGTAATAACTTTTCTGTGTACGATACTTTAAAGCAAATGTTGAAAACAACTTATAAGTGTAACACATTCTGTATCCTGTCTATTCCAATGTGTTAGCAGGAACTATACAGTAGTTATATTGTGCTTATTCTTGGACTATTTATAGGTATTTTTTACAGGCTTTGTATAGAAAAACACCTAAAGCTTAAGTGGCAGGCATGTACTACTTTCACGTGTTCAAATCAAATCTATATCTAGAACAGTATGTGTGCTGTATTGAAGCCCACCCTTGCACATGAATCTTTATCCTCTAACAGGCACATCAAATGTTTGCAGTGAGCAATACCCAGTGGTATGAGAATTATCTTTCAGTCTATTTCAACAGCTTGAGTAGTATTTCCAGTTTTGTATAAAAGTGTATTCTTTCCTGATTACCTCTTGTTAATAAATCTATTCTTTCTCAGGGGGAGAAGTGTCTTCAAGGCTGCCACGTTTGTTTTACACTGTGAGCTAAGCTAGCTTCGTTAGCCCAGACACTTTGTTGTTGTAGCTTTACTGGGGGGAAGATCAAAGAAGGGCGGGGTGTTACGTTATGTAGAAGCCGACTCGCGTGACGCTCTCCTCGCTCACTCTCACGCTACACAGCCGTTGCAGTCTACGGAGAACTTGCGGAGAAAGAATGGAGCTCGGTGTTTTTTGCCTTATCACCACCGTTTTTAGTTCAGTTCATTTAACACCGTTCATTGTACCCGAAGGTAAGTTACCCCTCATGAAATGTCACCTTTTTTTTGTTTCTATTCTTTTCTATTTTGTTTGTTGCAAAACGTTAGTCGCTTTCGCTCACAGTAACGTTAAAGTAAAAACACTCTTATTACAAGGTAACGTCCTGTAGGCTGTTAAAACGTGCAAGTAAGTGAAAGTACATCAGCAAACATACTAAAAGTATCAAAAGTAAAAGCACTCATAATGGAAAAAATGGCCCATGTTAGTATTATACTATGGCTATTATGGGATAACCTAATTATTATTGATGCATTAATGTGTCATGTTACTGTTATAACATACTTGTGGAGCTATTTTCCACTAATTTCAACTATTTAATATGCGGTTTGGAAATGATATAAATGCATTATATTTTATCATTAAATGTTTTGTTTGAACAAGCTGTCAGATAAATGCAGTGGAGTGTAGATCTATAGAAGTTTTTTGTTTTTGTTTTGTTTTTTATACGAGTGAATGTACTGAGTTACATTTCCCTAATCATAAATGGCTTCAGGACTGAATTTTGAATTTTGAAATGCTGATAATTAGGCTGCTTTAATAACTTCAACGGCTTCATTCTGTGTCCTATCAGACGAATATCAATTCAAACAATGGATGTTACAGGTACGTACATAATCACAAAGCCACTGAACATTTATACTTCAGTCTTATCTGAATTGTTTTATATTGAACGTTTTGATAAGATGTTTTTTTTTTTTAAACTATTCTTTCCTGTGTGAATGCTGTTACATTTCTCTTTCTGACGTGCAGCACAACAAAGTTTATGACATTGAGGAGTATTACAACCGCCTCCCCATATTCATTGAGAATAAGAGGACAATTGATCATCATAATGCTGGGAATCACTCGTTCACAAGTACAGTATGGTTCCGCACTAACCTGTCTCATAATGTGTAACGTATAGATTATTACCTCGAGGGGGTTGCACTGTCAGCTCTCTTTTAAAACATGTAACATTTTCCAAGGTTATAAAAGGCATGCATGTTCTCACAATGTTGTTCATTTTCAAATCTAGTGAGCCTGAATCAGTTTTCAGACATGAAATTCGAGGAATTCAGGAAATTATTCCTTTTGACAGAGCCTCAGGTATGATACATTTCACAATGCAACACACTCATGCAGCTGGTGCTTTTATACATATACTTTTGATTGCAATCTTTTGATTTGGCTCTCTTATAGAACTGCTCAGCTACTACGGGGGGTCATGTCAGCAGGGCTGGTCCTTATCCCGAGTTTGTAGACTGGAGGGAGAAGGGCAACGTTGTGACTCCCGTGAAGAACCAGGTATCCTATAATATGGTGCTGAACAGCCAAGAAATAACATCACAATCTAGAGGGACAATCAGGGTGACAATGATTTGGAAAAGGATATTCATCCAAAGATATGCAATAACTTTACTGCTACTTTATAGTGGAAAATGGAGCTGAGTGTCCCCGAACGCAGTTTGTGTCAAGCAAAACTTAATCAATAGCCATTGTAACTGCTGTATTATGCAGGACGTTGTTTCCTGTTTATTAAACGACTTTGATTTAAATGTTAGCGCTGAAAAAGTAAAAGCAGCTTATGTTTCATTAACAAGTACAGTTGGTACATTTATCAAACATATAGCTACATTATGTATTTATGTGGCTTGACTAATTGCGAGTAAATGAGCATGATAAAGTGAAAGAACTGCAAAAATAAGGGAATTTTCTATGACTTCTCCTAGAAAAGCAGAACACATTATTCAACTGTTCTCACAAGCAGTTGACCTTCATGTTAAAAAATGAGTAGAGCGCCTCTTTACCTTAAGTGAATTACAAGTTGTTAAAATCATATTGTGTTTGCGTCTTTAGGGTCACTGTGGAAGCTGTTGGGCTTTTTCTACTACTGGCTGTTTGGAGTCAGTGAATGCTATCGCTACCGGGAAGCTAATACCTCTGGTGAGATCTGTCTGACTATTATTCAGTAATACTCGACTCGCTCATCTAATATATCTCACATGTGACACATTCTCACAACAATCATTTAGAAAATATACTCGCAGAAGAAACCTCTGTTTGACAGTTTGATATACGTAGGTCAGGGTTTTTCTCAAAGTCTGAGACTGTGTGCCTCCAACCAGACAAAGCTTGGAAAAAGACGTATTATTGCTCCGTATAAAAATAACAATGCAGTTTGCTTTCTGTTCAAGTCCGAGCAGCAGCTGATAGACTGTTCCCAAGACTTCAACAACCATGGATGCATGGGGTAAGTAACATGATTTTTTTTGTCAGTAGTTGTTCGTTTTTTATAGGCTTCAACGTTTTTAACAACCTATTTAACACTGGTTTGTTTTAGGGGCCTTCCCAGCCAGGCATTTGAGTACATCAAATACAACAGTGGCCTCATGACAGAGGAGGATTACCCCTACAAAGGCCATGTATGACTTTTCCAAAGTAATGTCTCTTAATTTAATTACATTTTTTTAATGTCAAATAAATTCTCAATGTATGAATTTTTGTCCTTCCTTTCTTAGGATGACATTTGCCAGTTTGAGCCTGTACTGGCAACTGTTTTTGTCCTGGATGTTGTCAATATAACAAGTGTGAGTGAAAAGCTAAAAAGCAGCTATTTTGGTATAAGCACATTATTTTCTATAATTATGTGACATTGTGCCACTGCATTGGATACTTACAGTTACATTCTGATATACTGGATTGCCGACATTTGACTTGCCCTATAATAACTTTACCTACTTCATATAAAATGTTTGTACGTTTGTCTATCCACAGTATGAGGAAAAGGCCATGGTTGATGCTGTGGCCCGGCTCAACCCTGTTTCCTTCGGCTTTGAGGTCACGGCTGATTTTATGCACTACAAAGCAGGTGTTTACACCAGGTGAGCTAAAGACCTCAATAAGTCAAAAAGCACTTATGTGTTTATTGTTGTTCACAAATAACGTGTGGTTACAATTATTCAGAGCACTGTGTGTGGCCATGTTGTTTCTGTCCATTATGCACTATGGAAATATTTATAATGGGATTTTTGTCTAGTAATCCACCAGCACAGAAGTTATTTAATCATGAAAGAGGATTATGGAACTGACAAGGCTACGAGCGAAATCTGCAAAATCTGAGTTGATGGCTGTTGGCAGGATGTGACAGAAATCAGCTTGAACCTTTAGTCTTTTGTTGGGTTTAGAGCTGTGGTACCACGTTGACCACCTGTTTGCTTCAACACTGGTGTCAGACCAGTGTAGTTACAAGAGTTAAAGGTACTTCCATCTAGGGCTGCAACTAACGATTGTTTTCATTGTTGATTAATCTTCCGATTATTTTCTTGATTAATCGTTTTGGTCCATGAAATGTCAGAAAATAGTGAAAAATGTCCATCCCAGCATTTCAAAGTTCAAGGTGAAGTATTTAAATGTCTTGTTCTGTCATTACAAACCCCAACAATATTCTGTGGAATATGATATAAAACAAAGAAAATCAGGGAATGTCTATTTTGAGAGGCTGAAAACAGCATTTTCTGTTAATGAATGGATTAATGGATTATCAAAACATTTATCGACTAATCGTTGCAGCTCTACTTTCATCACACAGCGTACCGCCTGCTGGCTCGGAACATGCTAATCAGGATCTCTTCATACGTTGACCACTGTGACGGTCTGATGCCTGATTTGTTATGGTGCCTACAGTTACGAGTGCTTGTGATTCACTTCACTCACATTTCTTTCCTCTCTATCATAACTGTGCTAACATTAGCCTGTGCTTCTCTGTTCCATGGCTCTGTCTTGAACAGGTAGGCCAATAGAAAACAGAAACTAGAAAACACCTCTCTGCATGGGCAGGTTGCGTTGTGATATTGAAGGAGGACAGCAGCCCACTCACCCTACAAAAGACATGTACTTTATTGATCTAAAAGTATCAGTGTTGTCTCTGTTTAGCACCCAGTGTAAGAACACAGCAGACATGGTGAATCATGCAGTCCTGGCTGTGGGTTATGGCGCTGAAGAGACTGGCACGCCATATTGGATTGTGAAGAACTCTTGGGGCACAGCCTGGGGCATGGACGGGTAAATATAGTCTGTGTGTGTGTGTGTGTGTGTTTTAGTGTGATGAGTTGTTACAGCTTCAAGTGATCATGAACACCTTTTTATATATTTTTTTTTATTCCATCAGATACTTTTTGATCGAGCGAGAGAAAAACATGTGCGGCCTGGCTACATGTTCTTCCTACCCTCTACCTTTAGTTTGGGGAGTATCATAAAGTATATGACTATAAAAAAGCTCAGGAAAATGTTACCCAGAGACAACATACATGGAACGTGAACACGATGGGAAGTCGGTGATTTCATGTTCCCTGAAGTGTTTCAAGTGGAAGTTTGATTCCTCAACAATATGTAAAATATCTAAAATGTCAAACTGTTACAAAAATTAAACATGTGTGTGTTACACTCTCAACATTAGTGTGTGGTGCATTTGTTTTTCTATTGAGGTAACTGGGTGCTTGTCCTTGTTTTAAGGTTGGAACGTTTTCCTTGATTTTCTGTTTCTTTCGTTTCATAATGTGGTGGTTGTGGAGCTCTTTGAGAGCAGTTAGTTACGTGGGATGCATGGTGTTATGTCGAGCAATAAAAATCTCTTTAGATCAATCACATCATGTTATGGCGGATCATCCATGGGTCTTTGACTTAATTTTTCAGTGAGAGTCCTCTTTATGGCTTCATTAAGACATAATCAAATGTGTAAAAATCAGGCTGCTTCTCTGACAGCCCCGATTAACAAACTTCAGAGATGGTCATGCACACAAGGCCCATTGAGGAGTCAGCTCAGTTATCAAGCGATAGTTTGTTTCCATTTTTTACATATTTTGTTAAACAATTTTCCCCTCACGCTCATGGGACTTTAATTATATTATATCCTTTATTACTGATGACATCTTTCTCTGTATGCACGCCGGGTATGTATCTACTGAGGAGACCGACTATTAATATTTCATCTCAGCATGAGAAAATGCTGGCAGTGTGTGTGAGTCAATTGTTTAATGTTTAAACGTTACTTCTGGGTGTGTTATTCATGTATAAATAACTAAATTATAAATTCTAGCGACGCTATTTTATCTTCATATTTCTCATTTCATATTTTAACTTAATCGTCATTACTTATTTAAATTGTGCTTGTTTTAGTATTTTTATATGCACTTCCATATATTTAGCACTTTTAACTGTTTTAAATTTATGAGTTTATTCTTTTATTGGCATTCTATCTGCTTTATATGAGATCACCTCTTATACTGGCATCTTATTTGCTTTTAAATGTGTTATTGCCTTTACTTAAATTTAGAAATATTTGAACTTGAAAATATGCTATACCACATTATTATTATTAGTAGTATTATTAGTATTAGTATTGTTATTAGTATTAGTATTAGTATTAGTATTATTAGTAGTATTAGTGTTAGTATTAGTATTAGTATTATTATCTTCCAGTCTGCTATTGCCCTCCTCTGCCAGAAGGTGGTGACATTATCCCTTGCTCTGGGGAAAAGAAATGAGATGTCAATCAAATTGTAAGGCTGCCTATTGGCTGTTGGCTGCAGAGAACAGCCCCTTATTCTGATGACCTGGAAGACTGACCAATGAGCTGCTAGGAATCTGTTTCACAACACAGAGGGGCGAGGCTACTCATAAAACATTTCTAGCATGTGGCGCCAAATGTTTTCCTCATCTTTCATCTTTGAAGTGTGCATGTAACGCCTAATTTCAGTTCTCTCGAAGAAATAATTCATACGTATCGTCATAAGTGCACTAATATGGCAACAAAAAGCAAAGCTGTCTTGGAGTTGCAGTTATTGGTGAGTTGTTATCGTTTTAATCTGGTTAAATGAACGTTATAGTTTGTGACTTTGTTAGCTAGTTGATGAATAATGTATCACATTATCCAAGTTTTGAAGGCAAACTAACGTAAGAAAATGAGTAAGGTGGACACCAACACGCATGTTAAGGCGTAAGTGTGGCATGAGTTTCACTAAACTCGTGTTTGTGTGGAAGAGTTGAATGAATTTGTCCAGTTAATTACTTGTTAATAATGCACACCTGGTAGGAGATGACCCCTGTGGATCTCGCGGGATCAGTCCGACGATCTACACGAAAAATGTCTCCTAAACGCCTCAAGTACTCACCTGAATCAGCTAAAACACCCAACAAGAAAAGGGTAAGAGACACTGCAGATATGCATAGAATCAACAATATTACATACGAGGTGTTATTGTTTGGCTTCTGTTAATATGCCCACTTTGTGTTAATAGAGAACAACAATGCAGAAGGACAAAAACCTTAAACGAGAGTCTACATCTGTAAGTGTGAACAACCCTGTAAGATTTTTCATGGACATTGTGCTCTTTTTTTATTCCTTACATGTCCTGTGAATTTTATTGCAGCACAAAAAAAAAAAAAAAAAAGTGTCCTTCACTGGTATTCTCAACTCCTGCAAGGCTTCTAAAAGCTAAAAGTTCCTGAACGTTTCTCCAGCATGTCAGCGCTTTATCTTTGTGTAACACAGGGCGAAGGGCTTTCATCATATGAACTGGAGCGTCTGGAGAACATCAGACGGAACCAAGCATTTATGTCCTCCATCAACCTATTCCAGGTAAGTAGATGGGTGGGGTAGCCCCAGGCTGCTTTCTCGCCGTGCTTACATGTCTCCTCGCTTCCTTCACTGGCGCCTCTTCTTCGCGTGAGAGATGTGATCAAGACAACCAGAAGAATATTACCCAGTCGTACTGTAATTATGTCCAACACCTATACGGACATTTAACGGCACAAGAAAATAAATGTTGTGTATCGATTTATCATAAAACCTTTTTTAGGTTTTGTTTTTCCATATCTTACATTTCACATGTTTATGGTTTTAAGATAAATGTGACAATTCATTGTAATAAACATTTTGGGTCATAAAGCCGAGCGCAACTTTGTTTAGGATTTTTTGCATTTTCTAAAAGGGTGCCTTGGATCAGCGTACAGTATCAATAGCAGAATGCTGTCAATAGTGAAGGCTTCAGTACTCAACGGTCCAAATGAACTAGATACTTATTTGCATGCATAAAATTGAAAAAGTGGAACAGAATTGTTTGCTTGTGTGTTTTGGACAAATATGAACGCACTCATTTCCCCATGGCCATCTTGTGATTTATTCCTCTTGCTGTGTCTGGACAGGAAGGATGGGTATTAATTTGTATTTTTCTTTTCCTTGTCAAAAGGCAACTGAGGCGTTAAAGAAGTTGACACGGCCAAAGCCATCGCAGAGGGGTCTCATGAGGTACAGTCAGCTGACAGAGTTCCTACTGAGCTCTTAATTCAGCGTAACAGTCATTTCAGAACAAAATGACTTGGGAAATCTGATACTGCTGTGTTAATGTGTTTGGGACTGTACAGGTTGTTTTTGTGTGATTTAAACAAGCGTAGGAAATAATAGGAAGTCTGCACTGCAAGTACTGCACGCACTTGTTCATAGGTTACAAAATGTGGCTAGTTTGTTGTCATTAAGTAAAGATATTATTATTATTATATCCCATTGCATCTTTTCAAACGTCAGCATTTTTCTCAATTTTTTCTCAATTTTACACCACTGAAAAATAGATTACTTGTTGGTCACAGAAGAAAGTTTCCTGTAGACTTCACTTCATCACTTTTAGATCTTTTTTGTTTTTTTTAGTTTCAGCTCTATGCTTAGGCTTTCAAAAGCCGTGTCTTCTAGATGTTTCTGTAATGTTCACTTTCTGTGGTGGCAGGTCACAGGCCGCTGTAAAAGAAGTGCTGCCAGCTCGCAAATCCCTTCGTCTCCAAAATAAAGAGGCAGAGACTTTGACACATCCTCCTGAACCCAGGGAGACGCAGATGTATAGAGTGGTAGCTACTTATTAATAACTATTAAAATATACATGCATACATACATACATACATACATACATACATACATACATACATACATACATACATACATACATACACACACACTCCACTTCTCTCGAGCAATTATTTTTCTTGCAGATCTTTCTTACCTTGATTTCCTGCTGTTGTTACTCACTTGAGTTATTTTATGTGCTTTAAAGTCACTCAAGAAGCCTCCTGGCCCTCTGCCCATGAATCCAGTCAACATGGAAGAGGGAAGCAAGCTGCCTTCAAAACTTCTTGAGCTCTGCTCCGAGGTAGGGCTCTTGTCTTGTCTCCTTGTCTTATTATATTGATTCATGATGTCATCACATTGTTTTTGTTGTTTCCTTGATTAGATTTTCTCCCAAAACTGTGAATCAATGCAGCGCTGTTGACTGTTAATCATGCTTAATAACATATAACATAAGCTAAACATATGTCAGAGATGTCTGTTGAGCCTTGCATCTTTGCAGGGTGGTAATTGTTGTTTGCTTATGTGTCTTCTCAATCAATTGGTAAATATTATTATTGCTTTTCTTTTCATAGGATTCAACAGAAGAAAGGAAGGTGGAACTTGATCTGAAAGAGTAAGATTTTAAGTTTTGAGTCTGATTCTTTCAGCCTATCACTGAGCGTCTTGAGACGCGAGTGCTCCAGCTATTAGGTTACATTAGTCTCCCTTTGGCCATTGCATTCATAGTCACATTTATGCAAACAGTTGAAAAATGCTCATACAGGCGGACGAAATATCTACACTGGTGTCTTTTTATGCAGGTACCGCTCAGCCCTTAAGAACATGAGGATAACTGAGGAAACAGTGGCCAAAGTAGTGAAGGAACGCATCTTCTCTGCTGCCTTCCACCCCTGCACCAGCAGCCTGTTAATAGCCACAGGAGACAAGTTGGGGAATGTTGGACTCTGGAAGTTGGTGCGTTTTCTTGGCTATGTTCTTAACGATATTATAAATGGATATTTGACCAATGGAGGGCAGGATGTGGGCTCAAAACAACACGTCCTGATGTACTGGATGAGATGGGAAGATCCTACTCTTAACACATTAGTAAACAACAGAGGTACAAGAAAAAGAAAGATGCCCTTTCATAACACATGTTGTTGCCTGTTCTTATTCCCTCAGGATGATGATTGGGGTGATGATGGCGTGCTCCTCTTCAAGCCCCACACTAGTCCAGTGAGCTGCATGGCGTTCTCCAAGGCTCATCCCACCCACCTGCTGAGCCTCAGCTACGACGGGTCCCTACGCTGCATGGATGTAGAGAAGGCCGTCTTTGATGATGTAGGATAACACTTGTTTCATTACATGCACTATAAAATTAAAATATTGTAAAGGTATTGTACCCCCTGCATGCAAAAGTTTTTAAGAGGTTAAAATATTAGCACCCAGTTGACATCAATCTGTTTGCACATTGTTTGCAGGTGTATGACATTAAGGATGGCTTGAAAACATTTGACTTCATGTCACATGACTGTTTGACACTAGTAGTTGGAAACTGGCAAGGAGAAGTTGCCATCGTGGATAGACGCACCGGAGGGTACGGAGTAATTTATGATGATGATGATGTCTTGTCAATTAATAATGAACATTTCATAAACAGGCTACACTGGTATTTAATTTCTCTGCAGAAATTCCCATGAGTCTTTCCACTCATTGGACTCCAAGACTCTGCGCTGTGTTAGCGTCCACCCTTTACAGAAGCAGTACTTTGCTGTGGCAGAAAACAGGTATGTACATTTCCTGTTCCACATTTCTCTTTCCTGTGTCCATCTTGTCTTTTTGATTGTATTAAATGAATGTTTTGTATGCAGGGTAGTGAATATTTATGACAGCAGACGCCTGAAGAAGACCCAAAGCCAGGCAGTCTCCCAGCTGCACGGTCACTCTTTAAGCATATCCAGCGCGTATTTCTCCCCTCGTACAGGCAACAGAGTTCTCACCTCCTGTTTGGATAACCACATAAGGTGAAGCAGACTCAGCACTTTGAATAATTGTGTTTATAATTACTGTAGTTTTGCTTTTTTCAATCCAAGCTCAATGTCCATGCTTAACACTTGACAGGATATATGACACATCTGCGATGGCTACGGAGTCTCCCTTGCTGACATCCATCGGGTATAATCCACCTCCTTTTTCACCCACTTTGTGCTTTTTTGATGTTTTGTCTCTTTCTGTGCTTTGAGACTTGTGTAATGTGAACATACTGGCAACATGTTATCGATCTTAATTTCCAGACACAACATGCACACAGGCCGCTGGCTGACCAAACTATCAGCGGTGTGGGACCCCAAACGGGAAGATTGCTTCGTGGTGGGGTGCATGACGAATCCTCGGAGGGTGCAGGTGTTCCACGAAGGTGGCGAGTCCCAGCACTCCTTCATAGATGAGAACCTTAAAACAGTGCTCTCCGTCACTGCTTTCCACCCCACAAGGAACGCCTTATTAGGCGGCAATAGTTCAGGGCGCATCCATGTCTTCTCTGACTGAGATGAAGACCTAAATATGTGACCAAGAAACTGAGTTGAGTCTTGACTTTTGAAGCCACTCCTGTTTATATTTGTCTTCATGTTTGGGTTTGTCGTCTTGATGAATCTTGAGTCGTAGTAGGTTTTTCTCTGGGATGTATCTGCGCTTTGCTGCCTTCACCTAACTGTGTCTCCCAGCTGTCAGGCCTCGCTGCGGAGAAGCATCCCCACAGCATGGTGCTGCCACTGCCAGCCTTCATGGAGGAGATGCTGTGTTTCTCCTCATGTGCAGACTTGCTCCAAACGCAGCGTTTAGTATGATTGCCAGAAAGCTCAGTTTTGCTCCAAACACAGATTTACAGTTGTCATGTTGTTTCCTATTTTTTAATGAATGCCATTTAGGAACTTGAGGGAATATTCAGATCCTTGAACAGGATCTTTTCTTCCTCTTATTCAAATATTTCAATATCTTTTTCTCAGATTTGTTGTTGTTGTTGTCTTTATCTTGTTTGCCAGGATGTTTACTAACCAGTTGTTGGACCCTTTTGAGGTAGAGGTGCATTTAAATACACTATATGATCTCTGAAATATGTACTATTTGTTAAATGCTTTTTTTAAACTTCAATTTAATTTAGGTGAGTGTGCGGATACCTGTCCACTTTGAGATTAGTGTTTTGTGTTTTTTTTCTATTGAATTACAAAAATATTAAATACCTCCCTGGTGTGATTCAAAATAAAACTTTAAAATAAGATTTGAAAACTTGCACGTGCACTGTAGGCAGAAAATGACGCACGTTGACTGCTGTTTTTTCTTTTCTGTTCTCATATTTGCAATTTGTTCTAGCCTACTCAACCTAAGACATTTGTAAAATAAGTTTTTCACTTTGCTTGTTAATTTGAGCGCCTGTTCATTCCATGTTTGTGTTATTATTTATTTGTGGCTGCTGAAGCAAACGCAATAAATAAAGACATTTCTATACCAAACATTTTGAGTGTGAATGCTATTAATTTCAGCAGCGGTAGTATCATTGTCGACTTAAGGTGGCAGCATTGTGTGTGTGTGTGTGTGTGTGTGTGTGTGTGTGTGTGTGTGTGTGTTTGTTATCAAGCAGGTACATGCCGACAAACTTCAGAAGGTGCTGATTTTGTTACGCTGTTGACGGTTTATTTCTTCTGTGAGAAAGATTGAACTTGTAGCTGCACTAGCTGCCAGATGTCAAGAATAGATTATGTTTATTCATAAATAAATTACACCAGTCTTAACTCAGTGATTGGAAATGAGCAGTCTTGTTTGGAGGTAATAAATGCAGAATACATGCTTACAGAGACATTTCCATGTGCAGGATCATGGTACAGGAAGGAAGCTTACAGTAAAACCACATCAGAGGCCTTATTCCTGTTTACATGATTCAGTAAAATGAATACAAGAGTTGCCTGTCAATGGAACTGTCGCCCCCTTTAGTCAGTTCAAGTGATTTTAAACAGATTTAAGCAATACAAATAAAATAAAAAAAATCAATATATTAAACTGCATTGCAAAAAGAAATATTCAGGTAGTTGACTGCTACTTCTGCTGTTTTTAAATTGGCTAAAAATACAAACCGCCCCACTTCCATTTTGGTAAAAACCTGTTCAGAGTCAAGTAAAAATGGGTCTTCTGTCTGGTGTGCAGTTCGTTTGCACACACTTTCACAAGAAAACTTGCATCTACTCTGTTTCTCTAAAATGAGTCAAGGAAGAGCAGTGATTAGGCAACAACGAGTTACATGAGAGTTACCTACCACTGTGGGTAAATCAGGAACAGTGGGAATCATTCCCTTCACACATGCATCTACAGGCTGTTTACCTTCTGAGGGCTTTCAAAAGACATTTCTGAATGACTAGCAGTATACGTTTGCAGTTTATGGTTATTAATATTCATTACATTATCTGTTATATTTATTGCTCAAATTATGTTAAGTTTCTCATACGCATGAACATAAAGTGAGACTTTAAAGTACAAATTATAAGAAGGGAAAAACACATTTTCTGCCTCGTCTGGCCTTTCACCTAACACAATCAAAAACAACCAGCGAGCACCGTCTGAGTTAAAGCAAACACACAAGTTACTCATCAAGTCTGAAAACCAACCACGAGATGAGGGTTTTTCTACGAAATATAAATGATATCGGTCAATATTTCTGCCCAACTCATCCAAAAACACATAATTGTTAACACTTCAAGTTATTTCACCGACTTTTCCTTAATTCTATAATGTCATACACTGTACAAAAATAAAACCAAACATTTAAAGCCATGTATTTAACACTACAGGGATTATCAAAGTACTGTGTTTTTGTGTTAGCTTTCAACCTTTTGTGAAAGATTTAAATATTAATACAGTAACTTTCCAAACTGCCTGGAGTCTGCGTATCCTAAACCCCTCGGTATCCAAAAACCATTCCTCTTGTTGCATAAATAATACATCCATTTTATTTTAGGTAAACCTGCTGATCGGCCTATAATTACCACTGTCGCACAGCATGTACACCTACATACATCCTAATCAACCACTCGTAGGCTAGGACCAATAGTTAACTGTCACACACTAACTGTATGGACTTAAATGATGCTGTCTATTGCTCTGGGCTGTAAAGACTCACTGCAGGCTCACCTGTGAAATAACACATACGTAATAAGGCTGGAGAAGAAGAGCAGACTATCAAGAGTTTCCACCTGTTGGCGCAAACGGACAAATATCAGACAACAGAGGTTTCTTTGGTAGGCGCGATGATGAGGATTGCAGTAAGACGTAAACATGACTTATCTTAGGCTCTCTTGTAAGCAGGGCTGAAAACTAAACATCCATTGTAAAAAAAAAGAAAGAAAACAATGCTTCAGGTCAATTAAAAGTCACTGTGAGAAAATCTCTGTGTGTTAACGAGACATCAGTTTGTACAAAAACGGAAAACGTGATTTAAATGGATGCAGCCTTTACAGATAAACGTATACATTTGAACACAGCGGGGATAAAGAAAATGTGTTAAAATGACCCTCACTCAACATAAAAATGAGCTCTCTTGACCGTACACTGTGGGAAAATAGCACTAATTGTTTCACTTTACAAACATAAAACAATGTCAAATGTCCCTTAATGTAAAGGATCTTGTTTTTTTTTCGTGTTTTTTTTTATATCAACAGTATTGCACATCAAGATAAACTCCTTCCACAGAGTGAGGGAGTCAAAGAACTAACCAAACACTTCACTATCACTACAGCGCTAGTCCCATCACCTTCACCACTACTGTAAAAGTAACTACGGCAAAGTGACAGCTGTTCCTTACACACAGAAGTTGATTGTAGCTATTAGAATTATTTGGCTGCTATTTCATAAAATCAGTAAACCTACCACCTCCGTTACTTACTTATATCCTTACAATTTATCTGTTATTTATAGACATTGGACGACAAAACGCTATTGGTGTTCCAGTGGCTGGACAGAAACGGTCACGTGAGCACACTGTTAATGGACGTCTGACCACAAACTACTTATTACGAAAAAAGCCATCTAACGGCAGCACCAACATCACTCCTGGGTCAAATAGCTACTGCAAGTAATTCCTAGTTGTCAATCATCTAAAAGTGTGCTAAATTCATTTTCCTATTCTTTCCTGTCACTGTCTTAACACTCATTTATAACTCGACAAGGCAAATTTCATATATGGCGAAAACATTTATAAAACTGAAAATATAATTTTTGCAAATATTATTTGACTCAGGACTGATCTACATTCAGTAAGTGCTGCTTCCATTTCACACTTTCTCTAACCTTCAGATACAACTCAAAACAGCAGTTTTAAATAGAGCAGTGAACATATTAACGTTTACCTTCATGAATGTTGTTGTTGGCTTTGAAATATGAAAATTAGATGAGCTAGACTGGCTCCCATCTCCTCTTCTCTAAAAACTGTACTCGGACTCTCAGGATACACGACACACACCCCAACACATTAGGTCATTCTATCTTACAATAATGTTGCAAGATATAAATTAATACAAAAATAAAGGCAACTATTATCCGTGGTTGAATGAGTGAAGTCTATCAGACTTGCTTGTCCTTTTCAGTGTTTAAAATTAAACCCTGTTACTGTGGCTTTGTGTAAAAAATAAAATGCCTTGAAATGACCTGAATTTCCAAAGTAAAATGTGATTTCCTCTCCTCGCAGTGATGGTCAAATATAATAAACAAGGCTCTTCAGGGGACAGTCCTTGGCTTGTGACAGGAACTCCTTCCTGGGAGAAGCTGAGTTGATACTGGGATCAGGGCTGCCACCCTTCTTCCTTTTCCCTCCTCCCACTCTCTCCTGACCTGTCTGTTGTATGTGTCCCATCTCCACGAGTGGAGGCCTGTGTTGCGTCTTTCACTCTCTGCTTCACTTGCTGATGAGGAAACCTCCCATCCACCGTAACTTACAGGCAAACCAGCGCCGCAGCGGGCAGAAGTATTCAAAGTGGAACTGCTGGAATTCAGGTGTCTTGCGAATGTCTCTCAGGAAGGCAATGTCCAGGTCTGACTCTGTCAGCATGATGAGCAGCAGCAGCAGGACGAACAGCAGTCCGATGGTAACCAGGAACAGACGCAACACGCTCAGGATGAACTTGTTCAGCTCCTGTACGTCGCTCGGTGGTGCCGGCCCGCTCCTGACCATACGCAGTGCTCTCCTGCCGGAAGAAAACTCTGCCGCGCGACCCTCCTTCGATGTGCCTGCCTCTGACTCCTTCTCATCCAAGCTGCGTGGAGAACCGTTGAGGTGACGAGCCAAAGGCATCTCCATCCCGTGTTCGGCCACAGGCGTAGGCAGCATGCTGTCTGAGGGGCTGTAGGCCTCGTCGGAGATGACTGCCGACGTGCTTGCCTCGCTGCCGTCCACCATATGGCCCCGAGAAGACATGAAGGAATCGCCATGGGAGACGGAGCGCACAGGCGTGGAGTGGGCGCTGTCTCGAAGGGACTCCAGACCTGAAAACACACCGCGGATGGAAGGCAGATAACACATCAGATCATAAGACAGACATGTTTAATAACTGGGAGGTATTGTTGCAAGACCTTATAAGATTCATGAGAACTGTATTATGTCTACATGTCAGTGATGCAAATGTGTGATTATATAGAAACATGTAAAAGAGGAGGTTTAAGGGGAAATTCAGTTCAGTTTGATTTGAATTAGTCCTAAAGCAGAGATCCAGTCAGCCTCTTTGAGGTTCGGCCTGGCTCTCTGGGAATATTCCATACACTGTGCTCTGTTGAACACTGTGCCGACATTAATTATTCTGACGTGACGGGAGAAAAGCATGATTTGTTTTTAATGGTCAGCTTGTCAGGACCTATTCTCAAGAGATCGATCCTGTCCTCCGGTCATGTAATCTGTGTCTAAATAAAATGCAAGTGGCAACTCTAACCTTAAAGTAAACACGAGACATTATAACAACTGTTACTTAGCTCGCACTCGATCCTCATGTTGTCTGGAAGCTAGATAATGACAACTTTTAGTTTGAGATCCACCGCATTAGACTTCAACAACACACTTGATCAGCGATGTCAAACTCATTTTAGTTCATGGGCCGCATGCCTCTGCCATTTTCACACTTTGCAAAGTCATCCAGGGGGGCCGGATTGCACCCTTTGGGGCCTTATGTTGGACACCCCTAATTACAGCATTCCATAATTTGATGCAATATTCATTTGGGTTTTGGTCATCAGAGGAACATAGAGCATCATACTGAAATATTTGACTCGTTTTTCAAACACTATTCTTCAAGGTAAGTCGTCCAACTTGACCCCACAAGAAGAACCACAAAAAGGCAGCACACTATAATCCTGCAAGACCAAACCATTGCTGCTTTTTACCTGCACAGTTGGCTGGCGGGTTGCAGCCATACAGCTGGGGTGGGACAGATAGCCTGGAAGGAGTCCTGGAGCTCTGTCCTGACCCAGGACCAGAGCCGGAGGTGGAAGAACCCCCAGGGAGGGCAGGGAGGAGCGGTAGGACCCCCAGAACTTTGCCCAAGAGCCTGGGTCCCAGAGACAGCACGCGCACATTCACATCTCGGTAACAATGGTTAATCATGCGCAAGTGAACGTTCACCTTGGTCCTGATCCGGATCAGACACTTCACCATGGTTCAAGGAGAGAGAAAAAGCCTGTCTCACACTGTTCCAACTCACTTTTGCTGCTCTACTTTCTTTACTTTTTTTTCTGTCCGTTCTTGAAACCGCCTGTCCTCTCTCTATCGTCCCGCTGTCTGTCTTTGTCTCCGACTGCAGCTGGCTAGCTAAGTAGCCCTCCCTTCTCCACAGTAAGCTCCCACATGCTGGCTGGCAGGCAGGCTGACAGCGGTAGATAAAAGGAAAGACAGAGAGTGAAAGACAAGGCCCAGGAATGCGGCTCACTTGTGCCACAGTGCACCTCGTCCCTCCCTGCCGTGACACACATGGCATGGCCCCTGACAGCAGGAGCTATTTCAGGCTGAGATATTGTTACCAGTGGAAATGTCAGCACAGACCGGACAACACACAGGGGGTTTGTTTCAGTGTTGCAACACAGGGGTGCAATGTCAGAGCCTGCTCTCGATGTCAATGACAAGAGAGGGGCTCGTTTGACAAAAATACCCTTTTTTGTTGAAAACAGACAATGCTATGAGTTTATTTAGTTTTTGCGAGGCTTTTTAACTGAGAGCAAACATACTCACAGTGGCAGCACTGGCAAAAGGTTAATAGCCTGTTGGAGGAAAGATGGGACAGTAAGTGCCCTTTATAAACTGACAGGATGAATTTCTGATGTCAAAATAATGCCTGAGGCTACTGGCTCATGGATCTTGAGTGTGTCTGTGCGTGTGTGTGTGTGTGTGTGTGTGTGTGTGTGTGTGTTCAGAAAGCACACATCAAGAGAAATATCACACAAAGTGAAAAGAATGACTGACACTCACCAGTGGGGGATTCTTCACACGGAAAGGCTACTTTGTCTAAGCAGGATATGTGTGTGTGACTGTATTAAAATAGTGTGTGAGCCTTATAAAAAGGACCAACTTTGTGTGTAATCCATAGCAGACCAAGTCACACAAGTGATTCCCCTCCACATTGTACCCCAGGAAAAGTGCAACTAATTTGAAAAATTAGAAAATAAGATTGGATTTCTTTTATAAATCCATCACATATCGAGTCCCGCTGTAACACCTCCACCCGAGTAGAGAAGTCTTAACAATTAGCTAAAAGTGGTGAATAGTTGGATAAACGTAATGGCTTGAAATAGCTAAAAGTTTTGGATAAATGGAAAAAGGGCTATAGGAAATGTTTGAAATAGTTGGAGAAAGTAATGGATACAATTTTGAAATAGTTAAATTGATTAAAAATAGATTGCTTAAACAATTTTTATATAAAAGTGATGAATTGAAATAGTTTGCTAAAAGTAATTGGGTAAAAAGTTGAAATGTCAATTCTGCCACTTGTGCCAAACACCAACAATTCAATCGTATAAAAATCATCATTGTACAATATAGTATTTATAATAGCTGCAAACGGCTCCTAATACTAGGACGGGTTAAACGCAGAGCCTACATTTCACTGTGTGTGCTGTGCATGTGTGTCGATAAAACGAGGATTCAATAAATCCTCCATTTCCATTTCAGTTTATATAGTCAATAGTGTTGTATAACAATCACGATAAAATGCATTCAAATGAATACATTTGTAATATGATGGGTGGTGTCGGATAAAGGGGTTCAGTTCATCTGATCCGGCTGTGGGGAACCACTGGCCTCAGACACGTGTGCAGGCTGACTGAGCAACATCTGCTTCACACTGAGGGAGGCGGCCTCTCGCTCACTGTGAAGCAGATGTTGTCAGAGGTCATGAGGACTCACACCTGAGACCTCCGGTCAGCCACAGTATATACAGTACATATATATACGTATATCTTTTTTTTCCACAGTATTTCTCTATTCTTTTGAGTGTGTTTTACCCTCCATGATGGAGATGTGCACAGCTCTCCGTCGGGTCCTGGGCACGCTGGTCAAACGAGGGCCGTGGGTGATGGATGGACAGCTCCTACTTGGCACCATGCCAGCCCTGGACAAAAACACAGCCATACGCATACATGACAAACATAAAATGCATAAATCATTGTTAACCCACATTTCAGCTCATTTTAGGGCTAGAGGCAATATTTTCTATGTTATATTTTATATATATATATATATATTTATTTTTTATTTTTTTAAGGATTCTGACCTGTGTATCTCAGGAGGGTCTCTCTTAATTTTGGCACTTTGTTCCATCACTTCTTTTGCAACCTTTCCGCTGAGAAAACATTAAAAAAAAAAACGTAATATTTCTAATTTGTTCACATTTACAATTACAAATACTTTGTGAGCAATTCAATACCTGTATCTGAAGCGACTACCCTTGAAGAAGAGATTACTACTGGACACAGTGCGGACTTGACTCGACTTTTCCAACCTGTGAGGAAATGGAAAGAAAACGCATCATTTACATAATAATAAAGATTATGTCCTTTCTGCAGTTTTGTGTTTCAGGTCGTGTGACTCACTTGTAGAAGGCCTGATTCTCCACGCCACACTTCCACAGATGCTTACAGGCCTCAGGTGTAGGTGCAAAGTATGTCAGTATGATCTTCTTATCCTGTAACATGTCCAGTACAGTAACTCATACATACATTATATATATAAAATCATACTTCAACCAGACTCCTTGTGGTAATATTCAAGACATTGTCCTCATCTGAAGAGGACATTTCCTGTCAGATTAACTGAGCTCTTGGCTACAGGCTTTATGACCCATGGCTAACACACATTTTTCGCCTTAGTTTACTTCACTATTAAGGATAAATTACACAGGC
>CALSCE010010649.1:7364998-7377398 GCA_943593645.1 Bovichtus variegatus
TTTGAACTATCAGCACCACCAAGGAGAAGAAATCTGAATTCACCAGACCATTAATGGTTGTCCGAGCACCGGCTTCTTGTCACTGTTGTCCAAAACTGGGGATTTGTAGGGGCTAAATAATGTAGTCTGGAGGATGCTGCAGACTGGTCCTTCCTTGAATTTCTTATAAAAGTCAGCAAAGAAGCCATCCGGACGTGGCGCCTTACCAAGGCGTAAATATCTGATATCTGATTCTTGAAGTTGTAGAGGTTTTTCACGTTCCTCAGGATCAACAATTCGGAACATAACGTTATCCAAAAAAGACTTTTATTTTCATTAGTTGGTTGTACTTGTTGGTTGTGTTTATACAAAGAAGAATTGTATGATTGTAACACCTCATATATTTTGTGAGGGTCAGATACAATTTCATTGGAATTATCTTTCATTTGGGGGATTAAGTGCAACATTATTGTAAGGGATTAAGCGAGGCAGTTTAACGGTTAAACTGATGGGCAAGTAACCTGCAACCTACGGCTCCATATTCATATATGAGGCCTGAGACTTTTTTTTTTTTTTAAAGAAGTTGTGGGGATGGATCTGAGGCACATGTTTCCTATCAAGCGTAAATATTGCTTCAGTAAGGTCTGTGAGGGGTTTCTCACGTATGGATTTAAGATGCGCTATAAGAGTCAGTGTATTAGGCGAGCCTCCGTGATGCGCTGCACTGTGGCTGTTATGGAGTGAAGGATTACACAGGTAAACAGGGACATGCAGAAGTGTCACCTTACATCAGTTCAGTCTTGTGGATGTCAGCAATCCGCCGCTCCAACTTCTCTGAGTGCTTGGGGAAGAACTGGAACTTGGAGCTGTAGCCCTCTGGGTGTTTCCCGGGGTCGTGGTCGCCAATTTCAGCTGGAAAATGGAAGAAAGAAAAAAAAGACACAGCAAAGGAAAGGTTAATTTCCATGTTTGATGATGACATTTGAATCCACTTTTGTAAATTCAAATGCAATCGACTTTCCAAACCTCATAGATGACACTGGCTGCGAGTACTAGAAGTAGTACAAAATGCAACAATACGTCAACATAAAATATGATGCATACCAGTCAAGTGTTGAAATATTTTCTGAAATGATCAAATGATGATGCTGGGCAAATTATTTATAGATTGAGTAAAAAGCATAACTGCAATCATGAAGATGAAATTCTCATATCAAACATATTTGTGATATGAAAAATTATTCCTCATTATATGATTTTTTATCATCACGTTTATCAAATTTTATCTTTGTATTCAATTACTTTACCAAGGGCATTTTGCCCCTTTAGTCTTTGTATCAAAGCCCAAAATACCCATTTGTACACAAAGCAAGAACACAAATTAAAGGTTTTTGAAAACACCTGTGCACAAAAGCGGCACAGACAGAAACTATTTTAGCTCAAAAATAACTTTTTGCAAAATGTAACCTTGACTCCATGCAGTACTTATTCGGTTGGCATGTCTGTATTATCAAAAATACCCGCCAGTGTTTTCTGCATCGCTGTGGCCAGCTTCAGCAGCCTAGTTTACAAACCACTGACATCAGTTTACAGATGGTGGAGGAACTACACGGAGAGTTTGGCTACATGTCGGCTCTCTGGGGAGCTTTGCACAGCCCTGGCAGTCTTACCGTAGAGAAATGCATTTTAGACAGCCACAAACATACCACTTTATATGTGATAACAGACATTATAGATTCACATTTTCTGAAATGGTGACAGTGAGGAAGAGTGCTTATATAAGCCAGAGACACCTGGGGAAGAAATGCTTTACAGAAAGTGAAGGCTTAGACAGCCACTTACTTGGCAAGGCAAAGTGATAGACTGAGCAATTGGCAGCCAAAATGAGCTTAAGAAGATAATACTGTACTAAATGTAAAAAAAAAAAAAGGAAAAATGCCGACAGTTAGCCAGTGCTAAAGTTTTCAATATATTATGTTAGGTGAGCATAAAGAGATGAATAGATAGCTATAACAAGCAAGCCACTATCAGCCAATGTCTTCCAATATATTCACACACTGTCTTGTGGTGTTCACGGAGACACTCAGGGACATTTAGATTCAGGGATTGGCTGAGGAAAGGCTGGAGAGATAGCTGGTTGGCACAGAGCGTGACAGGGATGCATCTCACCTCTCTGCATGTTGATGAGCCCGACACCCAAAAGAGCCCGTCAAATGGAAACCAAGCATCTTCCATAAAGTTCAACTTTTGTTACAAAGCTGTCAGGATTTCTCAAAGGGAAACATAGCCACCTTTTCATGAATCCCATTGGATTTATTATAATTTTTTTAAGTAATAATTGCGTTCTAATTGCTTTTTTGTGGTGCTTAGGGTTCAAATAAGAATTTTCAATTCAAGGTAAAAACAACAAATTCAGACTCAAGCTCCCTATCAAACAAAAATGAGAACAGTCTTCAACCTCTGAACACGCTCGGCTTGCACATTTGCACCCACCCACACAGTAAAGTGCATATACTATGGCAGAATGTGAGCACAAAAACACACACACACACACACACGGAACACAGGCGGCATGTAATTATTAACAAGCCAGTTTCATGTGGAAATCATAAAGTCTACAGTAGATCACAAACATGATGAATAATACAAGTCGTATGTGGTAGAGACACCCCTGTCAGAGGAAATACGGTGAAATTAAATCACCTAATTTCCAATCAAAACAATGTGTGAGATCCAACATTTGTCAGAATATGTTAGAGGACACCGTGACACCGCTCGGCTTTCTGGTCAAGGTTGCAATATCAGCCTACGAGTGTGAGGACATGCGTGTTTGTTTGAGAGTATCGACTCTATGGCGACTCCCTATTTGGTCATACCTTGTAATATGTAGGCGGCCAACAGAGCAGCATCTGATGTCTTGCACAGGAGGCGGCCATGGTAGAGATCCCTCTTAACCTGCAGGAAGACGAGATATCTGTGGAGTGGAACACAGATAAACTGATTTGGGTCATTATTTAGATAAGATCAACATCGTCCTTTTCTTATAAGCACACATGGTGTATTTATTTTTTTTTTTTTTGGCTGCAAGTGTGTCAAAGAGAGAGTAAATTAAGACCCGATTACTGTGGAATGTGTGTTGTGTTAATGTCTGCTTCCATACAAGTCTGTATAACTGATGATCAACCTGCATGCTATGTGTAATAGTTCAAAATGCCCTTCTTAGAAACAATGACAGTTGTATAAATATAGCTTTACGAGGCAGGTGCCCTGTGTTTGCTCATCGGCTTTAGATGCTATATCTGTGATTATTACAGATAAGCTACAATACCTGGTAGCTCTACACAGTGAAACGTAAAATAAATGCAGCTAGAGCTACAACTCCATTACTCTAGGGCCCTTTCACAACCCATTTACAATGAATCTATAATTACAAAGCGCATGGTTGCCAATCCAAAGCTGTATTGGAACATTAGACACAGGACATGCAGCCTACGTCGAGGCAGAACCCGAGCTAAAGCATAATTATCTGGAGAATTGACGATGATCTAAAATATGATTGCTGGTTTGCACTGAAGTCCACCGGGAGCGACTCAGTCTTCTGGTCTCGTCCACAACATCCAGAGATTACTCATATGTCAATTTACTGTACTAAGCATTGCTATGAAAAAAAGTTTGAGTGTATTATTGCTTTTTACATCCTGCCACCACCTTATTGTGAAATTATACAGAAAAATCAAAAGCTAAAAGCAACATGGAAATCTTTTTTAAAATATTGCTACCTTTAATTTTTATGCAAATCTACAAGGTCTTTGTGTCTGTGAGAGCTTCCAGGCCGAACAGATGGCGGAGCATGGAGGAGCTGTCCCCTGCCGGCGCTCCGGCTCAATCAAGAAGAGCTGGATTGTGAATGAGAGATTTCACTGCGTGGCACCCATCCGAGGGATGTGATTTACAGGTATCTGTGCGCTGGGAAGCTCTCTGGCTCACAGCAGTTTGTTCAGCTGTCAAGGATGCCACACACAGTAGAGCCGTAGTGAAGAGCTTCATGACACTTACTGTATAAAAAAAAAAAAAAGAAAAAAAAAAAAGGGAAAACTCAAATCCCCCTGTACACAGACTCACTGCTGAGCGCTGGATATTGGGTTTTTCCTTTGGCACCTGCATCACTTATTGCATTGACAATATGACAATAATTAGGTTAAATTGATATTTAGAATATTGTAGTTCAGATATAACCTAAGATGGTAATGTTCACTCAATAATGAAGGAGGCAAAATGAAACTATTTAATTTCAGTTTTTTTATACAATAAAAAGGTAAGGATGGTTACCACCAGAGAAGTACGTAGGGAAAGGATTCTAATTTCAGAAAAAAGCAAATATGATTCATGAAAACCTCGACCAAGCTGCAGGGCTTATCCATGTTTTTCTTATCTAAAAGCAGGCTGTAGAGGCATAAAATGATAATAGTAAAGTATAAGAATACTTGTGATTTGCTTTTATGGGACAAGAAAATGAGTAGAAAGGCCGAAGATAGAGACATCCCTTTGGGTCAATAAAAACAGTCTTTAAGTGCTGTGGAGTTGGATGCTATTTAGGTTTGTCAGCATTTTCACATCGTGGTTACGACTCCCAAAAAAATTGATTCGTATGATGTAATTGTCCCTAGGTGAGAGTAAGAAGATTAATAGGCCGCTTGTGCTGTTTTAAAATCGACATTTTTCCACATTATTGTTGATACCACCAGTGAGTGGTCAAACCAACCCAACAGGTAGTTGCTATTTATAACCAGAGCTGCAATACCAGAGGAAAAACAATATCAGGAGGGTTTCTAAGGATGTTTTGGTTGCCTGCGGAAAGGTTTGTAAAAATATGTTGATGTTATTATACATTTTAATTAAGAAAACTGTGTGCTTACTCAGCCCCTGAGAAAATACTGGCGCCCGTTTCACCAAATTGGCATCATGCAAGCTCATTTCTTCCTCTGTTCATTTTGACACGTTTCACTAATCAAAACGAATTCCGTACTTGTGACCCACGCTGAAGACTACAAGTCTAAATTAAAAGAAATGTGTAGGTGTGGAGTGAGAAACAGTGTACCGGACCTCAGCACAACACACCTGAATCACTAAATTAACTCTGTGGTTGAGTTGCATTGTGGGTATTGTAGGCGCCAGGTTTTTGACACGGAAGAAGAATCCATAGAATAAAAAAAAAAAGACCACATCTCTGGTTCTGCTGCATTGATTTTGAGCTGAGTCTGGCAATGTTATAGGGCTGCAATGCTAAATTAGTGGAGCACTCTTTTAAAACATTTGCTCAACTCCACTGCCTTGTGTACAATTAGCTTGTATTAAATGATTGGTTTGACTCAATTGGAAAGGCAAGACAAATCACCGAGGAGGCATAAACATTTCACTTTCGAAACTCCATCAGTGGGAGATAAAGAGAGTCATGAGAGGCAACGATTGTCAGACTAAAGGTTTTACTTCCATCCAACCATCCATCACTCAACCCCACCCTCCCCAGCTGCAGCCCATCAAGCTATCTTGAAATCTTACCTGGTGATTTCCTCTTTCAGAGCAGCGGGGTCAGGTGGGTAAAACTTGACACGCAAACACATGGTGAATGGAGGCTGGGCTGGGGAAGAAAAATCTATCGTCATGTTTCTAATTTGGATTTGCATGTTCTTATTCTGTCATTGTTGCATGATACATTTAGCACATCCTTTCTTGAAGTTTAATTATTTAACCAAACCAATCAGGTTAGCAAATGATATACTTACACTTAATTTGTTTGGCAATTGACTTTGTAAACTCCAACCAATGCTGAAAGGGAGAGAAAGAGAGGTAAAGACCTGCACTTTGGACACTAAAGCTTTGGCTGCTAAACTGTCAGCCTGAAGTCTGATTGCTCAGCAGCTGAGCATGATGATTTGTAATCTATAGCTGGAAGGCACAGGAGAAAACTCGCATCTCCTTGCCTTCTGTTTATTTAGCCCCCTCCAACAGAGGCTGTATGCAGAGAGGAGATGAAGGAAAGCTGTTTGCCAGATAATCAGGAGACTGCTGTTCTCTGTCGGAGGGCTAAACATCATGAGGCCAAACTGGCTGTAATCAGTGAGATGATGACACGCTGGCAACAATGGCGCATTGCGCTCACAATACAGTAACTGCAAAACACAATGATGCTGTTAGCTTTTAATTATTTACTTCTTATTTATTTATTTTTTTAGCCACACCTACATTGACATTTTCTTAAAATGTCTCTCGGCTAAAACGCAGAGAGAATCTGCAAAGTGGACAACATTTTCAAGCCTTGAAAGCATTCCTTTTCCCATCCACAGTTCAAAAGTGCATTGATTTAACAAATACTCGGTCATCCCTGCAAATTCACCAAGGACTGTGTTAATTTCTGTGATTGATATTCAGAATAATCTAAGGAGTTGGTCTTTTGCCATCTTGCATAATTGACCTGCAGGCCCATCTACCTGTCCGGAATATTTAGGCAGAGGAGAAAAAGTGACTCGTTCGACCAGTAAGAGCTGGCATTGATTCATGAATAACATTTAGTTAAGCACCCGTCACTGCTTGGGAGACTTCTTTGATAGGGTTCACAGGGTTTTGTTGAACCTTTTTTAAAGATTTACATTTGAAGAGTTTTATCATCCTCAAAATCGAGTCTAGCCTGTTAAACACAAAGCTCTATTACCTTTGACAACATAAAACATTTTTATTTATTTTTTTTACAGGATAAGCGATTCGCTCTGTGAACTTGGGTGCACAAGTGATTTGTAAATACATACAAGCAAATTATGTAGTTTGGGTGAAGTTTAAATGACTTAAAATCATTCCAGATATTTCTGAATGACACAGACACAAATGAGAAGAGACAAATATAGAGACCCTGAATGAATGAAGGAAAGAAAGAGAGAAGGAGACGACCAAAAAAAACTGAAATAAATCCAACTGAAATTTCGTTGGGTTTATTTTTTTTTAAACATGAATACTTACCCTCTGCTTGTCTGGGTCAACATATCTAATGCCAAAGTAGTCTTTCTCCAGCAGGTTGAGATGGTGGCAGATGAGGTCGAACAGGTACTGTCCCTTGGCATCCCGCTGAAAGAGAAATAATTCACATAATGCACTTGGGACATTGAAGAGAGAAGGGAAGAGAAAGAATGGAAAACTTCATTTCACACTCACCATCTTCACCATGCCAATATTCAATGGTGCATATACATGTATGTGAACACTCTCAGATCCAAATAACATCACGCGTTATACAATGAAAGCATATTGATAAGTGTCACAATTTATCATCCTTCTCATCAGGAATTCCATTTTTTTTTGGAGCATCCGAGAAGTAAAAAACGGCCACCAGAAAGTGTTTTAATATTTAACTGTCCTCAAGGGAGATATATGAGGGCTATCAAATATTCATATCGAGGCAGCAGCCACCTGTGAAAGCTTTGAGAGATTTCTGCCTGCAGAACAAGACGAGCAGCGAGACAAGGTGTGAGCAAAGGAGGGGCAGGATGAAAAGGAGAGGGAGCCCTTGTCATGCAATGCAGAGCACAAAACCTGACCCTTTTTTCAAATATATGATTACTTTTTTATATCTTTTCTATTATTCAGGAACCTGGAAATACAATGTTTACATGTTTAGTTGATTAAATACATCAGAAAAAATGAGCTAACCACATGTAAAATGTCCTGTATAGTGTTGATCAGGTGGGGCAGTGTAAGAGAGGAAACAGGCCCGCTATCCTGGCAGTGCGAGCAGGGTCCCTGTATAGAGCTGTGTCTGCCCCAAAAGACTAATTAAAAACACATTTTAATGGAGTCTCTATTTAGATTTAACTGCAACAATAAGATACATGCAAACAAGGCTGCCGCTGAATGCATAACAAAGCATGAGGCAGTAATTGGAGCTTTGGTTGAGAAAGCATATCCAGCAAAATTCAACTCTCAACTAAGCCTCTCAGCAGCGCATGCTGTTCAGATGAATAAGAGGGAGAAGGTGCAACAATTAACACCTGGCTGCGTCGAAAGGTAACAATGTTCATCAACCAGCACCGCTAATGTGCTTATGGGTAAAGTGTTGAAATGTTGCTTTAAAGATTACAAACAGTAGGCTGGTAGTGTTATCTGCACAAGCTGTTCGGAATAGTTAAATGAATGCTCAGATCCCCCCCCCCCCTCGGAGCTTTAAAGAGTTATATTGAAAGCTACAGCTGACAGTCCAAACTATTTTACACATTTGACCTTTTACAGGATTTGAAACTACAGTTACTGATATCAACACTAGGATCCCTTGGGTTGAATGTAACAGTGTGTATATAGGCTATAGCTTTTCTGCCTTCAGTGGCAATGGACACTATAAAATATCCTACAGTGCCCTTTAGAGGAGTGCATTCACATGAGTGACAAAAAACTGCATAGTCAGAGAAAGTCAGAGGCAGATATATGAGAACGAAAGAGGAAAAAGAGAAGAGAAACACAAAACCAGAGAGAGAGAGAGAGAGAGAGAGAGAGAGAGAGAGAGAGAGAGAGAGAGAGAGAGAGAGAGAGAGAGAGAGAGAGAGAGAGAGAGAGAGAGAAAGAGAGAGAGAGAGAGAGAGAGAGAGAGAGAGAGAGAGAGAGAGAGAGAGGCCAGTTAACACTGAATAATATTCCTCAATACAACGTGCCACAGAAAAGCAATTAAAAAAGAGAATAAATGCATTAAAGGGCCCATGTATGAAGAATTTTCCGATACATTCCCTGTTGAGACATACCATTTAAGACAATGTGAGAATCTCTATGAGGAAGCCTGTTCACACTTCTGTTTCACTCAATAT
Organism: Bovichtus variegatus; assembly: GCA_943593645.1. NCBI lineage: Eukaryota > Metazoa > Chordata > Actinopteri > Perciformes > Bovichtidae > Bovichtus > Bovichtus variegatus. The sequence continues at coordinate 7,373,818 of CALSCE010010649.1, forward strand.
CAGATCAAATGGCAGAACAAACACCACTCAGGTCGCATGTGGCTTAACATTGTCAGCGCACGCTGGATTAGATGTATTGCCCTTCTTCGGGTTCGGTTGAATCTGTGCTATTGACAAAGTCAAACTGCACTTGTAATAACCAGACTGGTTGGGTCAATGTGCACGCTAGTTTCCCTGTGCCAAAGGGAAACTCCGGACAACGTCTGGACCTGATTCTCAAGACATTGTCCGAAGTTCATGTGAAAAAAAAAACGGCTTTTGTGTCAATTCACGCCACATCGGCAAACTGGTGTCGCATCTTTTCATTGACTTTGTATGCCGTTGTGCCACATGTAACATTAGTTTTGCGTTCTGTCCGAACACAGTCTTGTTTCAATCTTGTTGACAACATCACATATTCTGCACGCACCATGTGTCAGCACTTCATTGAAGCTACAGCATATCACACCTACTGAATAAAATAGTCCAAGATGTGAAGTGACTAAAAATTAAAACAAACTCTTTGCAGATTAAAAGAAAATGCCCGTCTGCACAACCTGTGTCTGTAATGACAAAACCAAACCGAAGGACCTGAAGAGTAACTGAGGTGTTTGTAATACATTAAAGCACACCACCGAAAGATCACGGAGGTATCTGTGCGAGTTAAATCAGTGGCTGTTTAACCCCCGCCAAAGCACAACCCAGCCTAAACCTATCGCGTCCACTTGTGTCAAGCTATGCACTTGCCAGACCTTTCCCAGGATGCACCGGGCTGACCCTCCATCTCCTCTGTCAGTGTGTCTGTATGTCACTGTCACCACATGCGCCCTGACTCACCAGGACAGGCCTGCTGACTGGCCTAGCAGCAAAAATAGAAACACACACACACACACACACACACACACACACACACACATCAATGTACAGTCTCACACTTGCACACAAGGAGCCTCAGTCCTTCTTGCTCTATTATAAATGTCTTTGGTACACCTGTGAAACCTCTAGCTCCACAACATTTTCAGAGCCTGTACCTCCCACTTCCTCCATCTGCTGTGTGCTGTAGTGTAAACTACAGCGTTGCCCAAAAAAAGCCTTCCCAATTAATCATGTTGTTACTGGCTGTTTTCTTTTATATGTGCACCAGTTGGTTTTATATGTGTGTTGGTACGTGCATGTGTGTGTGTGTGTGTGTGTGTGTGTGTGTGTGTGTGTGTGTGTGTGTGTGTGTGTGTGTGTGTGTGGTTACTGATGATCCACATCCACATTAGTGGTTATGAAACAATAACAGAGAGGCAAGGGCGATTCATCTCAGACCAACACTTCGAAAAATTAATGAAAAAGGAAATTAATGAGGAATTCCTTGTGAAAAAAAAAAAAAAAAAAAGTCCTCACTTCTGAAAAACAAAAACAGTGTAAGCACACACTTTCTCCGACGGATTTATCAGCTATCACAACACATCTTAAGCGGTACGACTTAATAAAGCGTTTCTGTTATGGAGTATTCTATAGCGCATTACAATGACTGCAGGTAATCCTATTGTTCCGGGTAAATTACCTGACTCTGCACTCTGATGCAGTTTGTAACGATGAGATCGAAGCGCACTCTAACTTTGCTCCGTGCTCATTTGTCTGGCTCGACTAGACAGTGATAGAATAAAGCAGCAGAGTCTCTCTTGCCCATAGGCAGCTGACCAAACACTTCTAATGTATATGTGGTGTTGTGTTGCATACTGATGAGAGACACTGAACTTCAGTGAGCTGGCCGGGGCTCCACCGGGACACAAACGCAGGATCTGAGGCAGAAACATTATTGATCTGAAGTTAAGTGTTCTTCAACATCCTTATGAGATTTAAACCCAGAGCCATGCTGCAATACACTGGTGGCTGCAGAGAGGAAATACTACATGCTGCCACTTAAAGCACTGTTTTATTGTTTTTGAACAGATAAACTACAGATCTTGTTTGTGCTTTCTGGTCATGTGATTTCAGTGTTAGAAATGTTTCTTTCACAGTTTTCTCTCCCTTAGGTTGTTATTGCTGTGGGGGAAATAATTAGATCCATGTTATCCGAGGATTAAAAGTATTTTATTGCCAAAACATCGGAATTGGGAATAAAAATAACCTGCTATTGAGATAAATTGCTATACAGTTAAAAGTTATACAATAGGCTTTGCAACGATGCATTGTGAACACATTCTTTATGATTCACCCCATTGTGCAAATCTGTAAACTGTAGCCAATCATGAATGTGAATATCCTATCCATCACACGGTTCTGTAGGTGTCTAGCTTTAATTTCAAAATGTCAGGTGAGTAAGTGTGGAATATTTTTGTTTTAAACTTTTGAAAGAGCCAGGAAAATCTTTTTTTTTCATCTGACAGCTTAGTACAATGATGTTTTAGTAATTGAGCTTAAGAAAAATGGATTTATTGAGTTGAGTTCTAATCAGTAATGCTACATCACATCTCAGAGTAAACAAAGCGTGGCTTAATTATTGCCTATTGTCATCTCCTCACGTCAGGTTGCAGAGAATTGGAACTATTAATGAGCTTTATGTCAGACGGTTTTCTTATGGGTTCATTAGGAATTAGTCTGTAATGACAGTCGCTGACAAATTTCAGAATTTCTAAAAAAAAGTAGCTGAATAGACATGAGTATCTGTTTATTTCCTACATATAATGTACAACCAAGAATGTTTTCACGCTTTTCTACAAGTTAAAGATGTAGATGCAGCTGAAGTCTCTCTGCTGAAGTTACTAAATGCACGTCTGAAATATTTGTTTCCATTACAAGACAGTCGATGCCCCACATGTAAGATTAATAAGGGTTACATCCATGAAACTGGCCCCACAACATATTTACAGTAGTTTTGATAAATGCTGTTTACCCTCAGCCACACAAACCAACTTCCCAGAGTAATTAAACCCCATTCATCACCTGCTTTCCAATATCACCCTGAGTACAGCTTCCTCAGATGTTCAGCAGTATAGAGGATCCCACCTTCCTAATGTGGTCAAAACGCAAAATATATACATAAAAAAAAAAGAAGGGAAAACTACTACTTAGGTTGATCTGTCGTTATTGCTCAGGAGCTCAGATCTCATTTCAGCCATAAAATAATTTATTTGTATTGTGATATGTATATCAACCAATAAAATCATGATAAACATTTCTGCCATACGACCCCGTGCCACTACCTATTATCATAGTGAACAAACAGCACTTAGTACAATTCATCAGTACACATCGTGAAATGTGATGTCAAACTAAAACATATAGGTGATGCTGTCATGATCCTGACTTTTAAGTTTCCTGTTTCCTGTTTTACTTTGTAAAATTTTACTAGTAAAAAAAAATCTTGTTTACTTCCTGTCTGTGTGTTTTCCCACCTTTTGTGATATGTTTGCCTCGCCCTGATTTCATCCTCCTGTGTCTAATCACCCTGCTGCCCTTGTGTCTTTGCCCTTTGTCTCCAGCTGTGTCCTGTTCTTGTGATTAGTTGTGTGCCTGTATACCTGAGTGCATGTCTACCTGTCTGTGTGGATACCTGTCTGTGTGTATACCTGTGTGCGTGTATATACCTGTGTGCGTGTATATACCTG
>CALSCE010010649.1:7380474-7408307 GCA_943593645.1 Bovichtus variegatus
CTGCTTCAGTCTTCATGCTAAGCTAGGCTACTCTGCTTCAGTCTTCATGCTAAGCTAGGCTACTCTCCTTCTGGCTCTATTTCCATAGCGCATAGTGATATTTATTATTTTCACAAATTTATTGCAAGAAAGTGAATGTTTGTGTTTACCAACAGGTTGAACTATTACAAGTTTAAGAAGACAACAGTAAGGTTTAAGGTTCAAATCTTCTGCTTTTCTAACATTACCATAAGATACGTTTCTGTCCCTGAGCAGACTAGGCCATTATAGAACTTAAGACATCCACGTAAAAACAGAATCTACTTCAGAAATGTAAGCCTTTCAAAGAGAAGAGCTTCTTAATTTATAATGTAATCAACCCAAGTCAAAACATTCTTTCAGGTATGACATATGACTACACATTCAGTGTAATACACCTCTACATAGCCTTTTCATGTTCACTCACATGCCCCTAAAAAACAAAAAAAAACCCTTAGCTGAAAGACAGAAAGACAGTGATCCTCTTAAAAAGATGTTTACTGTCAGCAGGCTGCCATCTTATTGCCCTTGGTCTCAGTGATGCTGGTACTGTGTTCACAGTCAATGCTTGGTGGTGTAAATCCTTTGCCATTTAGATAGTGGCTTAGGGTCCCTTGGGCTCCATTAAAGAGATGCCACGATGGAGAAGTGGCCCTGAAAGAAGAAACCCATAAGAGTTATAGGGGCAACTGTACTCTGAGTGCTCAGCGCTGCTTTAATGCTATAACTGAAGGTCTTTGGAGAAGAAAGAAGAGGAGAGAGGGGCATTGGAGAGAAGTGAAAACAATACAATGGAAAAGGAAGATAAGTGGAGAAGGAAAAAGATAAAGAAAAGGTTAACAAAAAATTAAGTAGAAGAGAAAGCAACAGTACAAAAGAAAGACAGCAGTCACAAAGTGTCTTGTTGCCCCAGTTGAGAAGTCTCTCAGGCTTTTCTACAGGAAAAGGGCAGTGATGTGCATGACGTAAAAAGAAGCCAAACCCCTGAGCACCTGTTCTCTCTGTCCTTCCTTTAACCCTTCAGCTCGAGGGACTGAGCAGTGCACTTACGAGTCCTTGCAGAGTCTTAAACTTGAGGTATAACTCTGGCAATTTTCAATCTGGATCCTATTTCCTACATTTTGCTGTCACCAGATATTGCCTTCATTTACAATGGATGCAAACAAAACTTGAGTACCTCTACTTTCAATACAAACAATTCCCAGTCATACCCAAATGGCCAAGTAGGCCATTCGTCAGCAGGAAACATTGGCAAAGTCTACTGTCCCTGGACTCCCATCAACATAACGTGAACAGATGTAAAGTTGCAACAACTGTACTAGCATTGCTCATGTACCTGTTGACTGTACATCAAAACCTTCTGACAACACGGGAATAAAAATCCAAGGCTCACCGCCAAGGTATGAAAGAAAAAGTTTACGATGTGTACAAATCTTGAGCAAGCAGCTACAAACAAACGATCAGAAGAGAGCAAGCAACTTTCACTCCTACAGCAAAGGACTGAAATATAAAACAAACTGGCAAGTGATTAAAAACAAGAGACTTTTCAGGCTAGGAAATTGTTTCAAAGTGAAGTGGGAGTGCAACTGAATGCTTGCTCTCTGTAGAGAAAGGTAAGAGCTGGCGTTGTGTATGGCATTCAAATGAAGTCTGCAGCAATTCACATTTTCTCTATAGGTTCATATTCTATTCTTAGTTTTTCAAAGAGGCACACACAAGTAAAAATGTCTATAAAGGGTCAACTATTAAATGTATTTCAGGCATGGGAGTATATAAGAAATATGTAAAGAGAGTTTGACTGAATTTTTTAATGTATGCCAACTAAACACTGCATTGTTCTATAATACTTTGTATCAGGTAAACATCAGAAAAATTTGGCGGTTTAAGATGTATTACCTGCACACAGCACAGGTGATGGAGATCACAGTGGGGAAGTATAAAGCCCAGACTCAGCTGTATTTGAGAGTGCTGCTTTTGCCTAAACTTCCTGCTATTGTTGATCAGTACAACATGACTGGTATGTCATGAACAGATACACCAAGGACAGAACATACAGAATTATTAACGAGCACACATTTTAAAATAGCTGTGACCACTTACGTGCTCTGCTGAGCGCAATGATGCCTCCCACAAGAGCCTAGGAGAAATGTTTCTGGTACACCAGAAGAAGTTACCAAGTTTCTTCTTTTTCAGAAAGTTACATTGTGAAATGTATTGTTTCATGCTATTATAGCTTATAGCAACCAAAGCTTTTTTAGCTACATTTAAGAAAGGAAATGTGTAATACAGGTTTACCTTAAATTTGAAGTTAATTATTTGAATTTGAATATGTGATTGAAATTTTGAAAGCTATGAAGTAAAATTTATTTTTATTACATAAAGTGCATAAATACTATAAAAAGGTCTTGTTCTGGGAAATCACATATATACAGCATAAATCAAACATGATTATCACAGATCAACAGTAATGTCACTGTCAGTTCCAAAAAGCGATGGAGTCGACTTTGGCCTCAAGGTATTACTGACGCGTACATTTCTCACATTAAACTATTACTGTCATTCTGAACTGAGCATTTTAAGAAATGAGGGGACACTTTAAATTGGATCCACTAAACTGTGCCAAATATCTGGAACATTGCTCCTGATCACAGGAGACGTTCTGCAAATAGAAAATGTAATGTTCTTAATGTCATTAATTGGTCTGAATTTTTTTTGCATGAGACTTTACTTTAGTCTTGGAGCTTAGTTAGACATATAACTGCTATTAAAAACCTAATTCAGCAATTCCTGCTGGCTAGATCCAAGAAAAGCATATACGCATTTGACCAAACTGAAATTAAAGTATGGTAGGATGATATTCTATCTTACCAGGTTTTGTCATTGTATCAACTGTGTTCCTTCGGATTCAGTTCAAGCATTACTGCAAACACACTCCTTTAAACCTGCAACATGTGGTGTCTGTAAACTGCAAGCACCAATAGAAAGCTCATGTTGTATCATACCTCTGTTAAAATAAATGCGTTTATTAGAAAGTACAGTCCATCATTGCTGTTGCATGCAGAGTTTGAGTGCCATTGTCCTTTTCCTACCGCTTCCCTAAGGAATAGTGACTTAGACATAGATGGATGATTTTGGCAAACATCAGCAAACTGGGTGATGAATCAGCAAACATAGGTGTAGTTCCACTACGAACAATCCAGTGTTTTAATTTGGATAACAAATGATAGATTTCTAACGCTCTGCTCAAGGGTTAAAAGAGTCCACAGTCTACATGTTATCCATCTTAATTTAGCGTGTTTGCATGCAAACCGTTGCTAATTAGCACTACCCACCAAGGACGCTATGGGAATGTTGTAGCTTTGCAGGTATTTGGTCGTAAACCAAAGCATGAGATAAATTGCAATCTACCTTACTGGTAGACTGACCAACCGGCCGACAGAGCCCTCCTGCTACCGTGATTAAACATGTTTTGGGCATGAATTTGACGGTGCATCAACAAGGGTACGTTCATCCCTATCACCACTTTTTGAAATGATCCGACTACAAAAGACACTGAGGTGGAAGGTCTGGCTGCTAAATGCCACTATTCTTTCTTCAGTAGCCTACTGTGTGTATTATAAAGGACACCAACAACTCGTGTGCTTGGCTGCACACCAGAGGAGAACAAGGCAAGTGGAAGAAATACACGGCAGGAAGCAACACAACGCAGACAACTTCTAAACTTTATTAAATTATGTCTTCAACCAAGATCAACACTTCAACCCGAACAAGTCTACACAAAGTTGTCCTCAACCAGAAGGACCAGCGAGAAATGTTTTACTGTAGAGTATAACAGCTTTGAGTTCAGCAATTGACAAGCACTTTTCCTGAAAATCGCAAAAACAAAACAATTAACAAATTAAAAACCGATCACAATAACTGCAGATAAACTACAGCCGCTGTGGAGGACATTGTATATCTTAAGAAATGTAAAAATGAGACAAAAAACATTGTAGGGCAGAGCTGCTCACAATATTTACTTGACCACATGTAATACTTTATGCAAGACTATATAGATGTTGAGCAATGTTCTTTTAGACCCTTTACATGCCACAATGAATGATGTCAGCCTCAGTGCTTTTCCCTGTGTGACAAAAGATCCAGCAAAAGCCCCAGTTGGTTTTCTCAGATGTTAGAAGTGTTGAGGTTGACTGTGTTCGAGTGTCTACTTGCTTTGCATCTGGTATTGCATACCTTTTTGTGACACTTGCAATGTGACAGTGTGTGAAAAACGTACATTTCCATGCATCAAAAGCTATTATGTAGCAGAAGTGATGTTTTGCAACAGCATGAATTTTCTGCACCTGGTGACCTTTTTTTTTTTTATTGATGGCATGATTGTGTAATAAAATATAGGCAATTAAATCAAGTATGAAATAGAAGCATTCATAAGAATTCCCCCCTTTCTTTACAACTATAAAGCAGTATAAACTAGACTATATTGTGGAGATGGCGTTTTTTCATTCTCGCTAAAGTGGCATAAATAAGTGGTTTAAGTACTGAGAGTCTAACGGAGGTAAATGCCCAGAGGTCACTTTACCCAACAACTACTCAGCTTCCTAGGCCGTATAATGGCTGTCCCTATAAGAGATTAACTCAAGGAGCACTGCTAATACATATGTTATTACCTGGCTGAGCAACCTTTTAGCTCACCGTGAAAAGGTAAGCAATAAGATGTACTGTACAAGATTGAGGTTAAATCAGCGAGAGAACAAACCAGTAAAAGAAGGAAAGAATATGATACAAAAAGCAGTGGTGGCGTACAAATAGTCCGTCATTCAAAATCTTGACGAAGTAAAAGTATCAAAAGTAAAAGTACTGATTATTCATAATGGCCCATTACAGAAGAATACATGTTATATTCTTGCATTATAATTATGTGTTCACCACTTTTATGTTGAAGCTGGTAAAGGTGGGGCTTATTTTAAGTACTTTATTACTGCCAGGTAGCTTAACCTATAATTATATATCATAATTGATTAGCTGATTTTATATTTTGTATTAAAAAGTAATAATATGTAGCATTTAAAAAAATGTAAAAAATAAATAATGTATAGACTCATACAAAAAGAATCCCTCTCAAATCATGATTTATGACCCACTAGAAGTGTGTGGGGGTATCTGTATTTGCAGAAAGCCTGCCATCTGCATCTATTTTCTTCTTATTTTGCTGTGTTTGAGATGTTTCTGGGCATCAACAAAGAGCCTTTGGGCCCCATCTGGAGGTGTAACCCTCAGCCGATCTGCAGGGTGCACAGGCCCCTTTTCATTCCCAGGTCGTCAAATACCGCCACTCTGTCACCCCTCGGCATCTAGCGAGGCACCATGTTCGTCTCTGACCTCTGCTGTGAGTAGAGGATGCACACATGCTTCGGCTGCATTCATTCAAATTGTGGCAACTTCCTACAGGGTTGTGACAGGTGTGGGTATGTTTGTTTAGGCTTTAGAACGTAACCACCATAAAACAATGAGAAAATAACGTTTTATTCATCTGATTCACTATTATTCCGTCTTCATTCACACCCTCGCTCGCTGGACCACCACTGTTCTCTCTCTCGCTCGTCGAGCCGGGTAGGAGGGGCCAACTTTGAATGCTGTGTGTTTACAAACAGCAACCGACAATGCTACATACTACACCTTAAATCAGGGGTTCTCAAACTTTTTCAGACCACTTAACCAATAAAAAAACACTCACTGACCACCTAACTCCCCAAATATCCAAAAACAATCGGCCTGCTTACCACTCCACCAGTATATTACACATTACAGGCTAATATTGAGCTTCATGTGACCTTCTCTACATCGCTCGTTACACATTAAATCAACAATACAAATACAACTACGGCTTCTACAAGCATTTCATTCATATGTGATCTAAACGGTAAATGCTGATAGATTTTACACATCATATGAAACGTAGACTACATCTATCACTGACTTTATGTCTGAGCGAACAGAGCCGCAACTTACTTTTGAAAATTAAGGTTTTTTTCACATCCAAGCTTTTTTCATGAAAATTACGTTTTTTTTTTTTATATCCAAGCTTTTTTCATGAAAAAATTTGGTATTTTTTCACATACAAGATTTTTTCATAAGAAATTTTAGTATTTTTTCTCATCCAAGTTTTTTCATGAAAATTAAGGTTTTTTTTTACATCTAAGCTTTTTTAATTTTTTCACATGAAAACATTTAGTATTTCTTCACATCCAAGCTTTTTTCAGTATTTTTGTGGCTCAGGAGGTGGAGTGGTCGTCTACCAGTCGGCGAGTCGGTGGTTCCATCCCTCTGCGGTCAGCATGTCAAAGTGTCCTTGGGCAAGATAATGAACCCCGATGGTGTGCGAGTGAATGGTTATCAAAGGTAGCCTCTGACTGTGTGTGAATGTGTGTGAATGGGTGAATGCTGACATGTTGTAAAGCGCTTTGAGTGATCGCAAAGATTGTAAAAGCGCTATATAAATGCAGTCCATTTACAATTTAATGTACAAGGACATGGCACTTGAGTAAATCACATTGGCATAGTTACAATACATTCCACCACTGACAAAAAAAAGACAGTGCTTTGCAGTTCATAAAAACACACATATTTATCTCTGGAAAGACCTTGGCAGCATGCTATAAGCAGTACCTTAGGACAGGACGGTAACAAAAGGCTTAGCGCTCCGACACCGCAGACAGCGTTTCCTTCTGTAAAAAGTGCTAACAGCTGATACTGTTGTCCTGACCGAGCAGACAGCAGGTCAAACGTGTTACTGATCACGATAAAAGGAGGCGCCCTGCATCTGCTGCGCTTGCATCCAGACAAGGATTTGGAAGGACGCTGTTGTGTTTCAGAGCTCACACACACCAAGCACTTAGGCACAGCTATCTTAAAACCATGCTCACACACAAAAGGTTTATCATTATCTTATTTCATCAAAGTACCAAATGGTGTGCGCACACACACACACACACACACACACACACACACACACACACACTCAGAGAAAGCACACACTATAGAGGCAATATATCCTCCTCAAAAAAGATTTTTCATTATCTTTCCTCATACTCCCCAGAATGCACCATGAGCACACTTGTGCATTGGATGAATTGCTTTATTTCCTTTGGGGACAATGTGACCGTCCGTGTGCTGTCACAACAGTCCGGATGCTGCCAGAATGGTTTTGTGAAAAGAAAACTGAGCAAGAGCAGCACTAAAACAGCTTTCCTCTTGTACCGATCTGTTCATAAAGGGAGCTGGACGTACCACTAAGGCGAGCAGCGAAACCAGAGAAAAATCTGTTAGGGAAGAAGAAAGAAGCACCTCAATAAATCACCGCTGATCTTAACATCCAGGATCCTCACAGAAAAAGAGGATACCACTTTTTCCAGGCAGTTTTGACTGAAAAACTTTACACCAGCTAAACTCACGCTGAGCCATCTCCTTTACAGTTTGGGTCATTGTTGTGGGTGGATGTGACGAGAGAGAGGGGCAGAGATTGGTGCATTATGTCCATCCTACTTACTACAAAAAGACAAACAGTGTGAATCGCATTGGCTGCTAGGATAAAAGACTTTTTTATGTGTGTGTGTGTGTGTGTGTGTGTGCATCTCACAGAGGCTCTGACCTCCGCATACGTTCGCTGAGGGATCATGTAATTTGCAGAAATGCAGCCAAATGCAAAATAAGGAGGTTTCAAACAAGTCTTATTTCTAAGCACTGGATTCTTTGTTCAACTGAATTTTCTTTTTTAACCTCCCTTTTGTCCTCCTAAAGACTGCCACACACTTATTTGTTGGAAAACTCACACCAGGCTTTATTATTCAAACATATATGTAAAGGACATACTGTATACGTTGATTGAAATAATCAATTCAACAATAATAATTAACATATAATAATTTACTCTGATCCTCCCTCAGGGGAACATTAAGAATAACTTCACATGCCAACTATTTCCATTTAAAAATTTGCACAAACTGACCATTGAACATTGTACATTTACTCTGCTGAATTTCAACTTCTTTGAATACTCAATTGGTTGTGTGTATGTACACAATATATATATATATATATATATATATCGTTCATAAGATCTTTTTTAAATGCCTGCTGAGAGTAATTTTCTCACTTGTATAATTGCCCACGCACTTGAGTTACCATCTTAGCATTTCCCCACAGAGAAAATAGCCACTTTGAATGCAAACCATCTCTATTTAAACACCTTTATTTACAATAGGAATGCCAGAAACAGATAGTGTATTCATGAGCAGTAATGTTAAACAGAAAGGTGGCAATGATCTTAATTACAGATTAGAAATAAATTCTGAATAAATCATTAATATATACTATATATATATATATATATATATATGTATATATACTATATATATATATATAGTACATTGTGTCAACTCTTTCTTTTTGAAAATCTAATAATTTGTTTGGAAAATGAGTCCTTTTAGAGCCCTGCTCTACACACAATACTACGCTACTGTATTTTCCATTGTTTTAACCCGCAGGCATGCACAGCCCTCTGCTGTATTCATCTCAGCCATATAACCTCAGCACATGAGCAATGATTAGCCACCCACACAGGACCTTTAACTCTGGATACGCACAAATGTGAAAACACAGCTTGGAAGTCTATCGTTCAATATGAACTTCTGAACCATATGGAAGTACTGAAATAAGAAAGCCGGTGGTCGACACAGTAGAGAATATCAACAGTAGTAAATCTAGTTCGAAAGCTCTGTTCTTACATCACACACAATAACCAAAATGTGATCATTTTATTTTAGGGACCTTTCATGCAAGATCTATGGAGCTAAATCCAGGCCGAAGGTTATGATCGTTTGAAAACATTTTTAACTGAAACTTCAAGATTTGATCTTGAACTATATTCAAACTAAAAATAAGTGTGTGACACGTTTTTTCAGGGTGAATACTATTGTGATTCAGTTCTGTAATTCTTTGTATAAATTATTTATCTTTTTTTTTTCCATATGCAGATTTTATGTTTTTAGATTGAGATCTTATTTTATTACAGCTTCAAATCTTTTTTTTTTTTTTTTCACTTTTAGATCGTATTTTTTCAGTTTTAGACTTTTGGCGCTGATCTGGCGTGGGGGGCTTCAACTGAGAGGGCTGTTGAAATGTGAGTGTAAGCAATAAAAAGTCCACTGAAGGCGCTGCATTTTTCTTATACGCCACACAGACATCTATGGGCTTAATGAAGGGGTTAGCTTTATTTACATTGCAGGGCCAAAAGTCTGAAACTGAAAAAATACGATTTGAAAATCTGAAAACATAAAATCTGCAAATGAAGAAAACAAGAACTCAAATATCAAAATATATATAATAAAATGTAAAATAAAAATAAATAATGTATTCCACAGAATTAAAGAACTGAATCAAAATAATATTCAACCTGAAAACACTTTTCATACACTTATTTTTAGTTCGAATATGTTTTTGTATTTTTCAAAGTTCAAGATCAAAACTTGAACTTTCAGTTTTCAAGTTTTTTTCTTCAAATGATCAGAACCTTTGGCCCGGATTTAGCTACATAAAGATCTTGCTGTCACTTGGTAAATCAAAGGGGGTTTTATTAGCAAAATTGAAAAGACCAGTGCAAAGGTTGTGTGCACAAGGACAATGAGGGTGTATAATACAAGCAAACTTGTTTTTTTCATTCATATACCCACTGAACCATAAGCAGAAAAAAGTTTGTTTAAGAGGAATGTAAATCAATGTCTGAGATGATGAATCCTCCAAGGCCAGTCACAGTGGCTCAAGGCAAGAAATTGTGCTCACCACAAATAAAAGTGCATTTGGACATTTTATTTATTTTTATGGGGCTATTGAAATCCTGGTTACCATATTTACCACATGTAATGATGCGTAGTTAAATATTAAATTGTAAAAAAAAAAGAAGATCCAAGCGTGAACCATTAAGGAATGTTATTCTACAATGAAAATGTGTACAATACAGGCAAAAGCTACATTATTTTGGCTTGATTGCTTTCAGTTTGTTTTACTTTTCAGTTACATTTACAGGGCTTGAACGACCCCTGTCAATTATAACTAAATGGCCCGATGGTTTGCACGTATTATCTTGCAGAACGTCAACAAAATGCTGGGGGGAAATCATCAACTGGATTTCATTGTGCAGAAATCAGGCTTGGTGCCTTGACCCAATTTTCAACAAAATACCAACATCTCACTTTGTGGCAACCTGTCACATCTTATTGAACTTTCCCCTCTCACCTTCCCATCAGTCTCACCTCACATGGAACAACACTACTTAAAGCGCATTTCATGGCCATGGACTACATGACTGATTAAATAAAAAGCGGGCTTCGGCAATAAGTCCCTTTGAAGACAATATGTCTATGAGGAGCATATACAGTAGTGCTGAACAGCTGAAGGCATGATCAGCAAAGATGGGGATTTAAATTCTGAAAACAGCCTGATTATCGGCTCTGATCTCGCTGTCTCAATGTAAACAGCAGAAATGATCAAATGACAGCTGACAGTGTGTATCTCTACGATAGTCAGTGTGTATAAGAAAAGTAGTCCTGGTGATTGAAATTTGGACATAAGAGCCCTTCACAATTGCCCATGACTTCCTGAGCTGGGAAAAGGAAGCCATTTTTGGAAACTTTGTTTCATAGTGGAAACCTGGTCTCTTGAACAAACAAGCTCCTGTGTCAAACCAAGAGCCTGCAGGATAAAGAAGCACTATCAAAGGCTCTCTTTCCTCCCGCAGAGCTGTTATCCACAGCTTCAACCTCTAGTCTCTAAAGTCTGCTCCGTCTGCTGAAGGGCAGCACTCTGAAAGTATAACCTCTTCAACTCAACTAGGCTAAGGGAGTTTGTCAAATCATCTATTTTAAGATGAAACATGTACTCTCTTCTGGTAAAGTACCGGGTTTATTCCCATGGTCGTCTATTTGACACACACACAAACACTGGCAGGTGTTTGCTATGGTTTTTGAAACACGTAACAGAGGGGAAATGTTATTGAAGGAAGGGAAGAGGAGCACACAAATGACAGTGAGAGAAGCAGATGTGTCTCTGACTCAAAGTAATGGCGGGCCATGCTGTAAACACAGACAGCAGGTCAGCGCATAAAAACCACTGGAGAGTATATTGAAGTATACTGTGTCTGCCTAACATGCTCTAACTGAAGAAAAAAAGGCATTTTATTTACTTAAGATGGATTGATGCAAATTGTCTTTCATGCTTTTTGCACTAAACCAAATCCCTCTAACAGGGAAACAGCCAGCTGTCTTTTATCCAACATCTCACGGTACAATTACGTCCTTCAGTTCAGAGTTATATGGAACCTATCACATTAAAGCCTGTGGCGTCTGAGTGTTAGCAGGTGCAGACACAGCTAATTTTTTGGTGTACAACATTGGCATTCCCTGACTTGAATTGACTGAGAAGCACACTCATTTCCCAGATTTGCACCAGTGCCCTGAGATGAGCTCAGTAGTCTTTTATTACCTTTCTTTGCCGCTCTAGTCGTCCTCCAGCTCTGTCACATTACATCTCCGGCGTCAGACTCAAACATCTCCGCAAACCACCTCATAAAACTAGAAGAGAGTCCAGTCACATCATGTCAATATATTCAGCCGCTGGATTCCATTTGTGGGAGAGCGTTTGAGGAGCACTCAACATCTCTGCCTTGCAGAAGTGAAAAATTAGCTGAGAATTCCATTTAACTTTTTTTTTTAAAGAAGCATGCTTGCAGATCCGTGAGCCCACAACAAGTTATATCTAAAAGAGAAATGCTATTTGCTATAGCTATATAGAAAAAACTAGGTGTGTCCATCTAGATGAAAGGACAGGTACCAGATTGCTTTTTTTTTTTTTTTTTAAATGCATGAAAAACTACAGGCTGTGTTAATAATGTCTACCACAGACACATGGTAAGGGAATTTTATCCGCTACTAATTTGGAATATCATTCTAATGTAAAGCTTCAGAGAGAATGAACTAGGCCAAATCCTATAATAATTGAAAAAAAACACAAGACATCCAGTAGAACAACTAATGTTGATGTACACATTAAAACGTATAAAAATGGTGTCTCATATTTATAGCCTCTACAAAAGGTACAATACAAATAAAAAATTGGCAAGTAAAACATTGCTTTACAAACCTGATGAATGCTGATTTAATAACAATATACTATATGAAGAATTAGATTTTTCGAAATATTTTGCTTGATAAAATTACGTAAATAACCGGTTTGAAGCAAAGCTGACTCAGAGTTTTAACATTTTGAAGCATATTACGAGATTTTATTTTCATTTTGGAAATCATTTATTTCCGCAATATTATGGCATTTTAGTAAATTATTTAAATTCTGTGTTTTTTGTTTTATAAAGGAATCCAAAAAACGTAAAAAATGTGTTAAAGCTTGTATTGAGTGGAGTGGTCTGCTTCTGCTCTCGTCTTTGGGACAGCAGAAGACATCGTCCCCCTCTGCTCTTCCTTCACCAAAACTACTGACAAATGTCCCTAAACCATAGCAGCCAAACGCATCGATGGAGGCCGGCAGTGTACACAATCACAGTGGTCTGCAAATACCAAGAGGGATGCAAAGGAAGCCAGAAAATGGGTTTTGCTGAGTCATTAAAATGCAATTCAGATGCAGCACAGCAAGTGTGCCAGAAATAAACACAGATATATTCTGTAGCGTTCAGCTGACTCACGGCAATGCACCTACAAATGAAGAAAAGCCAGCATATTACACCTGTCAGTCACATTGAATATGTGACTGCATTTCACCTTTACACTGGAGGACTGAAAACATCATCTGCTAATAGATGATGAGTGTTAGTAGACATGAAATTTAATTGCATGTTTTAGTCAGCTACAGCAAATATATGTATAAAAGGTCACCTTTTTTTTTGCCGTAGACAATGCTACGTGACTCACAGTTGGAGCCCTTCTATGGCTTGGATCAGCATGAAACTCTCCCGGTTATATTATTATATCATGTGATAGAAAATAGTTGTTTTATAAAAAGTTGAAGCAACAAGCTTGAGTACATAAAAACTCCAAGGTAGACATTAACTACAACTCCCATTGTAAAAGGTTTCCACTGTGGGCAAAAAAGGACCAACTTAGGCTGGCAAGAGGTCTCATATGGACTGCAACACATTTATTTGACCACCATGCTACTCTCTGGGCCGGTCAATTCCAGGGTGCATGATAATAAGGATAAAACGAGAGAGAGATAGAGAGAGAGAGAGAGAGAGAGAGAGAGAGAAACACACAAATGAGCACACACATAAAGTCCTGGGAATAAAGGAAGATAATGAGTAAGCCATCCATCCATCCATCCATCCATCTTCAAACCGCTTATCCGGGGTCGGGTCGCGGGGGCAACAGCTCCAGCAGGGAGCCACGTTGACCAACTCTGACTGGGGGACCCCGAGGCGTTCCCAGGCCAGTGTGGAGATATAATCTCTCCACCTCGTCCTGGGTCTTCCCCGAGGTCTCCTCCCAGCTGGCTGTGCCTGGAACACCTCCCTCGGGAGGCGCCCAGGGGGCATCCTTACCAGATGCCCGAACCACCTCAACTGGCTCCTTTCTACGCAAAGGAGCAGCGGTTCTACTCCGAGGTTCTCTCGGATGACTGAACTCCTCACCCTATCTCTAAGGGAGAAGCCAGCCACCCTTCTGAGAAAACCCATTTCGGCCGCTTGTACCCGCGATCTCGTCCTTTCGGTCATGACCCAACCTTCATGACCATAGGTGAGAGTAGGAACGAAGATAGACCGGTAGATTGAGAGCTTTGCCTTCTGGCTCAGCTCTCTTTTCGTCACAACGGTGCGGTAAAGCGAGTGCAATACCGCGCCCGCTGCTCCGATTCTCCGGCCCATCTCCCGCTCCATTTTCCCCTCACTCGTGAACAAGACCCCTAGGTACTTGAACTCCTTCACTTGGGGTAAGGACTCATTCCCTACCCAGAGTAGACAATCCACCGGTTTCCTGCTGAGAACCATGGCCTCAGATTTTGAGGTGCTGATCCTCATTCCAACCGCTTCACACTCGGCTGCGAACCGATCCAGTGAGTGCTGAAGGTCATAGGCTGATGATGCCAACAGGACCACATCGTCTGCAAAGAGCAGCGATGAGATCCCAAGCCCACCAAACTGCAACCCCTCCTCCCCCCGACTACGCCTCGATATCCTGTCCATGAATACCACAAACAGGATTGGTGACAAAGCGCAGCCCTGGCGGAGGCCAACACCCACCGGGAACGAGTCCGACTTACTGCCGAGAACCCGGACACAACTCTTGCTTTGGGCGTACAGGGATTGGATGGGCCTCAAAAGCGCCCCCCTCACCCCATACTCCATAATGAGTAAGCCTTCAGATTCAATGACAGTTTCTGGATGTTAGTTAGTTAAGAGACGTTACAGGCAGGCATGAAGGAGAAACTTAACGTTTGACCTGCTGTTTAAATCTTCACAGGTGAGGCAGCACCTTCTCCAACATTATTAGGAGCAAACAGAAGTGTGACAGGAGAAACACGCTGCTGCAGCAGTAGGAACGCCGACACTCAGCGGCGGAGACATTAACTGCAGAGCTGCAGAGATTCACTGAACCCCTGAGAGGACAACCAGGAGTCGTTCTTATTCCTGTCACACAGCCCGAAACTCAACAAAACACTCCTCACACACAAACCACACCGGCGGAAGAAAAGCTTGAGCCGTGATTCAGATTGTTTATGTTCGTGCCTGACATAATGTCCGACAAGACAGACAGGTCATGCTTTCACAACACAGCAGCAGCATAGAGGTTTTCTGTCTGTTTGACGAGTTATGTTGTTTATTGTCTTCCCGCTGTTGTAGCTTAGCCTCTTAACCTTGTGAAGTCTTTATTTGTCATTCAGCTAACATTGACTGACTGACAATTTACAAGACTGCTAGTGCAACCTGATGCGGGAGGTCAGTTTGACGAGAACTGCAGGTCAGACAGAGCTGGATATTTCATTTAGGGCAGCATTTAAAGACACAATCTCAAACGAGGCCAAGCCGGCTCATTTCACAGGGCACTGCCCGCTGCCCCTGTGTGAGCTAAGCCTCCTCTGAGGGCATATGCTAAACCTAGCAGCCAATGCCAGCGTTCTCTTGTAGAGCATTGTAAGCAACGCTAACATGGGCAAAGAGCACAGCACAAGCAACCCCAGCCAACACACTGTCCAACACAACCGAGAAGTGAGCAATCAAATCAGCTCAAATCCTCTCAGTATTTGTCTTTGCTGAGGCAGGAGGAGAAATGAGAAGGATAAAAAAAAAATGTATAAATACATTTTTAAAAAAAGCAGAGTAAACATAGTTTGAAGGGGATTTAAGAGACAGTGATGGTTAAGATTTGACTTGCATCTGTATTATAAATGGACTTAAATGAGGTTCAAGAGGCATTGTGGCTCTGACCATTACCACACATCAGCCAACGTTTTTGTCCCGAGGACCCTTAAAATGAGGCAAAGACAGATTTTATCTCGAGATATGCAAGGTGCCGTTGGCATCTGTGAGGCATTTCTTTAAAGTTGTTTTAATAAATGCTTTTGTATTCACGGTTGATCAAATTACTCCGAGTATGTGAAGGGGGTCACTTTTGGTGATCAACCAACACATAATTATCACCCAACACTACAGTCTCCGTCAGCTCCACAGAGCTAATTAGCATCTTTCAGCGCAGCGTTTTCAGCTCAAAGAACCCACCGTACTACCTGCCCAGCAGCCCAAATGGCAGACAGACAAAGCTAGCAATTAGTTTCTGAGCAAAGTGGAGCAGTTTGCAGCTACAGAGATGTTTCCCTCAGGAGTTGGTGGATGCCAAGAACAGTTAAAAGAGCGTGAATGTTGGACTTATATTTGCCAGGTGGACATACAGTACACACAAAGCTCAGTATCTGATGGTCGAGTAAATAAGAAACAGTTTACTAACAAGTTTGCCCCCTAGTGGACAAATCAGTTTGCTCGTAATGATGAGCAGACAGCCAACGATAGCGGTGTACGTAGCATAACATTATGTTAGCCCGCTAAGTTCCTCACTTAGTGTCTCAACAGAAGGTGCACAAAGGCATCACAGAGCAGAGTTCCCGATGGGTGGCTAACCTCCTCTTCTCTTTTGATACGCGATACGATTTACCAAACTGGGCTCTATATACATTTACTTTCACGGCTGTCAAGTAACTGACTGAAAAGTAAATATCTCCAGTGCTAACTTTTCTATCCTGTTGCGAGTTTAATAAAGAAATTGAAGCCTAAAGTGATTCCTGTGCCTGTGTCGTACTCTGAGAAAGGGAAGAGTTGCTGCTGAGCTCACGTACCCGGCTAAGGAGGAAGAGTAAACATCCCATTGGGAGAGCACTTCATTTGGGACAGAGGTACTTCCAGTACAAGTCTTTCAATTATAAGCTCCAGTACCTCTGATACTTGCGTCACTCTCACTGTGCACTAAGGAGGAGAGGAAGGGAGCCTTTAATGGCAGCTGACTGGTGAGATCTACTATCACGTGTTGCTAAGCCTCTAACACAACACGCCTCATTTCTCTGCATGCACTGCATCGGGGAAGGATGACTGACACACAAAGAAGAAGCCCCGTTAAAGCCAGATTTCCAAAGCATCGATGGCTGCACGAGTATTAATGTTTCATCTGGAGGAGAATAGTTAATGTATGCAGGATTGAGCTCTCCAGCACATGCATCCTGTAAACTGAGAGCACTCAAATATCCTGTGAGATCTTTAAGGCAGAGCTGCAGTGTTTCTTAGTAATAGTCAGGCTTGGTAAACAGTCATCATTGTTCCACTGCTGCAATATTGAACAAATGTCAAATTAACAAATGATGTTTGGAGTAAAATAGTCCATTAGACTGGGAGCAAGTCTGATAAAAAAAAAAGAAAAAAAAAGAAAAAGATTAATTGAGAGAAAATTAGGTTTTGAGGTCCAGGTATTATTATTATACTCTGTTTTCTGTAAAGAACAAAACAATTATTGATCCTTTGTGTTGTTGTGTCTTGTGTTCTAAATTGACATTTAGATGTATAGATCTTAATCCTGGCTAGCCGTGGAGAGCAGAGGTAGCAGGACTGACATACAGATTGTACTAATACAAAGGAAACATGTAAAAAAGTGTCTTTGTAATGCAAGTAATTCAAAGCCGCTGCTGCTTAAGGCCAGTCTTCAAGATAAACAGCAACCCTTCCGCCTTGTTTTTTGAGTCTTGTTTTTAGCCGCACTACTCTGTCAGTCAGTCCACCACCTTGGTCCAGACAATATCCTCTGACTTTTTAATCAAACGTCACCAGCAGGTCAAAGTTATCCAGTGAAATATTTTCTAACATTATCATTTTCTTTAAGTTAGATTTTTAGTCAAATGTCTGAAAACAACCATTAGATGGATTCCCATGAACTTTGGAACAGACATGTATGTTCCCCTTAGGATGAATTGTAACAACTTTCCCTGTACTTTTCATCTCTTCAATGTGTGCAGTACTTCAGTGGATTCAAAAATCTGCTAAATAATCACATTCCCATCAGCCTCAGCTGTACTTTGTGTGTTAAGCTAATGAGCAAGTGTTTCCATGCTAACATGCTAAACATGGAAAACATCATAGCTGCTCAACATCAACATGTTAGTAGTGTTATTATAAGCATGTTAGCGTGCTAAAGTCAACTGGATTTTGGCGGCAGGACCAATTGAAACTGTAAAATTGGGGAACAGAGGAAGAAACGCCCCTTGGATGAGAGTCTTGTTGTTGATTAATCACATACAGAACAACCAAAATGATCCAGAATTCATGATAAGCACATTTATGGTGGTTTATCCCCACAAGAGCAAATTAACTGTCCACCAAAGTATCTAGGTAGGAGTGCAGGAAACTGGGGTCAAGCATTTCTGCAAAGTCAGAACTCACTGACAAATTAATGAGCAACAACAGCTGAGTCATACCTATACGGTTCAGAGGAGAGTTTCAGTGAAAATGCAAATGGTGTATAAGTGAAGGGCTTTAGAAAGATAGCTTTTTGTCAAGTTATAGAGATAGAGATGCCTTTTTTTTTTTCTGCCACATCACCTGCAGATATCAGATCAAGTTTCACCAGGGAACCTAATTGGTAATAATAATTGCAATAAAAACATACAAAGTCTGGATCAATTATTGCCATTTAAAGTGTGTTGTGTTCACTGTGGTGTCCCACATTTTTACTTCAAGTGAAAAGGAAAGATGCTTTAAGGTGTCAAAGAAGAAAATGAAATTCACCCGCCTCCAGTAAGCCTCTACCTTTCTGAAACTTATAGGCATTTCCATCAAAATACACTCTTCTATTATAGATATTATCCTGTCAAATGATGTTTCTCAGTGCATGACAGTTATAATTAGACAGCAAATATTTATGAGTAAGACCATACGATTGATCAAAGCTTACATTTTTTCTCCTCTTTCTTTGCCCTCTAATTGACATAATTGTACAGTGGTTTTCTGATCTTTCCATGGATTCCCAGAAATAGGCACAGTGTAAATACTTATCAATACAATATATATTTAAAAATATAAACTTTGGGGATTATGACCTCACTGCTCTTTTATTTGTTTTATCCATTTTAAGATGAATGTCTTTGGAAATTAATGTCAAAGGCGTGACATTTCAACTAGTAGCCACCTTATTCTATAGTTAACCCCTTCTTGCATGTCCCCTTGAGCCATGAGGAAGTGTGAACAGTTTGCTAATTTTTCAGGGTGAAATTTAGGCCATTCATAATAAAACTGGATGTGCGATAGCTGGATGTGAAAGCTATACATACAAATCTTTTACATACACATTCGACTATATAGAAGTTTGTCATTAAAACGCTAATCATTTACAATCATGGCTTCATTACTCTTAATGAATACTGTATGTTTTACAGAATACAGTAAAGCTGGTGTTTTCCTTTAAGAGCAAATTAACTGTCCACCAATTTCATAGAATTTGATAAACAGCCAAACTTCACTCCAGATTGTATGTTTTCGAATAGTAAAAATCCTTTTTGTTGGTATGTTTCTGTAAAACAGTGGTTGAATCATATTACCAGTGAGGGCTACTTGAATTTTTTGTGACATCACTGTGGCACTCATGACATAAATTAGCTGAAAAACATGCTTAGAGTGCTTTTCAGTCACAGAGATCTACAGCAGGCGAGCAGAGCTACTTTAGATTACCACGGTTGGATCATGATTCACTACTCCAGAGAACTAGGACGGTGGACCGTTAGAAAAAAAACATAAACATTAGAGAAATGCACTCCAAATAAAAAAATGGAAAAAAGATATCAAAACCAAATAACAGAAATGTGCACCAAAAGAGGATCTCTTAACATATTTGACCGCCTATATTTTTCTTACTTGGCTGAATGGTTTAGTACAGTCCTGCATGTGATTCTGCCTCACACATGTAGCCTTAATCCCCATTTGGATTCTCAGATGGGCAATGGCCATGATAACAAGATTCCTTCTTGAAGAATTGATTGGTGTGCTATAATGGTAGGATACTCAACATAGTAATGATGCAGCACAGCATAGTACATAGTACTCTAGTAATTTCTATGTTCTTTATCTGAGACTGTGCCCATGTACAGCCTTGACACACATGATACATCACCATTCATCAACTCTTCTTCACACCTTCCTGTCGCAGAGTGAAAACCCACCTGTTTCGACTGCACTTTCGTCAAAAACAAAAGAATAAATAAAGAATTGTACTCTTGCACTTGGTTGGCTTATTTGAAGCTATTGGTTGAATTTGTATTCTATTGTTTGTCTTTGTTTCACTTTCTTTGGTTTGGCTTATTTGAAGCTATTGTTCTGCACTTGTATGATTTCACCTATTTCAAGCTTATTTACTTGCAAGATTCTCGTTGTTTAGAGTCGTATCCTCATGATTGTTTGCACTTATTGTAAGTCGCTTTGGACAAAAGCGTTTGCTAAATGAACTGTAATGTAATGTAAATTCAGACCAATGCCAATTTATGATTAGTACGGTTTAGTATTTTGCTGATAAAAGGTTTGTGGTGAACTTCAAGACAATTTACAGGGTTGGAAAGTAATCCCCACACTTCCGAGGCTTATCTTCTCTCGAGAGGCCCATACGGTATAGGATCAAAGCCAAGCAGAAGTTTAAGTTATTTGGCCTACACGATCCTACTGACAAACAATCTCATCTTTAAGGGCAGGTAAAACCTATTTTACACCAAAATAAAGTGTCATTATTTCAACCGTTCTTTCCTTTCCTTTCTCTTTCCCCTCTGTTTCTCTCCTCACCTCTCATTCTGCTGCATTATCTTCCACCTTCGGACAATTTATGAATTTTTAATCCCCACCACCCATGTCTGTTCTGCAGATATATGCGCTGACATCATAATTCTTATTTTAGATTTGCTCTAAAATGTACCTGAATAACTTGAGATCTGGATGAGCAAGGGCTAGAAGATAATATGTAACATCTGTGAAAGGATTACATAGAATTTAAGAATATATATGACTATTTTAACTTACTTGTAAATAGGATTCTGCTTCTTTATATCCAGTATAATTACAGTCATGTTAAGTAGACTGCACCGCAGCCACAGCCAGCCAGGTGAGGCTCACCTGAAGCTTTCTAACACCTTTTTTTTTTTCACATCTATCCTCAACTCACTCCTCCTAGTGAGACTCCAGGGCCTTCAGCACGCTGTGTGCACACATAAATGTTCAGTAGCTGAGGGACCACAATCAGAGCGTAGAAGCTTTATTCAGGCGGCAAGGTCACTCTGACCTCTGCTGAAGCAGGAAGTACAAGGCCTTCTGGGATACACTGTCCTGTCTGCGTTAGTAATGGCAACTTGATGAATGATGTAACTGCGGGACACAGTGGATTTTTCAACCTTCTTGAAAAATGAAAAAATCTTGCTGGCAGAGACAGAGGTGGAGAAAAAGGAGCCAGCGGTGTGGAAGCCACACAAATGACAGGCCCGATGCTGTTGGCCCTTTTTGTACCGATCACAACCTCATCCTCTGGATGTGCACATCGGTGACGGATGTAGGTAAGGTGCTTTCATGTGGCCATCCATCACAGGCATCCACAGGGACCCAGCCCACTGAAAATTGGGCTATGAGAGACTGTTAACCCCATTTAAACAGTGCCAAACGTTTTAAGAACTAACCTTCCCTGAGGCGAACACCAAAGTGGGGTAAATAAGTACAAGTGGAGAAGACAGCTCCAGTCTTCTCGATTTATGGTCATCAGTTGTTTTTTTTGCATCACTTATAGTTCCCTTAAATTGTTATTTATTTTTCCCTTCCTTTCTTCCTATTTTTCTTTTCTTTCTGCACTTCTTTTTAACATGGTTTTCAAAAATCAAGATACGTTCAATTTCCTGTGATAGAAGAAGAAGAAAATCTGCAAGGAGTCAAATTTCAGAAGCTGTAACCATCAAATGTTTTAGCATTTTAGCTCTGAAAAAACACACACACACACACACGCACACACACGCACGCACACACACACACACACACACACACACACACACACACACACACACACACCTTGCCTTTAAACACACATTGTCTTCATATAAAAAAATAATAATAATATTTGAACTATTGATTCTACACAAGAAATCCGTAATGGAAGCAACCAGCTCCTATTAAAATCTTGATGCATATGGTACATATAGTGATGCTCTTATAGTTGGAAGAGTTCAGAGGGGTTTTGGCATGCACAGCGAGGGGTGTGTGCGTGTGTGTGTGTGTGTGTGTGTGAGTGAGATGAGTGTGTGGAGTCACTGTTGGGCTGCCGCAGAGCTTGGCCAAACACCAGCTTGACGACAGCAGCTGGAGAGTAGTGATGTAATAATCTTGTTGCCATGGAGACCTGTGGTTCCCAGCATCTCCAAAAAAAAAATCCAAGGGCGGTGGAAAGTCATTGGGCTGGCTGGGACGTAGTACTACTGCTGTGACAAGATGATACACAGCCACTAGTGCGGGGACATCTGACTTCACTCACTTCTCATCTCATGTGTGCAGTATAAAGTTAACGCTGTCATCATCTTCGTACACATTGGGAGGAGCAACACATTAAAACATGTCCTTTGGCTCGATGAGACACAAGAAGAAGGATTTTCATGCAAGATTTAGCCCTTCAAGCTAAATCACCACGACCTTATCAGCTTTTGCCATGTTGTCAAAACAGACGTGTTGGGATTGCCAAAATCCTCTGCCTCAGTAGTCAGCGAGTAAATCTTCCAATCAAAAAGATGCTCGGAATTTGGTTAGGGGAGGGTGGTGGGGTAAAAAAAAGAAAAGCCTGCGTTTCAAATGAGTTTCCGGCTCTCCATCACATTAGTCATGTAGAGCAAATGTAAATGGATGAAAGTTTCCACAGTGAATCCCAACAGCAACATGTCTATCATGTGCTCCTCTCAGTCAGTAGTCGCCCTTAATTGAGGCAGAGAAGCTCTTTGTTCTTTTGATATAGATGATTGAAGATCCAGATGAGGCTCCGGAGAGAGACAGAGAATTAATGACTCAAAAATTGGCTGAGACCGTGAGACAACGGGAAACAAAGAAAGGGGGAGAAAGAAGAGCTCTCAGTAGCTTCGCATCTCATCATCAGCTAAAGCCTAGGGATTGTTACAAAACATGGAAATGAATGGTGCCCTTGCCTTGATGTCTGAGGCCTAGAAACCAAGCTCAGGAATCTAATTAGATGCCTGTTTATATTAGAAATAAGTAGCACGTGAAACCATTTCTGATGATATAAAAACTACACAGAGGACTGCAAGTTATAGTTAATAGTTATGCTAACACATACACCTTCTAATTTACAAAACCTGGAAACATCCCATCATTGTTCTAGCAAAGATAGGACAGGACAGGACAGCAAAGCATACTGAGTAAATAATATACAGCACCAGGTGAAGTGGAACTGCTGCTCTGGATGGATTCAGGAGGCTTTTGGTTGTTATTACCTCACCTGAAGAGCCAACCTCTCCAGCTATAACTTTGCTGGAGTTATTATTTTCCCGTGTGGATTTGGGACATAGAGTTCTGAGTATGAGGATATAATTTAAAGAAAATGTTTTAATGGGAATACAGGACAGGGAAAAACAGCTCCAGAAAGCAGCGGCCTCTCCCACTCTATTGGTTATGTACATCGTAAGTTAAAGACTGGGCCGGCCCTGCCTCGCATTCGCCGAAGAAAAAAAAGACTCTTTTGCAGAAGGTTAAAAGGGCCTGAAAAACAATTTTCTTCTTCTTTGCTTCTTACTAGGGATCCTACATGAACACACTATATTCTGCAAAAGTTGGAACAGTTGTGGTTATTTCATAGGAGAAGTTTCAGCATTTCTGTTTTTGTCATTGGGTTGAAGTGCGCAAAGGTACATTGACAAAAAGAATCACTAAATCGCAAAAAAGTTGATCAATTCCCAATTATCTATTCATTGTAGAGATTTTTTTAAACACATTTCTTTTTAAGGGTGAGACAAATGGATACT
This sequence comes from Bovichtus variegatus, assembly GCA_943593645.1. Lineage (NCBI taxonomy): Eukaryota > Metazoa > Chordata > Actinopteri > Perciformes > Bovichtidae > Bovichtus > Bovichtus variegatus. Next base: position 7,404,064 of record CALSCE010010649.1, read on the forward strand.
GGAAAACCCAAATACAGCTGACAGCCAGCTTTTTGTGAAGTAGATGTAATAGTTTCACCATGAAAGATCCTCTCAGTCAGTTTAAAACCCTCAAAAGGCTGTAAAACGAGCCAAGGTAGCTGCTTAATGGAAAGGTGAGTCTTGAACCTGAGGCACGCCATATGGTTCTCTCATTTCTTGATGAGCATCTTACATGTCAGATTCTTACAATAAAGGCACAGAGACCTCATCGGGGCACGAGTGCCAATCTGACCCCTTCGCCCCCCTTGCTCGGGCCACGCCCGCCAATCTGACCCCTTCGCCCCCCTTGCTCGGGCCACGCCCGCCAATCTGACCCCTTCGCCCCCCTTGCTCGGGCCACGCCCGTCTTTGTACTCCTTCAATTTCATCTCAACTACACGTCTGTAAAGTTTCGTGACTGCATCTTGCACGGCTCCGACACTATTGCAGTCAAAAACTCTCTTTCCACAGACCTATAAACACCTGTCAAAGTACTCAAAACCGCTTCTGTGGTAGTACCCGCTACCACATTTTGCCACGATGAGTCATTGATGACACTCGCATGCTGAAAATCTCACCGTTCAGACACAATTTAAAACTCGTCTCTATCATTAACGGCTCCAAAGTTATTTAATGTTTTTTTTAGAAACATGTCTAGCATAGCAACCATGTATAGGCTAGGCTTCAGAGGGTTAACAGTCATTTTTCTGACCAAGAAGACTCACTGTCTGCATGCATGACCACCTTTTTTAAAAATGTTTTAATCTATTTTAAAAGCTCCTGAATTAAATGGAAAACGCAAAACCTCTGAGCTCTGATACATGAACACAAATTATTGCGTTTTGAAAGAAGCGCTCGGCCTATAAACATCCAAAATACCTATTTACTTTTAACATGGAACGGTATGTTGTACAAAATGTCAGTAGCTATATGTAGTAAACGCTGATATCGAAGCGTATCAGGCCCGGGAAATCAATCACTCTCAGTGAGTCATTACCATGCTGTCCACGAAGAAAGGAGAGGAGAAGAAGCAAAAGCTCCAACAGGGCACGCAGACCTGTGCTGCCTCTTCCTTCTTCTAGTTTCCACACACACACACACACACACACACACACACGCACACACACACACACACACACATGCACACACACACTCAGCAAAAGACAGTGCTAATCAGCAATGCGTATCAGAACAGCAGCTCTCTCAGAGACGTCATTAGATTACAAAGTAGTCCGTTAGCCAGTCCGCTCACTGATCACACTGCTTACCATGCTAGAAGAGGTTAGAGAAAACTAAGCTCAGCAAACAGCTGAAGGGAATATTACAGGGGTGATGAAAGACAGATGGGAGAAAGAGGGAGATCTATGGGAAAAGACAGCAAGCCGATTGTGTGTTTTGTGTGTGCAGGGGAAGAGTGCAAGAGGGAAAGCAAGAGAGCCAGGAAGAAAGAGCGAGGGCTCTTTGGCTGGCACTTGACTGAAGTGTGTGACTGTTCTGCGTATGGAAGTGAGCCAATGATGACTACAGTTACCCACAGTTAGAGAGGGGATGAGCGAGAGCCAGTTAGAGGAGAAGTGTTTAATATTCCACGCACATACAGTTGCTCCGCTATAGCAAGAGTTTAAAAATAGACGGCAGCAGATTTGTGGACTGAGGAGCCGAGCTAAAAAGAGTCGCGTACGATGAGGGGAATCCAGACTGCTCCGAGTGAGGTAAAGGGGAGGGAGATGGACGGCTTTGCCCTTGGTAATGTTCATTATTTGACTGTATGCCTCCTGTTTAAAATAAAGAAAAATATGGTAAAACATCATGTGCTCTGATACACCATCAGTGTCTACTATGCATTCTTTGTGTTGGTGGTAAAAGTTCCAAAAAACACTGCATATACCGTAGGAAGATAAAAAGGCATGACTGTTGAATTAATAGTCGCTTTGGAAATGTCTTTGTCTATCTTCATCAATTCATTTACCCATTTATTATAACCACAGTTACTCCAGCAATGTAAAAGACATACTGAAATAAAACTAAACCTCAACCTATTCTGATATACCAGACTGACTTTACTGAGACGCTGCAGCATGTGGTTAAAATAAGATCATGTCTCGTCTTGTAACTATGATTGCAATATCTAATTTATTTCCTTCAAGCATTCTAAAACATCTTTAATAAATAAAATACCCTTAGGCGGGGAGAGGTTGTCTTATTTAAAAGAAAAGTTCAACATTTTGGGATGTACACTTACTGGTGTTCTTTGCCGAGTTACATGACAACAGCAATACCACTCTCGTGTCCGTGTGGTAAATACAACTAGAGCCGGCCGCTGTTTAGTTTAGCTTAGCTTAGCTTAGCTTAGCATAGCACAAAGACTGGAAACAGAGAGAAAAAGTTAGCCTGGTTCTTTTAAAAGGTAACTAAATCTGTTTACCAAAACCTCTAACTAATAAGTTATGCCCCTTATAGCCCTTAAAACCACAACATGTCCTTTTCCCCCTTTGGTTTTTGTACAGATTAAGGTAGGCAGACACTGTGTATTTGTATTAATCTTGGACATTGCGTTTACTCACACTGTACCGTTTAATCCGAACTGCGATTCTTATGCTCACACTGTACGGTTAAATTGACCAAAGCCTGTGTTGATTATATGTGCTGGTAGGCAGATATTGTTACCTCTGGATGAAACCAGGCTAGCTAAGCTAAGCTAACTGTCTCCTGGTTATAGCGCCATGTTGAACATACAGACATACACGTAAACGTACAGAGTGGTATCAATCTTCTTACCAACTCTCGAGAAAGTGTATTTCCAAAACTGTCAAACTATTCATACTTTGCATTGAACAGATGCGCATCAACTGCAGAGCACACTACTGTACAGACTGTGCCACATCTAGGCCAATGTTAGAAGTTTGTTTACTTTCATTAAGTTTCTGAAGACACTTACACAGGCATGAGGCATAAAAAGTTAAATATCTCGAGCATTATAACAGCATATTGTAACACAAACAAGTGGAGACCATCTCATGAACATAAAGTGAATAAAGGTTCTACCAAAGCCACAACACTTTCCTCATGAGCAACCCCATGAATCTACATTCAAAGAAGAATAAACTAATACATTAAAGTGTTTCCTACTGCAGAAATATCTCGTGCACTTCTAAATTCTGGTGCTCCTTTATGAAACACATGGGACCAACCAATGTAACAAAAGCTGCATATCAACAGTGGCGCCCTTCCGAGGCACTGTGAGAAATGAATAAGCCTAGATTCGATTGTTTTATCAGGACGAACTGCAGCCACAGTTTTGCTCGTTTCCCAGTTGAACTCTTAAATGACAATCTGATCCTAGCAATCTGAAGGACTGGAGAGAGTTTGTTTTACTTTTACTGTTCCTATATTTTCCCAGGAGAAGACTTTACCACTGACATTTACGGCACTCCAGCTCAACTCAGGTCCTGGTAGACGAGGTTAAAATCATAAGGTTGTTGTCCCCCTAGCGTTTGGAGCTACAGGAAATCTGGGTCTATCTCACATCATTCAAGATTTTGAAAGACAGAAAGATAAGCAGTGTTTTCATTTTGTGCCGATGAAAACAGCAAAATTAGGAGATGTGTTTTTCCCCACCAGTGAAAAGGACTTAAAAAAAAGGACTATTTTTCCATCAAGCATGTTGGTCCACCACAAGATTTGGATTTTGCTGACCCTTTGACCTGGTGACAAAAAGCTCTAACAATCGTCACGTATTAACCAAATGACTTATTTAACATCTGTGACTAAAGCTGCACTTGCTGTAGCTGCTTTCACAATAAAAGCCTTCGACAATAAAAAGCCTTCCGGTGTTAAGTGTGTTAGGTGGTAGTACACGTGCTTTTGTTGTAATGTGCAGAGACAGTCGGGAAATATGGAAAGTGACTGTGGCTTCTAACTTTTATATAAAAGTAAAAACAGGAGTGTGGGCCACGTTGCCTTATTATTGATGATGAATAGTGAGCAGTCCTGATTTGTGTCTCTATGGTAGGTGAAACACTGTACCGTCTCCAGCTCTCATCATGTTTGTGTCTTTCAAAATAAACTAATGGAAATTAAATGGAAATTGGCCTAAATTCATACAAGGGAATAAGTCCAAATAAATATCAGCATTTTAGCTGGAATGAAAACCGAAAACGAATAAATGCTGAATATGAGTTTGGAAGCATAGACACAGTGTGTGTGTGTGTGTGTGTGTGTGTGTGTGTGTGTGTGTGTGTGTG
>CALSCE010010649.1:7414512-7426588 GCA_943593645.1 Bovichtus variegatus
ATATATATATATATACTATATACATACATATATATATATATATATATACTATATACATACATATATTCTATATACATACATACATATATACATATATATACATACATATATATAAATGCATCTTGTAAACACTAGCATAGTGAATTTAATGCCATGTTCAAGAGAAGCTGACATGTTATATACATAAATATAAAGAAATGGCTTACAGTTAAGCGATATTCCATCCAAAATAAACGTTTAAAGTATAAACACATAAAATAAACTAGCTGGTTCAGCTGTATCAAAAGCAAAATGTTTTGCTTTTGCATCGTAAATTAATATTCTAATGGAAATGTCATGACTTTAAATGAAAGCTTCAAGTTGTAAACTTGTCTATCACTACAGTGCGGACAAAGAAAGCCCACTGTGTGATTAGCTGTGGAATAATCAGTAGTTGAAACTCTGCTGATTATATTGAAAATGATAAAGCTGCACTAATTTAACATTCATTTGAATTGGTATAGACTGAAAGTTTTCCTCACCAATTGCTCCTTACCATTAAGCAGCCAATACACTGTAATGTCTTGGTTTTCAATGAACCTATTACATGAGAGAAAAAAGTATTTGGGTTTTAATCTTATAACAATCAATCTGCACCGTACTATAGTGGTAGTTAGTGCATGTGCTGACTAAAACAATCAGTCAGTGTGGTTCGCGGAGATGAGGCCCTGTCATTCCTGGAGTCGTAGATATTACCGTCATGGCCAACAGCCGAATGTCCTAATCAGAAAGACACCAAATCCTTGAGGGTTTATCTCACCAGTTCTCCACATTATGGATTAACATTATTTAGCCGGGCGCCTTCACATCAGGAAGACGTGTCTCTCGCAGATTTAGGGAGGGCGGCACGTAGCTGGCAGCGCGGCTGATAAGCAGGAGCTCTGTCTAAAGCACATCCTACTTTTATTCTGTATTAAGCCACAGGTTAGAAAATTATCTACTAGCATTCCCATTCTGTGGATTATTATGGGCTGAAAACTCTCCCAATTTCATTCTTGTGAGCCACAGGCTGAATGTTTGGACGTCATGTGAAATTCAGATTATATATGAAGACTGTATCATAAACCTTCATGAAAGGAAGGCTGACTGACCATGCACAGTCGTTTTCAGCCCTTACAGTTCAAGGTGCTACGTGTGGCACCTTTAGCTGTGGTGTTAGAGAGAGGCTACCAAATGACTTAACAATGAAGTTATTATCTACATGTCTAAAAATACAGACATTAAGCTCCTTTAGCCTACATCTGGGAGCTTCCCAATCCAAGCACATTTCTGTTATCAGCTGCTGAGCAGATCCACAGGAGCTGAGGCTGAGAGCCATGATCACAGACATTTTGACAGCAGCTCCTGAGTGAAGTGAGAGCATTCATGCATGCTCCAGCGTGTCCATGATTCAAACACGTTCACGTTTCTAAACTTTTGCTGTCAGTGAGTTTCCCAAAGCTGTCCTATTGAGTAACCTATTGAGGATTTATTTGTTTGACATTTACTGTATTTGTCGTCAATAAAATGCCATAAATATTAACAAATGCTCATCAGAAGTTAACAGAGCCCACGTTTCTTACTTTATCTGACCAACAGTTACCAACACTGACATATCTCATATACAAAGATACACAAATTGAAATAAAGTGAGCACATCCTCACATTCGACAAGCTTCATCCAGCACATATTCAGTATTTTCGTTAGCCATAGCGCTATGGACGGCAATGTCGGTCAGTCGGCCCACCACTGTGGTCTGCGCTTAAATATCTCAGCAAACACTGGATGGATGCATTTTGTACAGACAATCATGGTTCCCAGAGGATGAACACTAGTGACTTTGGTGATCCCAGGGGAGAGATTTTCACAAGGGCCACCATAAGGTTGACATTTGTGGTTTTGAGTGAAATATCACGGCAACTATGTGATGAATTGCCATAACATTTGGTACACACATTCATGTCCGCTTCAGAATGAATTGTAATCACTTTGGGAACCTTTCTTCGAGCGACATCATCAAATCTAAATTTTAATTAGTCCAATACTTCGGTTTATGACCAAATATCTGCAAAACTAATCCCCATCAGCCCTAGCTGGACTGTGTTTTGAGCTAATTAGCAAAAGTTAGCGTGCTAAAACTAATGTGGTGATCATGATAAACATTATACCTGTTAAACACTAGCATGTCAGCATTGCAGTCATGAGCATGTTAGCATGCTGATCTTAGCATGAGCATTTAGCTCAAAGGCTAAGTAGGCTATAGCCTCACCGAGCTGCTAGCATGGCTGCAGACCCTTAGCGCTCTATTTTAAACGCAAGCGCAGCGACAACTGCAAAGTGGGAGGTTTGCAGGGCACAAACCAAGATGGCAAGTCTCCAACCGCACCTGCCAAGTGGAATATGAATCAGAGGGTGTGGTGATTAATAAACAGGCTCTCGGCCAGTCACATTGCTCTGAAACATCAACATCCAATCAAAACGTTGTAATATAGCATGAATGAATCAAGGATTGCTGTACATTTTAGAACCACTTAAATACTTACAAGCCACAGGAAATAACAATACGTTGATGTTTTAACACTTTATGTTAATCGAAATGCTGCAGCACTCTCTGGGTTCTTCTTCTGGACTAAAAAAAAAAATCGAATAAAAATAATTTACACATTAGTATTTGTCAGTGGTCTGGTTTGGACTAATTTAAACGATGAAACCTATTCTGTGATTTAGTGCTAAGATGCTAGTCGTTCTAATTATTTTTTCAAGTTAGGTAGTGAAGGCAACATAAGCGGAAGAGCGGACCCTTGCATGTATGAAAACAAAATATGTTACAACCTCTATTCCAAATTTAGCAGTGCACACTGAGAAGAAAACAATATGAGAACAGAGAGACCACTTAGGAGACAAGAGCAACCTATTTCAATAATGCATTCACAATGCAAAATGAGAGGAGAGGCTTCCAAGTTCTGCATTTGGCTTCAAAAGAACAGCCCTAATTTCATTAGTGGACTATGCAGGATCTGAGTTGGTGCCAGGTGACTGAAGGACTCTTTCCGTGATGAGCTTGGTCTCTATGGATCAATGATTTCCCATCATTCATCTCGCCGTCAATCTCTGATATACATATTATGGTTCATGGTAGGAATATTAATTCAGAGCAAATGGCCCATAGTATCTGCATCAAAGTTTTACTCTGATGGTAAACTTTGTTCCACATTATGTTCACTCAATAAAAAAAAAAAGAGTTAGATTGAGTGTGTGATCTGCATCGTAAAGTTCATGCTATGGATGTTGATTTGGGTCACGTAGCTTGCATGTTCCTATAATAAACTCATTAAATTGAACTATATGGAATGTGGGACATGGACGTGTTTATTTGCCTCTTCTGTGTTATCTAATGAGATGCTGCTGATTAAGAGTGGCAGACCGCAGCTGTTTAACCACACTTCATCAAAATTCAAAGCCGTCTGGGGTATAACTGCCAAACGAATCAAAGATAGAATAGAACATAGATTTTTTTATTTTATTACAGTGACTCTATGTTGAATGAGCTATGGCTAAATCTGCACAATAAATATTTTCCAGGACAAGAATAGCAAGATGGACAGTAACTTCAAGAGCTAGGAGGACACACAAGCAGTAAACATTTCACTTAGCTGACGCTTTTGTCCAAAGCGACTTACAATAAGTGCAAAACAACCATGAGGATGCAAACTCACTACAGCAGGAATCTTGCAAGTACATTAACTTCAAATAGGCCAAACCATTTTAAGTGCAGTACATTAGCGTCAAATAAGCCAAACCCTTAACAAGTATTGTATGTGTAGCCCCCAGAACTATACACTTAGAAATCACACAATTCTGTAAAACTCTCATTCACTCTATAGCCTGCTCTCCTCCAACTAATCCGTCCTGGAGACACCAGCACTTTCTTCCGCCCTTTTGGACGACAATGGAGTTCTATGGCACAGAGAAATAAGATATCCGGCTTTGGCTACACATACAATTCTTGTTCGTAAGATCAATTAAATGTTGGTTTTTGGTCTTTATGGGATTTGACGAGAAAAAAAAAAAATGTCCTCCCTCAGCCTACTCCTTTTAACTGTGCTGGCCAATTACGGACATAGGAGTGGATGAAATAATATGAAGTACCACAATTGACGTATTGTAAAAATAGTTTTATAGTAATAACATTTTATCAAGGGAGGGTGGGTCTTGCTTTCAACCACGTTCAGTTGGAAGATCCACAATTTACTTAAAGTAAGTCGGTGTTTTCCATGTCGCAGCTCTACGATTATTGCCATATCTAGTGAGGCAGCGCCCCCAATTGTACTGTGGCGGATTTAAAATCTTTAAAAAATAGTATTAAAAATAATATTGGTGATCACCACCAACATCACGTGGCCAAACAAAGCAACGCTCCTGATCCTGTCTCTCCTCAGCCTGGTTTTTTTTCTTGCTGCCTGAGCTCCCTTTGTAGCACCTTCCACCTTTTCCCCCACCAAGTAATCCTGGACTGAGGCTTTGAGAGTGAATTGTGACTGTGAGAAGCCTCTGAATATCCCGTAGGAATGAATGGTGTTGAAAGAACAAGAGAAATCAATAAACATGAGTCGTACCTATGCTTCCTGGGTCATGATGTCATCGGCAACATAGTTATCAGTATGAGAGAGGGGCAGGCACACGGTATGGGTGAGGCAAATAGCGGAATCTGTGGAATCTGATGAGGCTGGCAGGTAAGCTTGGCAAACGGACAGGCAAAGAGATTGTTCAGCGGCCCCATGTCCATGTTAAAAAAAACAGGACTAGTTCACTTCATCTCTGCTTTGCCGAATTCCCATTCCGCTCCACGCTGCATTCACAGTAATATTTTTCTTCCATTAATAAAAGGTCACATCCACCATACTTCCATTATGATGGGATTTCAGTATAACAGCAGCAGTTTGACGTGTAGGCTAATTGAGCTAAATGGAGAGGGTGACCGTTGTTGAGCCCCACGAGGGGCCTTGATTCTAGGCCACATCTCCAAGGTGTGCAGGAAAGGACAGCAGACATCCGCTCCCATTTTCAGTGATCCAACAATGTTGTCATGCTCCAGTAAGGTCACTGTGATGTCCTTTATTATGCAGATGAAACATTACATGTTCACCAGTGCTTATTTAGCTTGGCTGACGCTTTGTGTGAAACATAATTAATACAACTCCCTAAATGTCGTGTTCACACATTCTAATGCCAGCAAATAAATGGTGACGCTGTTGTAAACAATGGACTATTGATTAAGCCCATGATCCTATTTATGTTTTCATTTAGACCAATTGTGCATCATCAAGAGCCCCATAGTGTTAAATAATGGCATATTTCATTATTTCCCATGGTGGAATAAATGAAATATGCCAATAGAAAGCTAATCCCTCTCAAAAGAAGCTCCACTAGAAATTAAGCATTCGCTCCCTGCTGTGTGCTTTCAGTTGCTAAAAGGGTGGGATCAGCATATCTCGACAGCCAAACACTTTGAATCATAACAGGGTGAAGGAGCGGCTCAGAAGTCAATGGGGAAAAAGTAAACACAACTCATCAAAAACAAATCACTACACACGATGTCTTCCCCTGAAGTCAGAAGGCACAAACTTACATAGTGTTTTACTTGTGAAACATAAATATTAAAAACTGAAAGTTAAAGTTGGAAAGTTGCATCAAATGACAAAACATGTATTTTTCTCTCAAAATGGAGTTGATAGAAAGCAAACCTCAGGGCCTGAAAGTCACTAGTCTCTAGTACAACCAGTTGGCGATATGTATTATTTAGTTACCGACAGGATGAGGACAAGCAGGGACCAGAGAGGTAAAATCGCCATTTCATCTGTCCCCCGAGCACTGCCACTTTAAGTTGTAAGACGTTGAAAGGCTTGCTTTGCCGTCAGATCCTAGAAATGAACAGGTGGTGATGGTCTTTGTGTGCTGTCATCTCTAATTCAGCAGCAATGGAATCCCTTCGAGAAACAAGCTTCAAATGCAGCTCCAGCAACTCAAAAGGGCCAGGTTAGATGATGCTCACAGACTTCTCTATGATGCAGCTGCACTAAAGACATTGCAGGGACACACACACACGCACACACACACACACACACACACGCACACGCACTTGATTTACAAAGGAAGTAATAGACATTAATCACTGGCTCTTACTCCTCCGCTCCCTCGTGTATAAACAGTCTGTTTAATGACTCTAGTCATGTCTCACCTTCATTTGTGTCAATACATTGATTTTTGAGACTCGAGAAGCACAAGAAATAAAGAAATATGCTTTAAACAAGTCTGCAAGGGGTGCACTGGGTAAGGGACTGATTGACTGATTCAAGGTGCAGAATCTGTATTACCAGAGTACATACCATCAATAAACATACAAACAAAAGAAAGAAACTAAAATTCTACCTTCCCATACCACAGCACTGCAAACCGCAGCCACAGACGTCACCATGAAGTCAATGATTCTCTGCCACTGTATCAACAACACATAAAAACCAATGATGGACTCATATCATAGCTGAAAAAAAAAGACTGAATTAAAATCACAAAGTGAGAATAGGGAAGTAAAGATTTAGTGGCACCCACAGCATTAGCCCAAAGTCACTTAAACTACTTAAAAAGCCATTGATGTAAAGCCAAACTTCACCAACATTTGTCTTTAAATAAATGCACCCGCGGAGTTGGAACAACTGGTTTGAAGAGAGGCTAATACACACTGTGTTGGCAACTCATTTCTACAAAATTGAAAAGAAAACCGATAAATTGGGCAGAGGACACCCATGGCTGCCCCTCACACTGCTTCAAACCTTTATGGTCCCAAGAAAGTTTGGATCGGTTGGGTCTTGCTGCAAGTGGTTTTCATCGTCATAAAAAGCAGCGGCCCATGAATTTACTTGATCACTAAGTAAGGAGATAAGAGGTTTGAAGATAATGACTACCATTGGCTTCATCAAAGCAGAGGCTTTTTCTTCCTGGGGTCCAAAAGGCTTAACAAAGTGATACTCCATGCTCATACCCTGGGTCAGTGTGAAGGGCAAATAGACAACTGGGGGTATGACACCTGCTTTGTTAAGACAAATGGAGATATGCCCATTGCCCACCCTCTATTTCGACTAATTAGAATCTAAACAACACTAAACCTCCCCTGGTTATCGAACTAAAACCTTTTATGCCTCTGCCTTTCTCATACAGCCAAAAGGATCCAGAAATAATCTCTGATCCGTCCACGGAAATCGTTCAAGATCAGATTATCCAGATTTGTTTCATAATGCATTCAAATCAATGCATGCACGGAGCTGCTGAAAGGACAACAGCTTAAAGAGAGATTGTATTTTGCTTTTATTTAGTCTTCTATTTGGAAATTCTAAATTGTGCAAATGAATAATCCTTCATTTTGCTACACAATGCACATCATGATGTGCACACAGGTACGGTCTTTGACGGGAGCAACGTCTGCAGCCCATTGATGACACAAGCCTGGCCATAAACACATTCAAATGTGTGTTTTTTTGTGATGGTGCATGGAGTTAAGGTAGATGACACATCCTTTGCAGCAGATTGGGAGAGAGGGAGAGATGTGCTGGGGGGGGGGGGGGGATCATATTACCTGATCACCTCCCCGTTACGTGTCAATAGCACGTCCTCCACGAACAAGGTGATTTGAGAAACAGGAAATGTTGGCCCCCACTGACCTGAATAGTGCAGGTGTACTCCGAATCGTCCAGCAGCCTCACAGTGCAGTTGCATTCCCTGTCCAGACTCCTGATGCTGCTGCTCATCAGTCGGCTCAGCATCTTCTCGATCGTCTGTGTACGGGACCAGGGAGAAGGGCGCACAGCACATACATACAAGTTTTGATCTTTTGTCACGTTAACGACGTCCCTGTTGTTTAGTCCAACACCTGGTCAGCGGCAGCGACTGTGCGGAGCGGCGGCGGTGGTGCATCGTTGTTATCAGTGTGTGAGCGCTGACTGGCCGAGGTGCCACACGGTGCGTTTCTTCAGTCAGTGAGGGGTGGAAATAGTGCTACTGCTGCTGCACTCTCTCTGGTCCGGTTAGACTGTCGCCCCTCACCACACCCCCCCCTCCACCCTTTGCCGTTGCCATGCCGCTGTAATGCTGCTGGGCGGGCTGAGGCCGGTGAGTGGCGAGGCTGTCAGCCAACGGGAGCCATGACTGAGATGCTGCCTTCAGAGTTAACGACTGGAGCCGAAATTCCGATAGGCCACTGTTCGTCGTGACTGCAGACACATGGTGGGAATAATAACACAGTGGGGGGGCTTCAGTTTCACAAGTCAAACAATAATGGACAGGCGCTTTATGCTGCTGCAGAAGTTGATGACATGTCATAACGAGGCACTTGGGCTTTTTAAACATGTACAATTAGATAGACTAATAAAATACACATCAACAATACATTGAATGTCATGTAAATGCATATAACAATTAATGTTCTTGCATGCGCTCAATATAAAAGTCCTATCTCAGTAGGCGAGCACGAGCCATATTTGCACATTTAGCTCTTTGTTTAATCGCGTCATTTCCGACAGGACTTGAAGGCAGCAGCACGTTTTTAACATTGTTTCCTTCTACAGGTTGGTTACCTGTCCTCCTCTGTAGTCAGCACGACTATGGTGTAATATGTAGCCATTTAAAACAAAGAGAAACATTGTTTCCATCTGCTGACATGAGGCTACTGTTAGGCTATGCCTCGTGTAACGGGGTCAGATGGGATAGAATAGTTCCTTTGGACTCGAAATGTTTTACTTTTATGTATTCAAAGTAGCTAAATAATAAAGAAAAATGAAGCGATAAAAGGGGCACACACCTTCACATTTACACCGGAGACCTACCAGACCAGAATGGATTAATTGAACTCTATTGAAACAAATGTGGGGATTAAATGCCTTGCTCAAGAGTTACAGTTACATGCAAGTGAACGCCTCTTATAAAGCCCATTTTAAAGGTTCCCTGCTTTTGTTTCTGAGAGCAGTTGCTGTCACGAGCGTCACCCTGATCATCCTCCTGATTACTGCAGAGACGAGCTTCGTTGGATGAGTTTGAGACTACCTGTAAAGAAGAGTGTAGTCTTCCGGTTTTCTTGGCTGGGGCTCCCTCTGGTGGTGCTTTACGGTAAGGACAATGAAGTGGGGACAGACATAACAAAGTTATAGGCTACATGTCGAAGTATTCGGATCATTTGCTTAAGTAAACGGACTAATACTATACTGTGAAAATAGTCCACTGCAAGTCAAAGCCAGGCATTTAAAACCTTACTTAAGTAAAAGTATGTAAGTATTATCAGCACAATGTAGTGTAGGTAAAGTAGTCCTATCAAAAGTAAAAGTAGTTTACATCGTGCAGTAATATTACTGCTGCATTAATGTGTTTTTTTACTTTTTATGATATTAGGTGGTTTCATCCACACAGCAATGCATATTCAATAAGATCATTATATGTTGTCCCTTGAGAACCCTTTAAAAAGTTCACTTTTCACGCGCTCACCGATGTATTTTCCAGCTAAACCCATATTTATTTTTTTATATTTTGTTAACTCAACCCATAAAGGACGTGACACATAACTAGTACAGTAATAATAATATTAATAATAATAATAATAAGCATAATAAGCAGCATGAGTAGTAGGCTACTAGTAGTATCATTATTATTAGCATTATTATAAAGCTGCATAACAACAATGGCACTACTCAAGTAGCCTACCTCGAGTGTGTAGACTACTTGAGGCTTCTTATACTCCACCACTGAGATCACCATAATATGAATTTTCTTTATGTTAAAAATCTTTCCACGCAGGCAAAAATAAGGATTTACAGGGTTTGTCGGTAATAGCACCGTTCAGCAACAAACTTTTCAAAATACAGCCCATCTGCCGTGACATTGTCCCACAATGCCGTGACCCGGATTCGAACCGGGGTTGCTGCGGCCACAACGCAGAGTACTAACCACTATACGATCACGGCGAGCTACGATGAGCTGGCGAGTTTGACATGGTGGAAACCTGATGTATTGAATGTAACAGGACCTCGGCGGGACTGTTGGAGTTGTTAGTTCACGGGGAGAATACTTCCCTGGTACCGCTTGTTGTTGCTCTCTTGTGGATAGTAAAACGTGAAAGACACTGCCATCTTTCATTTACTAATCTGCCCACAGCCACCTTTAAAAAAAAGAAGTTTTAACTGAGGTAACTTGCATTATGGCTACTATTGTCTGCACAGTAGTGACATCTGGTGGACACACTGGCGAACTGCAGGAGTGACATGTGGCGCTTCTCTCCTCTGGTTGGCTGATTGTGCTGCAGCCCACGTAGCAGAGCTTCCGGTTGTGTAACGCAAAATCAACGTGTCAGTTACCAAACGCAGACCTCTCAGTAAAACAAGCGGAATTGTTACAGTTTTGAGGCACCATTAAGGTAAAGTTTCGATACACAGCTGTGACATTTTGTTATCATATTGTGTGGTTCGTTGTATTGGGTCCGTGTTGACGAATCTCTGCAGTGTTTCTGCAACGGTGTCGTCCTGTGAGTCTAAAAGAAAAAGAAAATAAGTGCATGAATTTGAGTCGATGCCCATAGATTCCAAATGTGTCAATTTCAAGCAGTTCTGTGAAACTTATTGGACTTTTAAGCTCATATTTATTATATTTGCCACTCTATAAACATGCATGTTATAGTTCACCTTTTGCAAATACTGTCTGTGTAACTCTGCCCATATACCTCCTTCAGGGCTCATTGTGGAATAATGAAAGTCTAAAGAAATGTCTGCGACTGATGTGTTCACAGGCATGGCTCATACTTGTATTCACTGGTTCCGCAAGGGACTCAGGCTGCATGACAACCCAGCACTGATGGCTGCTCTGAGGGACTGTAAGGAGCTGTACCCTGTGTTCGTCCTGGACCCTTGCCTCCACAATAACACCGGTGTGGGTATCAATCGCTGGAGGTTCCTCGTCGGAGCCCTCAAAGACCTGGACTGCAGCCTCCGGAAACTCAACTCCAGGTAGAGACACAAGGGCACCATTCAGAAATATCGAATATTCAGGAAGTTAGACATGCGTTTAAACATCGTTACATTGTCATAATGTGGTGTGTTCGACTCCTTCAGGCTGTTTGTTGTGAGAGGGAAGCCAGAGGAAGTGTTCCCCAAGCTGTTCGACATGTGGAAAGTCACAAAGTTGACCTATGAGTACGACACCGAGCCCTACAGTGTGAGCCGGGACAAAACGGTGACCGCACTGGCCAAAGAACATGGAGTTGATGTCATCTACAAAATCTCACACACTCTTTACGATATAGACAGGTATTGTACATGTATTGGGGGATTAACACATTGCTTCCTTACAGTTTTACTTAAATCCCATGCAATACATATTTGATTTCAGGGTTATTTGATGCTACATCACACTGTTTTGATGGTGATTTGTTGTTGTCCGTCATGTCTTCGTAGGATAATTGAGGAAAACAACGGGAAAGCTCCCCTTACTTATAACCGTATGCTGGCAATATTGAAGACTCTTGGTTCCCCCAAGAAACCCGTCCCTGCTCCAGCCATGGAAGATACAAAAGGTACTACGAACAACACCGGATCATTAACGGTGAATTATCGTAACGTCCTAACGGAAACAAACAACCAATTTGAACGCATTAAAGGTTTATGAAAAGC
This sequence comes from Bovichtus variegatus, assembly GCA_943593645.1. Classification (NCBI taxonomy): domain Eukaryota; kingdom Metazoa; phylum Chordata; class Actinopteri; order Perciformes; family Bovichtidae; genus Bovichtus; species Bovichtus variegatus. The sequence continues at coordinate 7,426,234 of CALSCE010010649.1, forward strand.
TAACATACAAGAGTAAAACTTAAGCAGCGTTTCATTTAATTGCATCTCTTCTGTCACAGATGTGAAGACGCCTTGTTCAGAAAACCATGAGAAGAAATATGGGATCCCTACGCTGGAGGAGCTCGGCCGGGACACTACAGCTCTTGGAGCGGAGCAGTTCCCAGGAGGAGAACAGGAGGCTCTGAGGAGACTAGATGAACACATGGAAAGAACGGTATTTTGCTTTAACATATATTCTTTCTCTCTACAAGACTGAAGGGCTTTTGACACTGAAACTCACGACTGGGACACATGGAAATTAAATTATTTTTAAACGTCTTTTTAAGAAAGCCAAATCGAGTGTAAGCATTTTTTT
>CALSCE010010649.1:7426988-7481993 GCA_943593645.1 Bovichtus variegatus
CCCTCTTTGACCCAAACTCTCCGTCTGATTTTACATTGTTTCATCTGTTGTCTTACTCCAGGGATGGGTGTGTAACTTTGAGAAACCACAGACTTCTCCGAACTCTCTGAGCCCCAGCACCACTGTCCTCAGCCCGTATGTCACCTTTGGCTGCCTGTCTGCACGCACCTTCTGGTGGAGGCTGACAGACGTCTATCAGGCGGTGAGTGTCACCTTTGCAGTACAGTGTTTGTATGTAGTATGCTACGCTATGAATAAGGCTGCACACAGGCTGATGGTCAATCATGGTATTGTAACCTAACTATCCTCAATGTTTAATACTTTTCAACAGTTTGAAAAAAAAAAAAAGAAAAGAACATGTCCTAACTTCTGTTAAAGCTTGGCTTAGTCTGACTGTCGTGTATGTGTGGCATTTGCAGAAGAAGCACTCCGATCCTCCAGTGTCCCTGCATGGCCAGCTACTGTGGAGAGAGTTCTTCTACACCGCTAGTGTGGGTATCCCTAACTTTGACAAGATGGAGGGCAACCCTGTGTGTACCCAGGTGGATTGGGACACAAACCCAGAATTTTTGGCTGCATGGAGAGAGGTACTGAGTACTGAGTCCTTTTTTTTTTTTTTTTTTTTAAGTATTTTTAAATGGAAATTAATGAAAAGAGGGGAAATTATGCTGTTTGAAGAAGAGTTTTCTTGATAATTCAGTCGCATCACTATTTTCCTTACTAACATCCACCCTGGATGTTCTGTATCTCCCTTAAGGCTCGGACTGGTTTCCCTTTCATCGATGCCATCATGACTCAGCTGAGGCAGGAGGGCTGGATCCACCATCTCGCCAGACATGCTGTTGCTTGTTTTCTCACCAGGGGAGACCTCTGGATCAGCTGGGAAGAAGGACAGAAGGTGTGTGTGTGTGTGAATTGCCTCTATTTTTACTGACGATTAAGTAAAGCCCAAGTGGAGAACCCGTCCAGGCCCACGGCACAGGTTTCCATGTGCAGTTTACAGCATGTGGGATACAGCTGCAAAATAACACCTCACTATGTTGTCTTAATGAAATGGCTTTGCAAAAAAAACAAAAAACAGACTAACCTTTAGATTTTATATATATATATATATACTGTAGCTGTTTGGCACTGCAACACACTACAAAGTACAGATATAAATGACTAACACTTATAACTATAATAAAAGTAAGTTGGGTATAATCATAAGGCAGATCACATCTCTTGGATTTTATCATTATCAAAGGGCTTTTGAATCAGAAATCAGAAATCTTTTATTCGTCCCACAGCGGAGAAATGTACATGGTCACAGCAGAAAGGTAAAAAGATTGCAATAAAAATAAGTGGACACTAAAATTATGTGGAGAAGGGCAATTGTACACATCAAGGTCTGTTTACAGGTCTTGGGAAGTATTACTGCACATTTGAGGCTAGTGCCCTGAGGCTACATTAGCCGCTACTAGCATTCCACACCTGAATCTCCGACGGACTTGTAAGCTCTCAATTTGCATTGTGGGTGATGTAGGCGGCTCCAGGTTTAAAAATGCACTTCACTGTCCATAGTGAGTTTTTAAAGTGTTGTAGGATTGCAGTGCTCAATCTGTAGAGTACTCACATTTCACATTTTATTCACTGCTCCTGAAGGTGTTTGAGGAGCTTTTATTGGATGGCGACTGGGCTCTGAATGCTGGAAACTGGCAGTGGCTCTCAGCAAGTGCCTTCTTCCACCAGTTCTTTAGGGTCTACTCCCCTGTCGCATTTGGCAAGAAGACAGACAAAAATGGAGACTACATCAAGTAGGATCATAAACCCAACACGCTCAAGGCATCACAAATAATACATGTACTATGTGAAATCATTTGACCGCCATTCTACTTTTTATAGAAAGTACCTTCCTCTTCTGAAGAAGTTCCCAGCCCAGTATATCTATGAGCCTTGGAAAGCGCCACGCAGTGTCCAGCAGGCAGCAGGGTGCATTGTGGGTAAAGACTACCCGCATCCCATTGCACAGCATGAAGTGATCAGTAAGATGAACATCCAGAGGATGAAGTTAGCTTATGCCAAGAGATCCGCAGCCCCTGTTGAATCGCCAAACGAATCACCCAGCAAAAAGCAAGGTATTGTAAAAAAAAAATGTCTACCTTTTTTTTTATGAGAGGTTCATCTACTTTAATGTTAGTCGTGTTTACAGAATATTCTGCCTTTTTTTAATGCTTCTCTCGTCTTTTTCTCCCTCCTAGGTGTAAAACGAAAGGCTCCGTCTGTCATTGACATGCTGAAAAAGAAACAAAAAAGAACGTAATGCAACACAAATTAATGGTAAGTAATAGAGTTGTTATGTAATCTAGGACTGTTCATTACAAATCACTCAGTGTGTGTGTGTGTGTATATATATATATATACGGGTTTAACGCAATGTCTGGAGATTTGTTTTATTTACAGTGTGCAGGCCGTCTGTGTATACTTCTTTTTTTTTTTATTACCTTTCATTGGTTACTATTTTACTTTTTATATTGTATCTATTTCAGTGTTTAGAAGTGAGTGTTCGCTTATACTAGGAGAATGTGTTCGTGCATAGAGATTCGGGTAAAATGTCTAAAGATTTCTGGCCTCGTCTTGTACGAGGAATACAGTTTGTATCGAGACGAGGTCGTGTCTGCTTCACGAGTTGGCCTTTTTATAATTTTTGTAATTGAAAAGATAAAATGCCTTACTGTTGTACCTGAGAAATTGAATGTTCATTTTTTTTTTTGACTTTACATTGTATGACTACTCGGGTGCCAATATCCAATTCAAATAAATTCATACAAACAATATTCCAGAATTGTCACAAGGGAGGTGACGTCTTCAATGTCAATCAGTGAAATATTCTCAGTGTGTGTGGCATGGCTTTATGTCCATTTTTCAGTAGTTTTTCCTGCATTATAGTGAAACATAAAATTGAAAATGTATCTTTTGTATGTTTAGAAAATTGTCTAATTCAACCCAAGCAAGTGCATTGCTAATATTTTTTGATCTCTCACTATTCCCACTAGAGGACACTGTAATTCCACCTGCGGAAAAATCTTTGCCTTTGTTATGCAGTTATACTGTGCATCATTTATTGAGTGACCTAAATCTGAGTTTTACAATATTCATTAATGCATTTGTCAGTATAATGTATAAAGATTTTGTAAACAGATTTTTATATTTAACTGGGTGCTGAAAAGGAACAAAACAATTATATTAAACGCCTGTAAGAGTACCGATTCTTTGCAATTTTGCATTATTTATATTATCTTGTTTTGTATATTATCTCCTAAACGTGATGTTCAATTTTATCTTCGGTGTGCAGTGATTCCAGCCGAAATGTGTTTTTTTTTTTTTTTTTTTTTAGCAGCGTCTTCATTCCTACAATGTTGAATTAAAAACAGAAACAGGCCAAATTGATCCCATTCATCATAATGGCCATCAGCCTCTGTCTAAATAAGGACTATGTAATGTTAACCAATGCTCATTAGTCCATATAGTTTACAGTATATGCATGTGATTGGCTAAAGGCAGTGTGAGCAGTCATGATGTGCGTGCGTGTGAGTGTGTGGGGCACACACACACAGCTGTTCTTGGAGTTCAAGTCGTCTCCTGTTTCTGCTTCCTTGAAGCTGACACTGGTGTGAATATCCAGAAGATGATGTCACAACCTCGACAGCGGGCCAGACGGCTGTACAAAGCCAAGCTCAGTTTCCACAGAGACCTGTCAAACATCAAAACAATCTGCTGTCCAACTGTGCATGCGTGTTGGGGTACACATTGCACCGGGCCACCCTGCCAATCAATTCATGCCACCATGCAGGTCTTGCTGAACTGAAATCACCTAATTGATCACATATTTATTTGACATTTTTCTCTGATACTGTATTTTTGTAAGAGGTCTTAAAGTCAGTATGCATTCTGCAATGTTGATGATATAAACATTGCGTAATTGGCCCCAGCCCCAAAATAATACATTAATCTGTGCATCAAAATCCCATTTTATAAGTGCCTCCACTCTGTTTGTGCCCCTCTCCGCCCCTCTCCCTTGCGTCAGTGTTGACACCTCACCACTCGCACCATCTTGGATCTTGGTGCTGTAATATCCCAGTTGGATTAGAACAGCATGTTCCCCTGCAGCTGGCGTTTCATGTAGCTTAAATAGTAGTGATTATATCTTAGGAGTTTATTTGCACCACAGGCAGCAACATCAAACATTTAATTCCCACTTCCTACAATACAATACCAAGTTTGCTAGATTGAAGAATAGGAAAATATCCAGCCTTTATTTATTTTTACAAACCGTCAGCGACGATATTAGGGCTGATGATATTTAAAGTTGACTAGATGCGTTCATTACGAAATAATACTTGATAAGAACCTAAGAAGAAACGCTCAATATTGGCCGGTACTCGCTCAATTAGTTCATCACCTCCATAAAACATATTCTCAAGATCACCACGACACCAGTTAGGACTGGGTATCTGTCCAACATCAAGACCAAAATAACCCAGTATCAAGTATTATCCAAACTTCTCTAGTCAAACGATACCTGCATTTGATCCTTTTTGTATCCAGGTCCACAAAAAAAGAAAAGACTATTCATATGGCACTGCTTGCAGCCAATCACCACAAGCGTTCTTCAATTTAATGCAAAGCGTGATTAAAGGTGTCCCTTTAAAGTTACTGGTACTGTAATATTTTAAACGATACCCAGCCCCAACACCAGTGCACATGCCCGTGTTATCCATTGTCATTTCACGCGTCAATGTTGGCCGACAATGAGCTCATCGGTCGCCACATGCGTACCTGTTCTGAGGCTACTACACCTGGTGAGAAGTCACAAACAGCAGCTGTTCATGACAAACGTGTTGCAACTGTTTAATTGCACAGAAACATTAAACTACATTGACATTCATTTTGGCTCACATTGAGTCATCCTGAGCCATAATGGTTTGCTGGAGGCTGAATGCAGATTTCACACTTAAACTAGCACAAAAAAAAAAAGCCTGATTTCACAATTTTTCTCATTTAGTCCCATAATGACATTACAATCGCAGAAAGAGTGAGGGACAAGACGAAGTTGTGTTGAAAGGTTCATGAGCACATGCCGAAAGGTCACTATTTATTCGACGTCTATGGAGCTGGTAAATAAATGCCACAGTGAAACTGAAGAGCTGACAGTTGTCCAACCTGCTTCATACCTTTTTGGTCTATCCGTATTTCCTTTGACACACACACACACACACACACACACACACACACACACACACCCTGAACAACAACAGTCCTCCAGACCTAATGACTGATTATAACAATTTAAATTTGCCCCGCAGTGACATCCTTCTATTTCTGACAGTGCACAATTATGTTTTCAAAAGACAGTTAATGGCATCTACAAAGCTTAAGGTAGTGATCTCAGTGAGCATCATCTGTAGCCCCATAAATCTGCCAGACTAAGCCACAACAGGATTTTGAAATGCGCTATACATAGTAAAGCATGAGGCAATGGACAATGTAATTGTGAAATGATGCCCCCCCCCCCCCCACAGACCCCAGCTGAGTTTAGATTTGGAGAGGAATTGTTAAAACATTGATGTAATGATTTTTTTTTAGGGAGTGAGGGCGTAATATGACGTGAAATACATGGAAACAAAACTTCATGGAAAAGCTACATTTGGATGTCTATCAATTCAGATTCAGATTACTTTCTTGTCCATTAGATTTGCATGAAATGGAAATTTGTCTTTGGAAATGGCATATCCGACAACATAGAACATACACAACAACAGCATGCATCTTACTGTAAAATCTAAAAGTTACCATGTGGCAGTAATAAAACATCTCAAACAGAGCGTGAAACTCAGCAGTATTTAACTACAAATGTACATTTAAATAAGTGATGGTATGAGTTGCAAGATGTCCTAAAAAGCAGGCTTAATTCTTGGGAGGGGGCTAAGATAAGGTGTGTTTTGTGAGTGAGCGGGTGGAGGGGAGGGGGCAGGAGAGTTCAACGGGCCTATTTAAAGAGACTTTTATTGTGAACGATCACAGCTGATGGAATAAAGGTTTTCTTGTAATCGTACTTCCTGGCCCTCGGGACTTTCAGTCCGTGGCCTAATGGGCGCAACTGAAATGCAAATTAGGAACAGCTGAAGTATATTTTATTTCCATTTGTCCTATTTTTATTTTTATTTTTTATATATGAGATTTCTACTTCTGCCTAACAACATAATTGCAGGTTTTTCTGTATCTTCATATAATATGGTTCAGTGTTAGGAAATCCCTCTTCAGCCATCAACAGTTGGGTAACATGCTTAAGGAGGATTCACCGTCGAATAGAGTCACACGACAGAGCCGGCCTCTGTGGTGTTTTCCACACCCTGCTGTGCTTTGATCTCTTTGTACACACCCTGTCCAGAATATCCAGACCCTGCTGAGGCAACTATGTTTTCCAGCCCCTACAGGAATGGCAACAAGTCACACATAAGGCTCTGCCGCCCAGACTTGTCTATCACTGCAGTGTGTGTGTGTGTGTGTGTGTGTGTGTGTGTGTGTGTGTGTGTGTGTTTGTTTTGGGGAATTGCTTAGGAATCCATTCTGAAATGCTAAACTGTGTGTCCATTTTTGGGGGTTAAAGGTCCCTAATTATTAAATCAGTATTTTTTCTTTTAAAATGTTTTTTATTTTTAAAACATTTTTTTTTTTAATATACGTTCTACTTATAACTTCTCCAGAAAGAAAAGAGACAATACATCGAACCTGCTGACAAACAGGAACATTTCCCGCCCCTCCCCTCCCAACCCACCCTACACATGCAAGGGAGGAAATAAATGTTTCTCTTATTTTAAAATGAAATTCTACATTTAATCTTGGTCGTTAAAGTTGAGTCAGCATGTAACCTTCCTGGCAAGAAAAGTGGAAAGTGTGGGAGCTACAGAGAGCCGTGATGGATGGAACAAAAACATCTAAATAGCTGAACAGAGGACACATCGCCATGTGTAATATGACGAGTGTAGGTAACATAAGAGAAAATTCGGCTTGATATCTTTGAACTTGATTTACGGAGAACACGCTCAGGAAGTCGTAAATTCATAGTACTCGTGCCAGTTACCGTCAGTTCAAAGCCGATGTGTTTGTGCGACAAATTTGCAGTTTGCTTACCATGCAAAAAAAACAAGTTCAAGGTGAAGGTAAAACATTCCTAAAGGTTCATTTTGATATATTTTACTTCTCAATCTTACTTTTCACTTTATTATAATTTGTTTGAGGAAAAACTAAGATGTCGACACGTCCCGTAAAGTACGAAGAAAGAAAACAAATTGGTAATCACCAATTGAGAAACACTGTGTGTGTGTGCGTGTGTGTATGCATGCTTGTGTTAAGATAAGAAGCCATAGCTCTTTGGCAGTCAGAGGGATCTGCCTATATAAGGCTGTTCTATTCCTACTGCTTTTCCTCTGGGGATCCAATGCAATTGTCACTCACTGGACAATGCATACCAGAGAGCTTGGCTGGCTTCACTATCTTATATTATAAAGTAAAAATCTACGTCTATATTTAAAAAAAACAAGATAATTCTAAAGAACAAAGGGGTAAGAACAGAGGTAATTGTAACTCCACACGTTAACGTTTGGAAAGTAAACTGGTGTGACTGCATGACCGAAAGAATGTACTAAAAGTGAAGGTGTCATTCTCCTGATTGACGGGCTCGTATGATTCTTTACTATAGTCTGAACACAGAGATACAAAGTTTGAGGAGAAGAGCAGCCAACTACTGACCAAACGAGTAGACCCTCTCCTCTCTGAGCGCCTGTAAGCCATTGGAAACAAAATAGAATCCTCCTCCTATTCGGGGAACTATCAAACCTGGGATGACCTTGTATTTGACCTGGACTTTTTGCAGATTTTTCTTGTTATAGACCTTTACATGGTTTTGAATTTGTTGGTGCTGGCATATTGTTTTTGTTTTTTTTATTGAAATGGTCCATAGAAAAAGTTTTGGAAAGGGTGATGTGCTCTTGTGCCTATTTGCAGGCCAACTATAAATAGTCCAGCAGCCTACGCATGCTCATGTTTGATTGGAAATTGCAGTGCCTTAAGTCAGTGCTGTGGGGTATCTGTCAAAGGAGGGAGAGAAACTTGTGAAAGGTGAGTAAACTGTATAAGATAGACTGTATGCAAATATTGAATATGACAGCATGTAACAGAGAGAGAGAGAGAGAGAGAGAGAGGGCATCTCTTGCTGATGCTTATTTTATCTTACATTTAAATAAAACTTCATGTAATATCACTCTATGTTGTCCTGTGTGTGGTCACTTTAACAGTGTTCATGTTGTCACTCTTTGTTCTCTTTCAGCTCTCATTAATCTCTGTGGAGAGACAAACAATAAGGAACAACACCAACTTTTTTTTTCTCCTGGAGAACTTATTCCCCCCCGCCCTGAGTATTCCTTTATCTGGTGGAAAATGGACTCGCGGAGGACGACGACACGCTCCTCAATTGGCAACGGACGGTCCAGCGATGGGGATGACATGAGAGGGAGTAGCCGGCCTAACGGCTGCAGCTACCTCTCTAACGTGAGGCCAGAGAACAGGTACGGACTCCACACTGACACCGTGCTGTGCTACCTGTTGACGATCACTATCGGGACCATGTTTGTCCAACAGCAATAGGGATGGAGTTGCGTGGCATATTATTATTTTGTTTGTTGCCATGGTCACCAGATTTTAAATAAACTGTTGATTAAGAACAGCATCTCAGTTATGCACCACGGGCCTCATTTCATGTCAAGCAATGCACTGACAACAGCTTCTGCCTGGAAAGATTTGTTCATGGAACAAGCTATGTTAATAGAAATAGACTATTAAGAGTCTTTTGACATAATAATAGTAAGATTGTTTTCCCCTTCTAGCCAGTGGCACAGGGCAGCCTTTACAGTAACCTTACCAAAGTAACTATGGATAATATACTTTTCTTTTTTTTTTAATACTGCCTGGATCCCCCCTATACCCAATCTCTCAAGTTGTTTGATCAAAGGATGATATTGTCACCTTCTTAAACTAATGGCCTAAGTCATATTTTAAAGTTTTTCAAAAAACAGAAAAAACAAGTATAGAATATAATATTTTCTATATTTGGTTCAGTTTAAAATTATTATTATTTTTTAAAAAACTGAACCAAATATAGAAAATATTATATTTTTTCTGTTTTTTGAAAAACTTTAAAATATGACTTATGCCATTAGTTTAAGAAGGTGACGGTATGCAGCATTATTGTATTCGGGGAATATAAAGGAAACTAGGCTTTTGACTCTTTTTCATCCTCTGTGAGTCACTCCATGAAATCTGCAGTGCGTTATGATATGTAAAGCTAATTTTGTGGGAATGGACATGGTTATCGCTTCCAGCAGCAATTGGGACAAGAGAAAACAATCTGAAATTATTTAAAGAAAATGCTGTTAGACACAATTTCCTGCAAAACTGAACCATTTCAGATTAAACAATATATTTGTTATAGCAAAATGACTGTAGTATTTATATTACCAACATTGAATATCCAACTAAAAAAACAACTGTAGGTACGTAGTGCATGCTGAAAGCAATATGCACGGCGGTATATTATTTAAGTATGACTGTATTTAGTATTACTGTCTTGTTTTGTTTGCTTAATCATAAGTAACATGCAGTGAAGTGTAACAGTAACTGTGCACTGACCCAACACTGAAATGGATGTCAACACCAGACATGGATCAACTGCACGTCATGAACACAAGCAGCACGATAATGCTCTTATAATATGCCTGCAAGCCAACATTCATTTATATTATTATATGTGTGTGTGACGTTTCTCCCACATTTCCACATGCTATAACGGATCAATATTCTTCAACCATTATAGTTACGTGTTTCATTTGAATTTTTTATCGAACTCCATTTTTTTTCTTTTTTTATGTGCTCTGTAAAAAGAATGAATAGAATAAAAAAGGATGTGTATGATTTGTTGATTTAAATCTGCAGAATATATAATATAATCAGAGTCTGTTACGTTTAATTTTTTTCTAATAATAGTAAATCATAACTAGTTAGCTCCACGCAGGCTATAACTGCAATTTGCCCAATTTTGGATTGTCTTGTTCCAGCCAAGCTGATGGTGAGCTGGCTCAAAACATTTGTTTACATCCTTTTTATGAAACTATGGGTGACGTTGCAGTCATTATGGTCATATATTTCTACAGTGGTTTTTACTGAAATATTTGCGTTTTCATCAGAAATTGTCCCTGAGCTGCGTTAGCTTCCATCATCAGTGCTGTAATTAAACGGTCACATAGAGGCAATGGAGGCGGATCTTATGTCCAACCCCTATTAGAATGAAAATTGAGCTACTGGATAAACAATTTGTTTAAAAGTACTTTTGACCTTCCACAAACTTCAGCTGTTAAAGGCGATTATTAATTCAGACAACCTAATAAATAATTCCAGCCAATACTTTTGCTCTGTTAGTCTGAAAACTGCTCATCTCATCTCCACAAAACAATAATCCAGTGAAGCATAATGTTGACAAAAACAGCTTTACAACTTGACTGACCAGTTCCCTTCTCTTGCACAGGAGCACACTCTGCAGCATGATGGCGCAGTTAACTGAAGAAACACAGCCCTCCTTCGAAATAACCCTCAAGTCAAAAGCTGTGTCTGAGAATTGCAATGTGAAGTTCTCTTGTAATGTTACAGGTAAACACGGCTTCACTGTAACACTTTGTAACTTTTTGCACCAAATGTTTGTAACCTAGAATATATCAGAGAAAACACAATAATACAATGCACTTGATAAAATATCTGTCAAAGGAACAAGTTGGCAAGAATGTAACAACTTAAATAATAAAATTCTACTTCGTCTGAAAAAAGAAAAAAGCCCAATATGCACCTGGTTTGTCTAGATAATCTCTTCCTCTATTTACACTGCAGTGAAGCAATTGTAAACTAAACTGCTCCCTTTTTTTTTTAGTTAATACAGAAATTGTTTACTCTGATATCACATTTATTCTTTGTTTTTTTTGTTTTTTTCAGGAAACCCTACTCCTCAAATGATTTGGTACAAGGATGACGTGCAGTTAGACAGATACTGCGGACTGCCTAAATATGAAATATTCCGCAATGGACAAAACCATTCCCTGCACATTTACAAGTATGTATCTTTGGAAACACTGATATGACATCTGACTGCACTTGTTTAACCAAAATCAAAACTGTATTAGCCTGTACAAACGTTCTATCAAGACTTTTTAATGACGACACAGTGGCTGTTACGATTATTGTGGCCAAAAGAATTCACCATAACAATGTTACCGCGATATCTATAGAACCTTTGAAAAGAAGAAATAAGGCTATTAGTCAAATTCACCTTCATCTATTGATTTCATTGTAATGAATCAATACATAATGCAATTTGTTGTGTAGCAAAAGGAACTCTAATAGAGTCAGCAACACCATAGTGTATTATTTTAATCCTGCTGCTACAAAGTAGTCCAAAATATTAAGAGGAATTTGCCTTAAAAATTCTTGCCAAAATATAGTAACCCTATTAATAGAGCTTATTCTCTGAGTAGAGTTTAGCTAGCACTGCAGTTTTTCCTTATCAGCAATGTTTACTTTTGCTTTTATCAGGAATCAACCTACTGAATATAATATTAACTAAGGCAATTTAAATGTGTCTTTTCTTTGCAGTTGCACTGTGGAGGATGCAGCTATATACCAGACCTCAGCCAGCAACAGTAAAGGTATTGTGTCCTGCTCTGGGGTTCTGGAGGTGGGCGAAATGAACGAGTTCAAGATCCACCAGCGCTACTTTGCCAAGCTCAAACAAAAGGCCGAGAACAAACGCAGGGAAGTGGAAGGTAAAGAAAACCAGGAGCCGATACGAACCATCAGTCCAGACCGCACGCAGAGGAAGCGCCGCTCCACAACCGAGGCCTTTCTCAGCACGCCAAGCTCCATGGAGGATGAGGGCAATGAGGAAAGCCAACAGGCTGTGGAGACTGAGGCCAGGTTACAGGAGGCAACTGTGGAAGAGATGGAGGAAAAATCAGTCCCCGTCACTAATGGAGCAGTGTCTGCTGTAACTAATGGACAGACCGTCAGTGAAAACGGTAACAAGAGCGGGACGTACATATACGACTCTACCCAGAAGAGTTTTACTGCACACCAACCCAAAACTCCCTTTCTCAGAAAGAAGATTAAAATTTCCAACAGCACGCCAGGAGAGCGGGCATCTGAGGAGAGACGGGCAAAAGATGAGACCTCAACGTCTGTAGCTCTGGCCGGCACAGAGTCAGTGCAGTCTAAGGGGAATTCAGAAGAGTTTATGGAGGTAGAGAACATTGTTAGTTCATCAGTTGTGGATTCAGTCTCCAGAAATACGACACAACGACCACAGAAATCAGAGGACGTATTGCTTGCTCAAAGGCCTTCAAAGAAGGAAAAGGTATCTGCGCCTTCACAGAAAGAACAGCTCACTGCTTCAGTACCTTCAGTACCACCTGCTGCTCTAACATCTACAAGTCATACTGTGTCAGGAACTGAAGGTAAAAGAGCTGCGAAGCATGAGAAGGAAGATGGACGCAAAAATCCAGAAAGAAAATTGGAATTGCAGAAGCAAAGTCCTCACGTCACCTCAACACAGCGACAGTCAAGTTCTGCAGCAACACCCCGACAACCCCCGAGCATTGTAAAGGGGAACATGTCTAACACAGAACATGGTACGGTCATGGATGTGGACGAGAAGTCAAACATTTCTAGCAGTGGATCTTTGGCACACAGAGACGTTGAGTCCATGAACGCACCGTGTGAAAGCAAGACTGCTTTACTTCAGAGTCCACATGAACAGGCTGGAGATCAGCTGTCTGCTAAGGAATCAGGCCCCTGCCAAAAAAATGTTTCTGTGTCTCAGCCAGCCCCGCTGAATGAGGTGAGCAAGCCTTTTTGCATGAGCTCATGAGTGCTTTGTGCTGCCAACACAGGCCTCATCAGTAACACAAGCATCCTGGAGCTATTTATAGCTTTTACAAGTATGCCCCGCTGTGTGACAAAGAATGAAATGACGCACATGTTGACAGATGCAACAGGTAGCCTAGATTAATGTGGTGCAATTGATATTGTTGATTGAAAAGCCTGAGAGTTGCAGCATTTCGTAAGATATACATTTGGAATCATGCACAGAATTTGGCACTCTGAAAATATCAGGAGGCTACATGGATGAGCAGATTTTCTCAAAAGGAAAAGGTTGCCATTTTTGGAAATAGGCTTCTTTGATTTCTTGCTGAGAGCCAGATGAGAAGACAAATATCACTCTCATATCTGTCCGTTAAATCTAAAGCAATAGCAAACAGCTGGTTAGCTTGACTTAGCACAAAGACTGGAAACAGGGCAAAACAGCTCTGTCAGAAGGTCATTTCTGTTGTTTTTTTACACTTTTTGTATTAAACAAACAAGATATAACATGTTAATTAGTGAGCTTTAGAGGTTTTGGTAGATAGATTTTAAAATATGTGTCGTGAGATAACTTCTGTTATGATTCGATTCTATATAAATAAAATTGAAGTAAATTGAATTGAATTTTATATATTTTTTGGACAGAGGCGAGCTAGCTGTTTCCTCCTGTTTCAAGTGTGAGGCTAAGTTGGCAGCTGCTGCCTGAAGCGCATAAGCTCTACAGACAAAAAATGAGTTTTAATTTCAGATGGACTTTAACACACAGGCATGAGAGTGGCATCGATCTTTAACTAAGTGGATTTCTCCAAATGTCCAACTAATTCTGTTTAAAGTGAAAGTGAATGGAGGGTGTTGTGACGGTGACCTGACTGATGATGATGTAAGTGCATGTGACTTACTTCAATTATTTATCACCACATGTACAAGGATCTCATGGAGGGCCATTTGGCAACATCAGCACTTGTTTTGATATTTGGATCGTGAATCTTTATTGTCCACTGCTTATGTAATAGTCCTGAGTCCAAATGCATGTCTGAATACTGATGGCACTGAGAGCTGAGGCAAAACACTGCACAGCTGAAGCGCCTCTTAAAATTATTCACATTCCTTTCTGGCCACACTTAGACATAAAATAGCCACCTTATTTGTGAACAGGCCTCACAGCGTCAGAATTAGATTGAAGGGAGTTGATAAAAACAAGCAGAAATGAGCAAAGATGCAGAATTCTTATGAGGATTTGATTTTTTTTTTTTAGGTAAGTATTTTTAAGTTTTGCAGTTGCTCTTTGAAGGAACACAGGGGCGTAAAAGAGAGTGACCCTTGAGCTATATTATGGCTTATCTCATGCATGATGGAATGACATATGACACAGGGAACCTCTCGTGCTAATTTAAAAAAGGATTCAGTTGAATTACAGACTTAATGGGAATGTGACGCTCAACAACCCTGCTTGTATGGCTCAGACGTATAGTTTCACTATATACCAGAAATAGCACACTACCGTGCCATTTTTCACTGCCATTGCAAAAATGTATACAGTCTCAATCAAGTGAATGTTAATGTGCTGGATTTAGATTCTGGGTCAAGATGAATTGTTGTGTCAACATGTAAAAAATAATGATTTAAGAAATGTCCCAACATTTGTTTACAAGCCTACTAACAAGAATACAAAACACTAATATGGAAGGCATTCAAGCTTTTGAACCCGAGAGACTTGTGAACATTGCAAATAGAAGAAGTGAAAGAAATGCTTCTTGTTCATCACTGACTATATATTTTTTGCTGGTTCATAAATTTCTTTTTTGCTCCAAGGTCTTCCCGTTCCGTTGTGTTTGTTGTTGGTTACGCTGTTGCTGTTTATAAAATTACATGTGTTTATTCATGTTCTGCATAGCCGGGGATAAGAGAATAAGTATTTACAGCATGGAAACCTCTGCTTGTATTTTTTCCCCAAGGTTACAGAGGCCCATACAAAGATGAACAGGAATGATGCACCTGTCAGCCTTGAGCTTCCATGCAACCAGATGGACATGCCCCCACCACAAAAGACTCCATCAGAGGGAAAGAACACGACAGATGACATCCAGACTCCTTCTTTGCACTGTGTTCTTCAAGGAGCAATTGGCAAAATGACACAGGACACATGGGATCATTCCAGGGGATCAAATGAAAGCCATACAGTCCTTTTTACAGACCTACAGAAGTCACCCCTCCAAAGCCCCAGTGGTGGTGAGAACTCCCCAGGGTGTAACGTTTCTTCCAGCGCCCAGCAAAGCCAAGCTGATACTGCTATAAAATCTGTTGAAGGGACAGAAATACAAGTAGATGAGAAGGTAAAAGGTAACGAGGCAGGTAAGTTATTAGTGCAGTCTGACAGCGTGGCCCCAAGTGAGAAGATAGTTGAGATGGAGACTGAAAGTGTAACAAGTGAAACAGAAAAGACCAAAGATGGAGCAGATAAAGACACTGATGTCATCTGTGTGGATGCATCTAATAAAGAAACAGAGAATAATGAGCATATATCAAAAATGGCGGAGGAAACTAGTTCAGCATTACAGAATCTGAAGTCATCTGTATTTGAGCCTGCTATCCCACTCCTCACAAAAACTCCAGAAAACGCAAACATATCCGAACTCCAAATGAAAGACTTGCAGGAAATTCAAAAACCTGTCACAAAAATCATATCTGTAGCTGAACTTTTGAGATCACAATTAAAGGCTCTCGACTCCACACTAGCAAATTCAGCCATACCAAACACCATACCAGGCCATGCTGGCTTTGTACAAGATCCAACCACAACTGTGACTAAAACATGTGAGGAGGTTAAAGAGGATGACAGCAAACCGGAAGTAAAGAAGTTAATGTCTGACAGGAAAACTGAGACATGTATTGATGCTACTCCTCCCAAAAACATAAAGGAAACTCTCATGGAGATTTATCAGCTACTAAATCAAACTGATCAGGAACAGAATCAGTCTCAGGGTGTCATTTCACTGCCTGTTCAGGCTTTACAAAGACCTCTCGCAATCCCACCTAACTCTGTTGTAGACACTGGCACTACTAAAGAGATGGCAGGACTTCACGGCAGTGACAAAAAATATAGCGACAGCGTTATGGACATTTGCCAGGAACCTGGAGCAGCAACTCTGGTTCCTCTGAAAGATTGCCCTGATGTCTCCCTTTCTGGGAGCAATTTTCCTCTTTCGACTTCTAAAGACGAGGTGACCAAAAGACTTACATCTGGAAATGTCGGTCCAGAACCTGGGACTCCACTTACAGTTACACCTATAAAGGCCAGCGGTCAGGAGTCGAATATTGCCGTTTTGGAGCATGCTAATGGTGAACCTGTTCAAGGCGAAGATATGGGAGTGAGACAAAAGTCAACCACAGAAACTAAACTCAACAGCAAAACTGAGAGGGGGATTACTGAAATGAATTCGACAACCCTGGAGCAATACAAAATGGAAGAACACAACACAAAAAACTGCTCTTTGCAGAGTGCCCAAAAGGTTCCCACTAAAAAGGTTACAGATACACAAGAGAATAATCTTCAGATGATTCAGCAGGACAGCTCTATGGTTGAAGAATGCTCAAGGACCGACCCCTTAGGAAATCCAACTCCTGAGGGTAGTCCATTGTTAAAGAAAAGAGAGTGTGTTTCCCCTATCCCTGCTGCAACTCCACGAGAGCTGGCCTCTGGGGCCAGACGCAAAATCCTCGTACCCAAGGCCAAACTTGAGGAGGCCTCAGTGGCCACATCGCCGGTTGACAACCAAACTCAGAAAAAGGAAGCTCCTCCAGAGAGCAGCAAGCTTTCCGTAAGTCCTGTGTCCCTCTCTACGTCTCCAAGCATGTCACGACGGTCACTTCAGCCCCCCAGTGAGCAAACATCTCCTGCAGAAAGGCGTTCTCCGCTCTTGAGCAAGAAGAAGACAACACCTGAGACTCAAGCACCAAGTCAGCCGCCCACTGAGGAGATCCACACCCCGAAAACTGAAGAGAAACCTGCAGAGAAGGACAAGCGTGACCCATTCAAAGGTAAAATAGCAGTCAACATTAGCGCATGTGTGTATTGTCTTATGTGTATATTACATAGTATCAGTATGAGATTGGGACACGGGCATGGGGTTGCAATAAATACCACATTATATAGCAAATACATCCTTGCTATGTGGCCTATGTAGCACATACCGTGTATATATATAGATAGATACTGGATAGATCATGTTGCTTGATAGTTAATTGTCTTCACCATGTTGTCTGTGTTGTGTCTCTTTCCCTCCAGCTCCTCAAGTTATTCGAAAGATCAGAGGTGAAACCTTTGCAGACGCCTCAGGACACTTGAAACTGTGGTGCCAGTTCTTCAACGTTCTCAGTGACTCTACAATCAAGTGGTACAGAAATGAAGAAGGGATTACTCAGATTAAAAGAAAGTAAGTTTCCATCATTTATATCCTTATCCTTTATTTAACCAGGTAAATGTCTCATTAAGATTAAAATCTCTTTTCAAATAGTGACCTGGCCAAGAAGGCAGCATGTACATTGTTTACAACAATAGCCACAAACAATACATGCAGACGACATCAACTGTCACACACTGCAAATGAATGAGCACAATATCCAATTGATATGCAGTATAATAGCAAAACAAATAAAACAAGTACCGTAATTTCCGGACTACAAGCCGCTACTTTTTTCCCACACTTTGAACCTCGCGGTTTATACAATGACGCGGCTAATTTATGGATTGTTCCCGCTTTCACAAGCTTCATGTCGCCAAAAAACTGAGCACCGTCACATAATGTGACGTAAATCGAGCGCGCTCAAACTTCCCATTCATTACGATAATTAACTTTTTTACGAAATTTCTCGGTGTTTCATTCAGTGTACCAAATGAACCTCTAAAAACATTATGCCAACCTTCAATTGCATTATTAGTTCTTGGAATGTCTTCAGCAGCGGACATTATGAACAGCGGACATTATGAACAGCGGACATTATGAACAGCGGACATTATGAACAGTGGACATTATGAATGGTCACGATTCTGATTACGGTCATGTTGTCACCCTCATCATGGCAAAGACACGGAGAAAGGCATATGATGCAGCTTTCAAGTTGAAGGCGTTTAAAAGCCTATTTATTTTTGTTCCAAGCCGTGTTTCGTTAAAGCCTGTGTAAAGTTAATTTGTTTCAATGTACCGGTAGGCACCTGCGGCTTATAGACATGTGCGGCTTATTTATGTACAAAATACATATTTTTTAAAAATTCAGTGGGTGCGGCTTACATTCAGATGCGCTGAATAGTCCAGAAATTACGATATAATGCATAAAACAGGCACAATTTTAAAACAGTTTTAGTAAAAGAGTCAAGAGCAATCACATCGACCAAGAGTGCTTTTTTTTTGATCCGGCAGTAGCTCAGTCAAGGGACTCGTCTTGGGAACCGAAGGGTTGCCGGTTCAAGTCCCCGCGCCGCCACGGTGCCCTTGAGCAAGGCACCTGATCCCCACACTGCTCTTCAGGCACTGTTTATATAATAGCTGCCCACTACTCCTAATACTAGGATGGGTTAAATGTAGAGTCTAAATTTCACTGTGTGTGTTGTGCTGTGTTTCATGTGCAACGATTTAAAGTTGACTCAATTAGAATCCTTTTTTTCCATTTAAAATAAGTAAATCTGCAGTTTTGCAAGAAATTGAATAGACTTTTAGAAATGTATTATTTCCTTTAAAATGTTGCCGTTTTTTCTTTTCTTTTTTTAAAATAAGGATTTAGCAAGTAAAATAGCTTTCGTTATCGGTTTGTTTCTCAGTGCAGGGGATGAAACTCAGGTCAATCTTGCCATTGTTCAGGCATCATGCATAGACTCTGGTGTTTACGGATGCACAATCACCAATGAATATGGGACCGACTCAACAGACTGTCTTCTCAGTGCAGATGGTATGTGCTCGTCTACCTTACATTTGGCATTAAATAAACATTTTTCCTTGCATCACAAGTCTCATTCTGTCTTCTCTCTCACTGTGTTGCAGTCTTGGCTGGAATGTCCCTACGTGAGGACCTTGGTGGTAAGATGATACATTACATGTTCAGACCATGTTTTTTCCTGCGTCAGAGCCCAAATGCTTTTCTGACTACCGTTCTTACATTCTTCTGTATGCAGTTGGTGAAGAAATCGAAATGACACCCATGATATTCAGCAAGGGTGTGGCTGATTCTGGCGTCTGGGGTAATAAATTCTTTGGCCGTATAATGATGCAGGAATCTCATATTGGTGATGGCTGTTCTCATAAGGTCTGGAGGGCAAAAGTTATCTATGGTCTGGAGCCTGTGTTCGAGTCTGGAAACACGTGCATCATTAAAGTGGGCAACCCCATCGCCTACGGAGGCAAAGCCGAAAGCTGCCTTATAGACAGGAACCTGGACATTGTGAAGCAGGTATGCAAAAAGAGTTTGATTTTGTAAACTAACAAATCCAGCATTAAAGGGAATCAGTCAGGTGTCATTCTTACCACCCATTTAGGATTACTGAGGCACTAATCAAATGAAGATTAAATAAATATGTTGATGTACTTTGAGCTTATCTTTACTGGCTATTCTCCAATGTGTTGCATACAGGAGTGTAAAATTCAAAACTTGGCTCGTGAATACTGCAAAATCTTCTCCGCAGAGGCAAGAGTGATTGAAAACTTTGGCCCCTCTCTTGAGTGAGTACGATCAGTTAACTCCTCGTCAAGCGTTAACGTGCCAAGGAGTATTGTTTACAGGACACGGACCATTAAGCCTCACGGAAAGTCATTCACATCATGACAATCTTTGTCAAACAGGGTGCTTCCAGTCTACCTGATGTACCGGCCAGCAAACACGGTCCCTTACGCCACAGTGGAGGCTGATCTGACAGGAGTCTATCAGAAATACTCAGTCCTGGATCATACAGGCAGAATAGACATGAAGTCTGGCTCTGAGGCGGCGCAGAAGTGCTGTGCCCTGCAGCACTGGATCTTTCAGTGGACCAATGGCAATCTGCTAATCACTCGGCTAGAAGGTAGGCTGACGCTTGAATTTAACAGGGCTATGTGAAGTCTTTCCCAAATGTGGGGCTCACGTATTTAAGAAGATGATGACGCTTTGGAATGCACAATGCTGTGGAACTGATGCCACCTTCTATATTTACCTCCTGGTTCATCACACAACAAACATTACCAAGTTTGTGTTACGATCAGTAGCATATTGACCTGAAGAGGTAGTGAGCATGTGAGACCCACAATACAATGAAGGATTACACACTTTACCATGACTAAAGAAGTAAAATACTGCTTGCAATAAGGAGAAGTGTGAGAGCAAAACGTGTTTGTGCTGTTGTTAAAATTGTACCTTCTCAAAGAGGCATGTGTATTTTTAACACCTTCAGGGCCGTTACGCAGGATTTGTTATGCAGCGTTATATTTACGATAAGATGAGAACACAACTTGAATTTAGAATTTTTTCCTACCTCTTATAATTTTAGTGCTGCAGATTGGTGGCAATCCACATTGCATGTTTGTCACATTTAAATGTGTTACCTGAACGACAGAAAAATAAAGTAATTGCGTGGTGTTGTTTTTGCAGGTGTTGACACCAAGATCACCAATGTTGGAATTGCAGTCAAATCAACGGGGTTAGTATATTTGTGTTTTTGCTGCGATGCTGTGAAAACCTCATTTACAGGTAATTTACATTTAAAATGATCACGACTGTAACATTTGGTTCTGTTGTGTGTCGCTGCAGGCATCAAGGTCTGTCTGTCGAAGGGAACCCCAAAGTTTTTGAGCAGTTTGTCTCCCAGCACCAGTGTAACTACTTCTGTGGTCTGCTCAGCCTGAGGTCACTAAAGGTCATGGACTCTTTATTGACACCGACGAAGCCCAAAGGCTCTAGGAGCCCGTTACTTCAACGCAAAATGGCTGCTGGCTCCTCCAGCCCTCAGACCGGCCGGAAAGCTGCTGGCAGCCCCAGACTGCCCAGGAAGACTGAGCTAGAGGGCAGAAATACCCCCACTAAACAAAAAGCTGCTGATGCACCCAAAGCTGTTGAGGTGGAATAGAGTAATTATCACTCAATAAGACATGAAAGATCACAGATTTTCACAATTGAACAGTATTCTGATCACATGCGATTGATTTTCAATGCATCTGCAAAACAGCCCAGGTGCAACTTGGAGGCAGAAAGAAGTCTGCAAAGAGAAAAATGAATTATGACTTAACTATTTAATTTTGACAGCCACCATTCCTTGCCATTATCACTTAGTGTGAATTGATGCCCTCACGTGTTGTGGTGTTTATATTTTGTATCCTACATTCAACCAATCTTAGGGTTGAAACTCAAACTACAGTGTAGCAGCGAGTAGTAGCTTTCCTGAGTTTGCATTTTATCAATCCATGGACCATTGTAGGTCACAGATTGTGAATCCCAATCTCAGGTCGCTGTATTTGTACTAAATGAATGTGCAAGATAAAACATTTTGAACTGAAGTGGCATTACACGTAGTCTATGTGTCATTTTTTTTAAATGTAAAAGCACAAACACTTTCATAGTCACCTTTGTGAGAATGTAGGGCAGTTATTACGTCAACTGAAGTAAAACTATAACAGATACACAGTACTGCACATGTTTAGGCTGGGAGTAAACAACCTATGTCTTTTCAGGAATGTATCAGGTCGAATGCAGCTTCACATGACACTGTTGTACAGTGGCAAATGGTGCTGTGCTTTTATATTGTAACCTGTCATGTTTACTTGCTGTTCTACATTGCACTGTATTTAATGAAAATGCACCTTTGAATGCAACAGGCTGTAAAATAAAATAAAAAAATATATTGAATGAAAAGATATGATTTCGCCCGGTACGTTTGGAGACACTGTGAAAGTGCATGGCGTGCTTTTTAAATGTTAAGTGTCATTCTTAATAGAAATAATCATATTATTGAGTGGGCTGAATCATTGTAATGAAAGCCACCCCACTCAGTCTATCTGACATCAGCAGTCACTCATTATCATATATATCATCTAGTAACCCGGCATTATCTCGGTGACTCCGACTTTCTGAGAGGACTGCGTCACATTTTTTCATTACACTGACATTCACCTGTAAATTTACAGCATTTCTATGAAAAGGATTGCCATATTTGGGCTGTTTCCTTTAAAGCAACACTTTATTTTTTATCAATATCTTTTCCCGTTACATCACAATTTTACTGAATATGTTAAGCTGATCTACTTTAGCTATAGTATTCTACAGCAAAGTAATATCCTATAGTATCCTATACTGTATCTGTCCAGTAACATCTGGAGTGGAGCATGAATATATAACACAGCCATCTTGGGACAAAGGACGAGGTCATCTAAAAAAATGACAGGCCCTGGGACTTGTTGGCAAGACAAGAGGTAGAAATACACTTAGTGAAAAAAAGTGCACAAATATAAAAAAATGTAAACAAGATGAGTCCACCGCCATGCTAGCAGCTCTGTGACTGTACTGTACAGGTAATTATTTCAGCTAAAACGTCAACATGCAATATTTATCATGTAATTTAGGTTTAGATGAGGTTTAGCAGGTCTCCATTTGCTAATCAACACTAAATACAAAGTATAGCTGAAGCTAAGGGGAATGTCTTTAGTTTTGCACGTATCGGCCACATTTAAATTTGACCTAATGATGGCACTAGATAAATAATAAAGGGATCACAAAAGTTAATTTTTATTCATCCTGAGGAATACATGAATGTGTGTACAATCCAACCAATAGCTGTTGAGAGATTTCAATAAAACCCACACATATCAGACTCACGACAGTGCTACGGTTAAAGTCAAAGGATCGCCAGAGTCCGGAGGATGCATCGTCTTGGAACCATGAATGTCTGTGCAAAGTTGTTGAGATATTTCAGTTGGCACCAAATTGGTGGTCCGACTGCTACCGTGGCTAAAAATGACATTTCATGGCCACACACAGATCCAGAACGATTTGTTTACATATAATTTGGAATCAGAACAATATACGTTTGGAATAAATGCCCCACAGGATTCATCACTTCGTGCTTGTATGATCTTGTGAATATCTAACATGACATTGTAGCTAGTTTTAAAAAAAAAAAGAAAGAAAAAGTTTGACCTTCTTTTTTAGCCATTGCATGCTTATGAGCACTACCACTCGGGCAAATCAGATTCCTTCACAGATATTAGAGTATAAAGTGTTGCTCACAACCAGTGTGTGTTTACAGAGTGAAAGGCTAACTTCATCATGGTAATCGTTTGTGAATCCCAGTCATTAGTGAGTCATCGTTTATGTAAGCAGTAGCCTCACGCGCAAGTGTGAGCCGTTCCGGGAAGCTAAGTGTACGTTAAAAGTTCACTTAGTGTCACTTCTGATGTTGTCCAGTAGCATGAGAGGGTCAGACGCTGTCAACAGAAGGAAGAGATGACAGACTTAAGTGTGAAGTAGCTGAAGCTGGTCCGTATTTCTTACACGCTGCTTCTTTGTTATATCCGTCTCAATATATCTGTGACACGTGTTGGCAGCAGGACAAAAATAGGAATGCCAGTACAGTAGGTGCCCTTTTTTTATTTTTTTTTATTAAAGTTCTGGTCTACAGTACAATTTGTACCAAAATGTCCATTAGGCCTGTGCATGATATTCACTTAAAATGACATTCACAGACTTTCCAGTGTTTAATGTTTGGGGCAAATGAAACAATCTTCCATAACAATGACAGCACACCTTTATTCAAATGTAAATCAGAATCAGAAAACCTTTATTCGTCCCACAGCGGGGAAATTTACAGCGCTACAACAGCAAAGGGACAGTGCAGATAAAAGGTTAAGTACAAAATATAAGTACAAAAAACACAACAACCGTGGTAAGTAGGTGGCATGTTAACATAATACAGTAAGTGAACAAGTGAGAGTAATACTCTAGCAGCCAGTGGTAACAATAATACATAGTAAAAAGAGATATATTGCACATACGTATTGCACGTGATTGTATTGCACAGTAAGGTAAGTAGTAAGCACAGTAAGAATAGTAATAAATAGTAACGGGGTGAATACAACACAACTGCATGACATCTGGTCCACTTGTCTCATTAATTCATTGATTTCCTCCTTGTGACTGTCCACACCTGGTGCACTCCATTCATGACTCTATTCAGACTGGAGACTGGATGATGTAGTGCATCTGAGGTGTGATTGCAACATGGAGAAGATTGAACCTATCATGAGACTAGACACTCCTGCCACCTACTGTTAGCACTAACATCAGAGTTGAAACATTTCCTCACTGATTAGCAGTTTTCAAATGGCAAAGATGAACAAACACAACAGTATGCAAGTAGGGGTACAGTGCTATTTTATACCAAAGAGTGACATACTCATCACAAATTATACAGAAAAACAAAAGTATTGAAAGATTACGTTATCCACAATGCTGTCACTGAGTGGCAAAAATGTGTAAAATCGATATTATTTTGGAAATGAACCCATATCTTCTCATACCTCACCACTGTGTGAGATCAGATCGTGTCACATTGTCAGTGTCTTTGTCTATTAGAAAAAGCAAATTTTTCTCAGAGGAATAATGTCAGACAATGAGACATACCTTAATCCGAACAAGTTTCCTGCAAGGCGTCACAGAAATAATTATGAGTAAAGTGTGGAAATTACAGAGAAAAGATGCGCTGGCACAGCTCCTCCTGCTGCTCTGAGTAGCTCTGGCTGAATGCTATAAAGAGCACTGGATCGCTCACATTAATCTCAGCATTAATACCCATGATAAGACGCAGCAAATGAGAGAATTGTTAGTCCCCAACTGTAGAAATTTTGTGTGTACATTTAGGCCGAAGTAATTGCCATTTCATTTAATAGGACATAATGTTGAGTTAATGTGAAGACCTCCCACTCAGAGCCCTTTAACACATTAAACACATTTGTAGCATGCAGTCTCACATTCAGGCTAATTGTGTGGCAACATGTAAAAATATGCTCCACACAAAAGATTTGAAAGTTATGTTAGAATAATAGCTTTACATTCAACCAGACATTATTTGTAGAACATCAGAGGCACAATGAGGATGCACAGTGAGATCTCGTTATAGCGAATGGAAAATAAAGGAAAAACAGAAACAGCGACAAGTGTGGTATCTATGAACCGATATTTTACAAGGCTGCCGGGGATTATGACCTCACATTGTTGTGCCTGATTGACCTCAATTACCATCGGCAGGCCAGGGTAGTTGTGACCATTTTGGCAGATTACACGAAAATGATCACACGTCCCTAAATGCCACAGACTAGCTGGCATTTGAAAAAAGTTTTATCTCCTGTCCACCAACAGTCCCAGGCTGCCCATGGTCTCTGTGTCATCGCTAAATTGACTGTCAGTGCTGAGTTAATCTACCATATCACAGCAAGCTATTGCTGACTACAAAACAATGACATACTGATGCAAATCTCACGCTATTTCCTCTCAGGGGGCAACATAAAGGCTAAATCTGAATAAAATGGGTGTTGTCTAAATGCTGTATTTGAATGGATATGATGTTGCGCTGTCCAGTAGGCCTGAGCAATCCTCCTTCCAAACACTACAGAGGAAGAGGAGCTGTCGATACAAATTTGTAACAGCAATCAATATGCTGCTAAATGGTCAGTGCTCTTGGTGGGATGTATTTTTTTTTTTTTTTTTTTAACAATCAAAACATTGAGTCTTCAATATCAGTAGGGGAACAGTTGGTGTAACCTCACAACTATCTCCGTCCCTGCTCAGAGGCGGTTGCAGCAACCACATCCTCTGTATGAAGCATGGCAAATGCATTGCCAAGATGATAACAGAGCACAACAATCTGAGGGAGTAAACCCATTATAAACAAACTGTGAAATTCAGTTTTTGCATACAGCATGCACACTCTGCTTTGTGGATTTATAATATAGATTAAGCATTCATGGAAGTATGACTTCGTACATAGTTACACATTGCTGTTTAAGGGATATACTGTATACGGGAAAGCAATGGTGAATTCAAAGAGTACATTTAAGTTAATTTTTTCCGGCTTTTTTTTTTTTTTGCCTTTAGTGATATGATAGCTTAAGATCAGGAAAGTGTGATAGAGATACTGGGGCACCCCAAAGAGTACATTTAGGTTTGAAACTGCCCAACAGAAGCATGGACATTAATGAATAACTCAACTCTGCAGTGTGTGGGAACTTGACAGCTGCCGTTGTTGCATAAGTGCTCTTTGATATTCATGAAAGTTTTGGTAAAGAATGAGATGTAAAATGTTGCTTTTAGAAAAAATTGATAGCACAAACCTGTAAAAGATTTGAGGTAACTTGTTTCCCTTATTGGTTGGTTTGACAGATTGGATCATCGGTAACAAATCTAACTGTGGGGAATGAATATAATACTTTTCAGGATACTCCTTTAACATTGGCACGATTGATAAATAAACGGCAAACTATCATAAACATACAGTATATATGTTTTTCTTCTGTGGAGAAACATATAACTTAACTGCTGAAAAAGACAGAACTTCTTTATTCTAAATCTTTGGCGTTGCAATTGATCATAAGTACATTTTCCAAAACATATAGGTATTAGTATATATTATTAGTCATATAAATGCCAACATAAAACATGATTTTGTAATGATGGCTCTAACCAGTTTAGTTACTAATAATCTCCAAAGGCTGAGTCAACAACTCAAATGTCAGCTGGGCTTCAGGTGTGTGGTCACTAATTATTTTATCACTTACTCAGTCAATCGCACTTCCTCTACGAAATTAGATCTGGCCCGTGATAAAAGAAAGCAGTCAATAATTAGTGGCGATGGAAGCTTCTCACTTGTTCTTTTTTGATTGACAATTTTGATTAAGAGAGAGTCCAGGTGTTGGTTATGGTTATGGGGGAAAGTAAACCCACCTTCATTCACTTTTTGTGCTGTTTTATTTGCAGGATAGAGTTTACCCGCCTTTAAAGGCGGCAATTAATATGTCATAAATGATTAGTTCAGAGAGATTGTTTTTGTTAGTGGTTGTTTGGTTTATGATACCTACTGAGTCATAATTATTATCCCTGATTATAAGCGATACTTTATTTGACTCGCAATAAGAAAGAAAGGGTACTTCTGTTTGTATTGTGAATGTTTTAGCCAAAGCTTGACACATTTTCTTTAAGCTGCACTCAATAGTCTCTCAATATTTATTTTTTTTAAACAGTGGCTCAAATGACTATGCAGAATCAGAAAGGGAAGTGCAATATCATGGACAAAATAATGAACATTCTGTATTAACCATGTACTCTTATATTCATGTATAAATATGTGTTCCTGACTTTTCACCATCGTCATTCAGCAACTTCTTCATATTTAATTCCCAAATTAATTTATATAAAACTAGATGATCATCTTCACCTTCCTTTTTTTTATATCAATATCAACAGCTTGGTGCTATGTATATATATATATATATATATATATATTGTTCTTCTTTTTTGCCGTATTGTTTTGCATATATTTCTTTGTTTTTGTTGGATTGTCGTCTACTGATTGTTTAGTTTCTCTGCTCATTGTGTGTGCTTCTTGTTGTCATATTTTTTGTTGTTGTGTCTCTCTAGATTACAACGTTGCCAGGTGTTCCACAATAATGAGCTGTTGCTAAAACTTTCAAAGAACTTTCTTCAGTGCGGTGAAAATGTGCATACAGATCTCTATAACCATAAATAAGTGAGCATGAAAATGTCCAAAACTAAAAATGTATAATATAATAACATAATGCTTTAAGTCCCGGGTTAAATGCACTTGTCAGGTTGTTTGCGGTTTGTTTGTGACTCTAAAATCATCCTTTCTTGGAGAAATTGGCGCTGCTACAACCAGCCCTGGTCTTTAAACTTCTGCAAAAACACTACAGAACAAACACAGATCCAGCAGCGACACGTTTCTTTTCAGCTTCTCTCTCTCTCTGTCTCTCTCTCTGTCTCTCTCTCTCTCTCCCTCTCCCTCTCTCCCTCTCCCTCTCTCTCCCTCTCTCTCTCTCTCTCTCTCGTATCCTAAACTGACACCTCAACACAGCGCTCATACGCGGGCGGGACTTCCGGTCGCGCGCACCCGGAAGATTCGGATGCAAGTTTCAGCGCTTGTCCGTGCATCCATATGCTCGTTACTTTAAACCTTTGAATGTGGTTTAGGTGCTTTTTCTACCCAGTAGTATTTGCAACAATGTTATCCTTAGACTTTCTCGACGATGTTCGTCGCATGAATAAGCGGCAGGTATGTACCCGAACATTAGTTTCCTCTGCTGTTGTGACCGTGTCTTTGTATGGCGGAGAGCTCTGAGCTAACGTTAACTAGCCGCCGACGGTGTTTAAGGCTGTAGCCTGTCTGTCACTTGTTAGCAACCTAGAAAGTGAACTGTTTTATGAACATGTGTCCATCAACATGTCCCCTTCATACTGCAGCATTAACATACACATGGTTACGTTGTTCAAACAAGAATCCTGACTTCAGTGTAGCTAGCCAGTTTCCTCATTTGTACCACACTTGTCATGGCAGTTAGCTAAATTCGTCATGTTTTCTTACCAGTGCATCGCCACTGAATTTAGTGTTATCTCTAACATTAAGGTGGAGAAATCCAAGAGTTAACAACTGAGTTGGTCTACCTGAAATTGCCTTTTTATACACAGTTAACCTCTACCGGTACACTTGTTTTGGGGGGGTCGTTATTAGAAATGCAATTTTAATATTATTGTTATTGTTTTGTTGTTGTTGCTTGCAGCTCTATTACCAGGTGCTGAACTTTGGTATGATTGTTTCCTCTGCGCTGATGATCTGGAAGGGACTGATGGTGGTCACTGGCAGCGAGAGTCCAATTGTTGTTGTTCTCAGGTACATTGGTCACATGTATTGGGGATGTGCATTCCTGCTATGCGTTAATGTGCCATTGCTAGCATCTGCTGATGAGAGTTGGTGTAAAACAAAAAAAACTTCCCCTGAGTAGTAAAGAACTTCCAGGGTAGTGGGGTTTGGCATGGAAATATTCAAAACGTCCCCACAGAATAAACAACAAGTTCATCACGAGGGCTGTTATTTATTTATGATAGGCAAGCCACGTTTGTGCCTCAACCGTTTTTTTGATTTTGGCTTTTGTGGGGGGGGGTCATATTTTTCTCAGGCAGCTGTAAATGATTATTGGGAGTCATGCAGAGATTGAGGGCTTTGGTAGCACAGTAGCAGAACATTTACAGTAGGCTAGTCATACCACAACACATATTCATTAGTAGTCTTGCGTATCCTATTACAGGGGTTTACGATTCAATATATTGCGATACCGTAAGCAGCGCTTGCCATTTTATAATATATGAATATATAATAATCATAATATAAAGTCATAACACTGCAATATGCTTTAAATCTGTGTAAAGAAAAGGTGACGTTGGTGCCCCTACGCTACTTCCTGTCTCAGTTTAAGCTGTGACGTTGGAGTGGAAGAGTCGATGGCTGAAGATAGATTTCAACACTGCTGTCTATTCTAGTGGTCGCTGGTTTAGACGTGACACAAAATGAACCACAGTCTGACAAAAAGATTAAATTAATTAAAAATCAATGCAGTGTTTTTGAGAATTGACACAGTATTGCAAAACATAATAGCGCTATACTCAAGTGTATCGATATATATATATATATATATATATATTTCTTTACACCCCAATTCTTTAGGAGAAGTTGCTCAGTTACTGAATCTCGTGGATTTTTTCCCACAGATTAAATTAATTTTCACTAGGTCTCAGTTGTACTCTATACTTTTATAGCATCTCTCACTATGTACTGTACATTTGTGATTTAAGCAGTCATGGGGTGAGCATCATCACCCACAGCCTGGGACTGAATTAAACTTAATATTAAACTTAAACTGAGTTAAAGTCGCCAACCATCTTGAAGAGTTGCTTATGTCTCTGTTGTTCAAGCAAAAAATCTGGGTTACACAAACATCCCCATTTGGAAAGGTAAACTCAACTTTCTGTCCAAAGTTCATTTGTTCGTCTCCTGAACTGAAAATACATTCAACCCAAACCTAGAAATAATATTAAATACAGCTCACCTTTTCACCATTATTATGCTAAAGTACAGCACTATTTGTGAGCTGTTATGGAAATAGCCTCCTTCTGAAACACAACTTGTATTAAATCGCTTTCTGATTCTGTGAAAGTGTATGTACATCATTCCTCAAAAATAATTTGGTAAACAGTGATAATTAGGCCTCTCATGCATGCCTGTTGCTAGCTACTTGTAATCTGTTGTGAACAGTAACAAAGCACGCAGTTGATCAACTTTTGACCTGTTGATCATACCGTTATTCTGCCGGATGATCTTTCAGTGAACTCATTCTTTTGTCTAAAATAGGATTTTACTTTTTTGTCATGTCGTATTTAATGCAAGCCCAGTTTAACCTCTGATAGGTGTGTTTGTCCTAATGTTTTTTTGGTCCTAATCTGAGTCATGTAATGTTGAGCAGTCATGTGGAAAGTTATTCTTTATACCTTTTGCAAACATTACAATTTGCCAATTTGTGTGTTTATTGTTTTCCACATTTAAAACAATTCCACATTGTAAAAATGTTGTTGTTTTTGAACTCTTAAAATACATGACTCGCTGGCACTAGTTGTGGATAATGTCTGTTAAACAAAGGTTGAGATTGGCGTGGTATATATGATATTTATTAAGAGTGAAAATGTTAACTTTAAATGATGTAAATGGTACCTATGGCAAGTCATTTTGATGTGCATCTACCATTCATTTCAGTGGGAGTATGGAGCCAGCTTTCCACAGAGGAGACCTGCTGTTTCTGACCAACCGGGTAGAAGATCCCATCAGAGTCGGAGAGATTGTTGTCTTCAGGATAGAAGGCAGAGAGATCCCAATAGTACACAGAGTGCTAAAGATCCATGAAAAGTATGAATACACATGTTATTAGTGTTGCCCATGAATAAGTGGTACTTTCAGTATCACTGAGTCTATCAAACCTGAAAATGCCATTCATAGTATTGAAAAGCGATCTAAAAGAAAAATGCTCAGAGAGGCCTCTGTGATATTTCACACTCAACTTGTATCATCCAGACAAGGATGTGTTGTCAAAGAGGACTTGGTGTACGTTGTGGTCTAAAATCGCGCTGATACTTTGTCCACAGGGAAAATGGAGACATTAAGTTCTTGACCAAAGGGGACAACAATGCAGTGGACGATAGAGGACTGTACAAGCAGGGCCAACACTGGCTGGAGAAAAAAGATGTGGTGGGACGAGCTAGGGGGTAAGTGCATTGGAAAATATTCATAATAATACCGATATCTTGATAACACAATAGGACAGATAACCTCACCTATTCTGCTCTACAGTAGAGGCCACAAGTGTAAAATAGTTTTAGTCTGGCAGAGACATATTTATTCAATTCAATAGCCTTTATTGACCAGACACATTGATATGTTTTGCCAATTATTATCTGCAAGGGGTTGACGCAATAAAAGCAACGCTCGTAAAATGTAATGGAATCGAGGCATTTTTGTCTTTGGTTGCTTACAAACTGAGAAGAAGGTCATATGCAAAGTAGCAATTTCACATCTTTGCTGTTTAAGATGTGGGGATTATGGTTGTTCTATTATCTTTGCCAGTTAATTTATATTGAACAAGGTAGGACTTCAGCAATTCATCCCCTTCATCAGTGCTATGGGAAGGATAGTGGTGTCAGGATTATCAAAGATAGATAATTAACCGCTGGGAGGGCTAACCTAGTGAGGTCTGTCTGACACGTCCGAAAAAAGAGCAAGACTCCATAACTACGTTCTGGTTGTTTTTATTGTACCGACCAAAAAAAAACCCCCACCTTTTACCTTGATTTTAATATTGTGGAAAAACTGGAGAATAGATCTCCCCACTCATCAGTTTTGTTTGCATCAGGGTTGATGCAAACAAAACTGATAACAAGCAGGCACGCATGAAATATTAATTGCACCTCCACACACAGTTACTATCAGTGGCTGAGTGATAGGCAATTCAAATACATCCCTTGCTCCTGCAGGTAGGACGGGCATAGAACACTTAAATGTATTTGAGCAGATGTTCATCCCAGAATAGGGCTGTCACGATCATGACATTTTAGTTGACTGTCATAAAAATATTTACGATTTAACAATTCAATTGTTATTTT
Source organism: Bovichtus variegatus (assembly GCA_943593645.1). Classification (NCBI taxonomy): domain Eukaryota; kingdom Metazoa; phylum Chordata; class Actinopteri; order Perciformes; family Bovichtidae; genus Bovichtus; species Bovichtus variegatus. The sequence goes on from CALSCE010010649.1 coordinate 7,459,206, forward strand.
TCTGTTCATTTTATGCCACACAGCGGTGCAGTTGTGTTTGGCAATGTTGTTAATTTCAATGGCTGCTCATTGAAACGATGCAGAAGAAGTGTGAATGATCTTCAGATAGTTTGCTAAAACAGTGTTTCACCCCCTTTGCTACACACAGGTTTATTTTAAAATAGCTTGTCCGTAAACTGTTGTATAGGCCGACCGTATGCGACGAGAAAGTGGTTCAAGAAGGTGAATGAAGGTAGAAGGAGGCTTGATTTTATTTTCAGAAGTTAATATGCAACAGGGATTAACCGTTCCCGCTTCAGCTTCCAGACCGTGGACGGGAGGCAAAGGAGTGACTGCCTCCAGGGCCGAACTTTACTTTGCTCTTGAGGAGCTGCAGTGCTTATTCAGAGACAAACTGAAGCCTAAATGAGCGCATCCACCATCACTCTCTCTAGATAAAAGTCTCAAAACCTTTAGTCTACTGTAGGAAATGTTATCCGTAACATACTGACATATCAATGACGTTTCTTGACCGTTGCCATTTTTATCATCTCCAGGTTTGTGCCATACATTGGAATCGTCACCATTCTCATGAATGATTACCCCAAGTTCAAAGTAAGTTGGTCGACCACAATGCAACATTCCCAGTTGACATGGTTAGTTTTCAAGCTTAAAAATGTTCAGCATGACCATCTAATTTGTTGAATCTCCTGTTTTCATCCGGCAGTACGCTGTTCTCTTCATGCTGGGCCTCTTTGTGTTGGTCCATCGGGAGTGAGATACCCAAACATCAGGACTCAAGAAGGATAAACTACGTCCAGGAAACCTCAGTCATGCCTTTCAAAACAGAATTAAGTTAGATTTTGTCAAACCCAACTGGCTTTTTTGTACCATTTGTTTTGAACATTTTGTAGAAATGTGGATAGGGTGTTTACATTTGAAAAATCCAAGCTTTAAAAATATTTTTGAGAGGGACTAGGCTAGATTTAGTTTGAAATCGATCTTTATTTGTAATCCTCAGAATGTGAAACAGCATTCATCAAGATAAATTAAGTCTTGTTTATTTCCTGTTGAATCATTGTCTTTAAAACAAAGATGTGTGAAGTATTTTATGACAACTGAATATGAATGATATTAAATATTAAATCTGGTTACCATCCACTATGGATTATTTTAACTCTTTGTCTCATTTTCTTGCGGCCCCTGTTCTGCATTAACAGCACTGCAGAGGAAGTCTGCCCTGCAGTCGTGTATTTAAAAACCTTTATCCTGGGTAATCGAGCAATCGTCATCTGTAAATGTCAAAGACCTGTCACAAGTTTATTGTGCCTATAGCCGTTGTTAGTAATATACCGGGGTTCCCACGGTCATGAAATTCCTGAATAAGTGATAAAATGAGAGTTTTCCTGGTGTGGAAATGGTTTGGTATCAACAGAATCTTTATGAAAAGGTTTTGAAAATAAATTATTTTGGCTATTGTTTAAAGAAAAAAAAAAAATCCCAAAACATGCCTAATGTTACGCAAAAATATATTCCTTGTATAATATTTTGTGCGACCGCAGTATCACGTGATACACATTGTTGTGTGCAGCTAGTAGGTGGCAGTAATGTCAAACGAGCGAGTAAAGTTGGCAGTCGTGCGACATACAGTGCCTGTGTTAGGGCAGAGCACACTGGAGGTAGCCCCTCATTACTGTGCACTATAACCGCTATATAGGCTTAAGATTTTAAATTACTTAAAGTCATGGAAATAGGGTAAAATATGAGAAAAAAAAGTTTGTTCATTGGTAAAAATGTGTGGGACCAGGTTTGTTTGGAGTAAAAAGCAATATCTCTTCTGGAAATCTGTTTTGAAAGAAAAGCGTTGCCTATCCTATATAATGCCGAGCAATGCATTCTCTTATAGAGAAAAAAATAAAAGGTTCCTCTAAGTAAGCTACATGTGATGAAAAGGGTAGAATTCATACTACCTGTTTTTCATCCATAAATCCAAAAAAATCTATGAATCCACCAGCATTTTCTTGTTAATGAAATGGTGTCATGGCTTGTTTGCTAACTTCTGTAGAGGTCACTGGAGTGGGCCACATGCACGGCCTCTTTATAAGTGGGCTGAGCTTTTCATTAGTGCCGACATGCTTTGAGTATCAACCTTGTTGCTGCTCTATTTGTTTATACAATGTGAGCACACTTACAGTGTACTTGCAATCAGGGTGAATTCAGCTGAGGCTTTCCAACACAGTCATGTAATCATACAGTATGGAGCCACATGTTTAATCATAATATGGATTTACTTGAAACTCTATTACTTTCAATTTGACTAAAATTGCATTTGGCTGCCATCTTTACGACACCTCAAAGACCTGGATCGTGTTGCCTGTTAGGAGGGGCTTTTTAAAAAATGTTTTATTATTGCTATGTTCAGCTGTTCATAAATAGACACGAGAAAACATCTGAGTTAAAGAAGTCTCCTTTAAAACTAAACTGGCTTTGAGATCAACTTTGTATAGTTCTGTTACTGGTGTCGTGTCAGTTGTGGAATGAGCATGAGCTTTTACGCTGTCAACTTTCCTTTTTTTTTCTTCTCATGAGTAAACAAAGCGACACCAAGTAACCCTAGAAATGAATTGTTTTAAGCCCGAGATGCAAATATCAATCACGTCTTTGAAGGAAAATGCAGTGTTGCATTATACCACGGCTGTCTCAGTTCATCTAATCTGAACGTAGTGAGAGTGATGGTCAGACAGTCTTCTAATTAGACTGACCTTCAGCTGTGCACAATGTCTAAAATCACATGTATGTGTGAATGCCAAAGGTCATGAAAAGAGCAAGATGAAAACTGCAGCCTTTACACTAAACTTGCAACTTTAGCACCCCGAAGTGACAAAAGGGCTGTCTGTCTTATCAGCTCTAAATTAGTCGTGAGAATCAGCAGGTTTTCCTGTCCTCAGAGGACTGATGGTGATCACAGCAGCATGTTGCAACTGGCCAAATGTCATGTTGTTCATTGTTAGGGGCCCGGCCGGCCCTGAGAGCGGGAGGGGGTTTGAGGGACCTAGGCAAGAAATTACTATATGTGTCGCTAGAAGGAAGCATTAGCTGTCACCGCTGCCATTTTGTGGATATGTCTACACAATTTACACAATCAGTGCGCAACCTCCAAGAAATTGTGTATGAAGCTTTTCATTAATGGTTGCAATATACTGTATGTTGTGACAGCATTTGCATTGGTTTACTATGCATTGTCAGAGCATGAAGAATGTATAAGGGGATTTTCCTCAAATAATGATAAATATACTGTTAGTGAAGCCATATCCCCACAAACGTCTGAAAACCATTCTAGCCTTTAACAAGGGAAAGTAAAATCAAACCTTAATTACTCCTTTGTGGACTGTTATATATTGCTGGTCGTGTAATTGGGTTTAAGAGAATACTCTTTTTCATCAAACATTCGCATCTTCCCTGTGTAAAAGATAAATCGTGTGGTGCGTAAAATACGCACAGCCAGAGGCGCGGTCCAACGAAATCCTGACAATGACTCAGTTGACTACTTTTCGATTTATGCAGCTGGCTGAATCAAAAGTACGCGCAACATAAACAGAGCCCACCCCGCACAGGAGAGCCTATAAAAGCAGGATGAGTCTGAGCAATCCACAACCAACAGGACACATTTGGAAAATTTGCGCCCTGGAGGACAGTTTGAAACTCTGCGCTGAGATGAGAGGGTTTACGCTGAATAATGTTTGCCAGTGTGGCTTATTTGCTTATCTCGTCTTCTTTTCTTTCATGTCTTTTACCGCCGCAGTCAGTTTAGACCTGACCGAGTTTAGGAATAAAGTTGCCAAAATTAAAGTGAATCCAAGAGGCAATCTTTGGGCTACAGGTAAGAATCACCGTCTGATCTAACAGCTTCGACCGATCATATTTGTATCGGAAGGAATCTAATGTAATATATTTTCCTTATATAATAGCCTACAGTTCTTTTTTTCATGATCACATTTTCTGCCTCTAACAATGTTGATTTTGTCATGTCCCTCGAAGGATTTTCTCTTCTCCTGGTTTCACTTAATTTAAGTCTGTATTAACGATTTGTCTTTGATTTGGCAGGACATTTCATGGGCAAGAAGAGCGTGATGGATACCCCCCTGATGCCTTCAGCTGAGAGGCAGGGTGTTGATACTCTGGAAGTCACTCTGCCTGCGGAGCAGAGCGCTCTCGTGGAGCTTTTCCATGAGTTCCTGCGGGTGGCCATGCAAGCGCCGGTGGACACACAAGAGAGCCGCACGAAAAATCAGGTGAGCGCCTCTAATATTCGAAATTATTCTTTTTGCGCAAAAAAAAAAAAAGAAAAAAGACTGCAATTCTGTAACTGAACTTGATGTTTCGGTCTCCGTTTCAGGAAGCGGACATGTTGGTGAATATTTTAGAAAACTACATCCAAAGCAGAAAGTGATACAGAGGATGTCTGGCACGCATGAACACGGATCCCAGGTCACCTGGCCTCATGGGTTGAAATAAATACATTAGACACAGTCTACAGTCTCCTGCTCATCATGATTGTAATTTACTGTAACTGTCATACTGTTCATGTGCCATTTGCAATGCACGTAAAGGTTTTTTTTTCCATTTATTTTGATGATGGTATTTCACATTGTCTTGTCCTTTAAAGTTATTTATATTAAATAAAATAATTATTTGCACTGCTGTGAGTTTGCGGCAGATAAATTATGAAAAATTGATGGATCACGTTTGGAGTCCCTGAAGTCCACACAGAAGTACTTCGTTGTGGCTACATCACAGGTTTTCTTCTATTTGTTGCTCAAACTTCCATGCATTGACAATGGAGAATATAGAAAAGACATTATGGAACAAGCCACAAAATTATGATTTATTGAGGCCTCAACAACCACAGTGTGCATGGCTGTAGGTTCTGAAATGAACAGAGAGCAGTATATGGTGGTCTTGGCTTTACAGAATGAAAACTTTAATATTCAGTTTGTCTGCTTCTGTTTAGCTCCAGGGGTCTGGTACACGTGACCTTCACAAAACTTATTTATAGGCCCACCACTAACAACTCATTGCTCAGCAATTCTTTTTTTTATAACTTCTTCTAAAGGCATTTCCAAAATAACACTTACATAAATACAAATGTAGGCAGCTTATATAAATCACCTTTTCTAGTTTCCTGAATACATGCAATCGATATTATCTTTTGTACTTTCCCTGTCCTTTGCATAAAGGGAAGATCTGTTCTCGCGATCAATAGTGGTGAGATGAGATGGCCCATTCTTTGCCTTGGGCGAATTCCTTGTAGATAACGGGTATAGGCTATATTAATATCTCTCCCACAATGCCTTATCTGTTGCTTAACACCAGTTTCAAGTTGAGGAATATGCTGTGTTCAGAGTAGTCAGTGGTGGGAGGACCCAGAGACTTTAATCCACTGCTCAGGTGAGAGAGGAGAGAGCTGTGTCGGCTAGATTTCTGGCTAACTCCCGATTTTGGCCCAATAAGTGACTCAGAATAAAGAACACAAAGTCGCAGTTGCCAGTCTGCCAGTAGGTAGACTACACCTAGCTAAAACTAACACACGGTCCTGCTAAAAAAAAACTACCTGTGTGAAGGTTAAAATGTTCAGTTTGTGTAGAAACTGTTGGGAGGTGTAGATTCCACTTTACAGTCCTCTTGGAGGATGCACTTTATGGTGCTGTTGAACTGTATTGCGTTTTACTGCAAGGTGTTTATAATAATTTTTCTACTTATTGGTATAAATCAGGTCATCACAGTTACCCAAATTAACCATTAAGCTAATGCATTAATTTGAGTTAAGTGTAGGTATTTTAGTGCACATAAAAAGCCTAATTTAGGTCTTTGTTCAGAGTTTTTTATGATGGACCCGAGTCTGGGTCAGTGAAGCACAAATAGTTTTTTTTCTTCATAAATCCACATCTTAAGCCACCATTATGTTGCCAAACAATGGTCTTGAAGTTCTGTAACTTGCAGGTGCAGAACATTGTACACAAATAGGTTAGTAGGCTAGAAAATTGGGTTCAATTTTGATGAATACATGCCTAAAGAAAAACATTCAAACTTGCAAGCTTTTGATGAGGAGAGTGAGCAACTTCCAAACATATTCTTTTGGTTAAAATATTCTTTTTGGGGTAAAAATGTACAAGCTCTGCCTCAGTCTTTGCCGTAAAAACACTTTTTTAAGAGCTAATATTTTGAACATTGAATTGTCTAATCATGAGTCAGAATGACGTAGCTTATTATTTTTTTACTGATAGCACACAACACACAACATGTGTCAGTACGTATTTGAACACTGAGAGAAATTTCATATTCAAATGCGAGTATCGTGTCTTCAATTAATTAACTTGAAATATCAGGCATCTGCATGTTAATCTGTTGCTGCGCAGCGCAATGTGTTGTTGTGTTGATGTATTGTGACACAATATTTAATCATTTGTGTGTGAGTGGGTGTGTGTGTGTCTGTGGATGAGTGAATACAATTGTCCTCTCAGGACTTAAAATTGAAGATCCAAACATGTTACAGAGTGTTAACTGTTGAGGACGGTGGTGGCACATCACAGATCTCCCTCGATGTGTGCTTCCTCACTCCTGGGGGAATTAGAGATTCAGTTTAGCATCTCTCTCTCTCCCTCTCTGTTCACTTTGAATTTGCTCCATTGCACAGATAAAAGCTGTGTTCTATTATATGCTCAGATTTATCCAGTAATCCCCGACCTTCACAAGATCAAGTCTTTAAATCCACGGGCTGCTTGATCCTTGCCAAAGGTAAAAGACCATTTTACATTCAGATTCCAGGAAAAGAAAATGTTGTTCCTACACAGATATGATTTTATATAATTTTTTAGCTTTTTTCTTTTCTTGAGTGAATCATTATAATTCATCCCCTATGGATAAATCTGTATCAATTAGACCGGAGGGAAGAAAGCTAAGAGGAGTTGGAGAAGGACTTTGAGGCAATTGAGTTGTGGATTCCACTATAGTCATATCAAAAAGATGCCCCTTATATTTTTTATATTCACTATACACTGAATTGTATACATCATTTATAGATTGTCATCCAAGAGGACACTAAACTCTGCTGTGATGTGATTAAAAATCATTCAAACAAAAAGTATTTTAGCCATGCTTTAAATGATAGCTAGTGGGGGGAATACGGCTTTTAAAGATTTCTGCATATATCAAAACAACAGAAGATCATAAGAACTGAATAGGTTATATTTAGCAGGAGGAATCAGTAACATCAAATGCTGGCGCTCAATGAAAGCAACCCACAGCCACCACAGACATTGGCCAGCTTATATATTTCCTCATCATGAATAGGTTAAGTGGGAATTTTAGTACTGATATTTTTATTTTATTTTAATAGAGAGACAAATATTGGCCATCTGGTATTTTCTTAATAGCTGCAATGTTATCCAAATCATGGCCTGTTATCCTAAACTGTGGCTGTGCGACACATTTACTATAGTAAGGGATCAATAAACCCTTTATTTGCTAAAAAAAAAGAAAACTGAAAAATGTGATTTGTTTCTATGACAGTTGGACAGTTTCGTCTTTTACTAATTAAATATTTACTCGTGAATGTGTTTCATATGTCAGGTGAGGGCATTTTAATTTGAACAAACATACCAGACTGCAGTTCATCCCTCTGTTTACCACACAGATAGTGATATCCTGTGTAGGAAACTCAATTTGCATTCGTGCATGAGTGATTTATGATCATTTATCATTTTTTCTCACCACATTTAAATGGAAATGTTGACTCACAATATGTGTCCTGTTTTCATCTGAACAAAATGTGTAAACACAACCAAGCCCTTTTGTTTTTTTTGGGGGGAAATGAAGCCACTCTCTAAATTTAACCAATTCACCACAACATTAACCAAACAGCCGTCCCTGTTCATAGTGTACGGTGGCAAAGTCTCTGACTTTCAAAGGCTCGGTACAAACTTTAAAGGTAATGCGTTGTAAACACCCAAAGTCACATTCATATGTCTTTATATCTTGTCTTTGTTTCCCTGCAGATCTGCTTGTTTCTTTGTTTTCCATTGTTATGTTTTAATAATGACTCAATTTATAGCCAACAGGTGAACTTGATGCATAATTCACACTGTGGATCTATGTTGTGTCAAAAGTTGTAGCCTTGGCTTCTACTTGAATTTGTAAGTGCTCAGTTTTACCACCAAAAGCTGACAGTAACAAATGTTGGAAGCTTTAACTCAATAAAACCAAGGCTTTGGGCACCACACCAAATGCTTATTGATTGAGTGCCCCAAAGGTACTCATTTTCAATTGAGTAATCTATCTTGCCCTCATAGGAGGTACATAGGTCTCATATAGTTAAGTAAAGAAAGCAGGGGCTCGTCACATGTGTCTCTTACATTAATTCCTTTTTGCCACAGGACTGTGTGGGTGTAGTGCGTATATTATTATTTAATTCAGGCCTGAGACTGAACAGCTGAAACATTTATGTAGTCATCATAATGGTTATCATATGGTTGTGGGGTGTTTTTACCGACTGCTTACACTTGATACATCTTCCTCTCACACGTTTTATAACAGTGTAAAACTCGCGATGCTACACTGCCACCTTCTGGCAGAAAAACCCACACTACACATGAACACATCTCTGTGCTGATGCTGCCTGTCACCGTTTTTTAATAGTGTCTGATTGTACCATTGAACCAGTATATTTAAAAAAAATACATCTAGATAGGCATACTTGGACAGATCATACTGAATGATCGTGATAGCACTGGATGAAGTTAAGCACAATTATTCTTTTTTGAATAATAATAATAATAATAATAAAGTAATTCTTCTTCTCCTTCAAATTGCTCTTGTTGCTTATGACACACTTCACCCCAATGAATGAATTACAATCTATTATGTGGTGAACCAGTAAAGCTAATAACATCTACAGGCGTCATATTAACTGTTTGTTTGCTGCATCTTTCGTGTACCACTGTACTGTGTTGTTTTAAGGTGATTAAGTGTATTTCACCACATCTTGTACAGCATAATTATATGACGGCTGTGTAATGCGAGGCTGCAGTGATTCCCTGTTATCAATAAACACACACACTTTAAACGCCTATCACACAAACACATCATGTTAAATGCACGAGCTGCACTCTTTACACCAGAATACAATGCATATTGTTACATTGTTGCAGGGCTCAATGTTCAAATTACGTTCCATAACACTTTGTTTTGAACGGTGATGTCAGCGGAGCACGTGACCGTCTTTTCTTTGCGGCGATTTCATTGGTCGAGCCCAGAATAATCTGCACATTTAGGGCAGGACCACCGAAGCCATTTTATTATTATAACAGCAAAGGTGCAGGTGCATTAATATATATATATATATATCTTTTTTTTAATTTATAGTTACACAGTTTTAATTTCAGAGCTCACGTTACCATGGGACAGTGTGGAATTACGTCATCCAAAACCGTCTTGGTTTTTCTCAATCTCATATTTTGGGTAAGAAAAAACGATGGGAGGTTTGATGTGAACAATGTGCAGCATCCCAGTGAGGCCGGGGATGGAGAGCATTAGCATGCTAGCAACACTGCGCCAGAGACGCGCTGCAGTCTGCGCAATTGGCGGCACACGGAGCGGCTTGTTGACCCAGGATGTCCCCGGACACGGTGTCCCTTCTGCGTTCACGGCGAGGGGCACAGCGATGTGACCGCAGCTAGCAACAGTGTGTCTGCCGCCCACAGGTTGTAGCGATGACGTTATGCAGCAGCTGCAGGTCCTGTCGTTAATCTGCTGTCTGAGCTATTGATTGTAGCATTAAATCAACAGAGTTGGATAAAGATATACATGCATATTGAACACGGAACAGAGCTCTAAACGGCTTGATCTAGATCCATATCTTCTCCCGGGATGGATGAATAATAGCAGAGATAGCAAGCGGCCCACTTCACATTGCACCAGTCTCTCAAATGTGTTGTGTCTGTCTTTGCTCTTCTTCAGCTGGAGCTAAATACATACGTATATGTTTAAAAACTACGTTATTTTAAAATGTGTGTGTTTTTTTTTAAATTTACCGAGCTTTTTACCTCTTGGGTTACACTCTGCCTTTGTCTTGAACTCAAATTTGCTCTATTGGCATGACCATAGTTTAATACAGTATTGCCAACAATCAAGGTTTACAATGCAATAATAATAATTCTGAATGGGACACAACGTGCTATACAAAATCCTACACCGTACAACTTGACAGTATAAACAATACTATACACGTCTGTATGCACACACAACACAACTTGTACATTCATTTAGCAGCTGATGCCTTTATCCAAAGCAAAGATTTGCAATAATAAGGGCATTAAAACATGTGCGTATAGCCCAAAAAAATTGCATCATGCGTCAACACAAGTACATTAACTTCAGCAAACATTCTGAACAGCTTCAATTGCTACATTTAGAAAAAAAGAGTTTTTAAATATATTTTATTTTATGGGCCCAGGTGCAGTCTGAACAGGTGGATTGTCCATGTTGTATTTTTTTTTACTACGTTGTAAATGTTGTACACACGTCACCTATTGCATGTCTGTCCTTGAGGTTTCTTCCATTTTTTCCCCTTTTTTAATTGTGGGGCTTCTTTTAGGGTGTCATATCCTGGACACTCTGTAAAGCCCACTGAGACCAATGTATAATTTGTGATATTGGGCTGTATAAATAGAAGGAAAAAAATAAATAAAATGTGAACTAAAAAAGACAAAGTCATATTCTGAAGGACCGATTTCTCTCACTGTCCTTATCTCTCTGAATCCTGTTTCTCCGTTTCTCTCTGCAGGCTGCAGCTGGGATTTTGTGCTACATCGGTGCCTATGTGTTCATCACATATGATGACTATGACCACTTCTTTGAAGATGTGTACACTCTGATTCCTGCTATCGTAATAATAGCCGTCGGGGCTCTTCTCTTCATCATCGGCTTGATTGGTTGTTGCGCAACAATACGTGAAAGCTCCTGCGGTCTGGCAACTGTGAGTTTGGACTACTTTGCACTGTACCCCTAAATGCAAAGGAAAAACATACAAGCAACATTTCTGTATACCACATACAGTATATATGTATTTAATTTAACGGCACCGAAAGCAATGTCAAGTAATCATTTATTTCAGCTTACTAATGAGCCCCTGGACAATGTGTCTTTGTTGTCATTTCAGTTTGCTGCCATTCTACTGCTGGTATTTGGAACAGAGTGTGTGGTGGTGGTGCTTGGCTACATATACAGGGCAAAGGTAAACACTGTCTCTTTGCACTACGGGAGTATTTCAGGAGTAAAGTTAACTACAAGCGGGTCAACGTTTTGCAGCATTTTGTCAGATGTTCTTGAATCTCAAAATGCTCCCACTGTATGTGTGTTGTCGTATTTTGTGTGTTGCTTTTATATATTTGGAAGGTGGAAGATACGATGGACATAGTTCAAAACATTTGGAGTTGACATTTTAGCAAAACCTAATATTGTTGCATCTTGTTTTTGTTTCAAAACCTAATCTTCTGGGATTAATTAATGTTTAGCTGCTCTCGTGTATTACAAATCCCTTTGGGTAAGAGTGTTACCCAAGGACCTACTTTGTAATCGTTCGTTTTATATTAATGTGTCCCTTTAGAGATAACACAGGACATTTGCAGACACTGAGCAGGGACAGTAACGGCTGCTGTGCTTTTGTTTCAGGTTGAAGATGAGGTGAATCACTCCATCCAGAAGGTTTACAACGAATACAACGGCACCAACACTGATGCTCCCAGCCGCGCTATTGACTATGTGCAGAAGCAGGTGGGAAGAAAAGTCTGTTGTGTCAAACATTTTTTTTAAATTTTTTTACGCCTTTTCACGTGTATATTGCTTTGATGTATGCTTATTTCAGATCGTGAAAAACAAATTTCAAATTGTATTCTTAATTAACTCCAAACTCTTTTTTCCCCTCTCTTTATTCTTCTCTATTCTCCTGTTAGCTTCACTGCTGCGGCATTCACAACTACTCTGACTGGAGGAACACACGCTGGTTTAAAGAATCTAAGAACAACAGCGTCCCAGTCAGCTGCTGTCAGCCCAGCATCAGTAACTGTACTGGCACTCTCACTCGGCCAGCAGACCTCTACCAAGAGGTAGAAAGTTTAGCACTATATGAGCTGAAACCACAGAACTAAGTTCAGGTTTTGGATGAAATTTATTACATTTTTTTCCCGTGGCACAAACAGATGTACGATGTACATAATTGCCTGTGAATTTGTTTTGTAAGAAGATGTTTCTCTGCCCGTGAAACTCTTTTAATGCCATTAATTTTCTGCCGTAGGGTTGTGAAGCTCTTGTTGTGAAGAAGTTAAAGGAGATCATGATGTATGTCATCTGGGCTGCACTCACTTTTGCATCTATACAGGTAAGTAGGACAAGCACTCATCGGAAATCAGCATAGAAATTAAAAACATATATATATTTTTAGAGTCCTTCAGTGCAAGTGGCCAGCAGGTTTTCAACACGTCCTAGCTTAGCAAAAGCATTGAAGTCACTTATTTGGAAGTGAATACAAAGTTGAACGTTAAAATAAATACCCATGTAATTAGTTATTAGTTCTTACTTACAAATAAGTGGTTGAAATAATACAGCCGAATGTGTATAAACCCGTCCGATTGTCTGACAGCTGATGTTGAGGATGTTGCTCAAATGGATTTGTTGTGAAGCAAATTCTAATCGGAATCTGATTCTGATCCAAATCAAGGATTGTACCTTGTAGGAAAAATGTGACAGTAATCCTTAGTAAGGACTGCAGCCAGTATGAGTAGCTCACATTGTAGGTTCATTCAGCTGCCTGCAAAAAAACACACATAAGACATCTTATTCTATGACTGTACTGAAATCAAAAGCATGTTTATTGGGATATCATAATTACTGCTGCAGTTATCTCTGTCAGCACAAACTGAGCTGACCGTAGCTCTGGCCTAATCGTGTCTAAGGACTTGTACTGTGTTTAACAGCTCAGCACGCTGACCATGAAACCCCTGCTCCCTAAAACAGCATGGACAAGCACTCAATGTCACACTCAAACATTACTCATTACAGCGCACCACGCATCGTGAATGTGTTAAAAGACTCCTAGTTTGACATTGTTTGCTTACACCGTGTGATTTCCCACAGTAGCATAATGGTGAAAAAAAAAGAAATGAATCCACACGATCATGATGCTTGACTAGAACGAGAAAATAACTGATCTTTAGTTCTTGCTTTTTGATTGGACTCCTGCCAAGTTAGCTGAAGGGCCGAAGGACTGAAATAACTGCTTATCTTTTGTTGCCTTGCTGTCCGCCTGCAGATGCTGGGCATGCTCTGTGCCTGCGTGGTGCTGTGCAGGAGGAGTCATGACCCAGCGTACGAGCTGCTGGTCACAACCAACAGCTACGCATGAATAATGCAGCCAACCAACGAAGCACTCAACAACTCAAAATGAGCGTCGCCGGACATGTCCACAGTAGATTTCAGCTGTAGTTATACAAGCTCAAACACACCTTGCACAATTCATGACAAAGTAGCGAACACTGATGTGGTTTGGGGCGGGAAGGTGGGGGGGGGGGGGCTTTAAGGGGAAACCTGTTATTTATCTACATGCTTTGTAAGTTACTGTTACTTTATATGTTCTTTTTTTTTTTCGCTCCTTACCATTACTGAAATATTTACTGAAGCCAAAGTTGTATATGGCTAATTTATATTATTGATGTTGATGCAGATTTGGTTTCCCTGCTTTTTATTGAGGCTGATACAATTTGGGCTAATCCCCAGTGAGGATGATGAGAAGTCATTTGGAGCATGTGTGTATAATTTCACACAGCGTGGGAGTGTTGTATGGAATGTATTTCCTTCCGTGCTGGAGCTCTGGAGATATTTCATGGTTTTAAATGGAAACTATGCTAAATAGATCATGTACACTATTCCTAAGAGCTTTGCTTGACCAGATTTTGTGAAAATTTATTTAATTATTTTTTTTTTTTTTACTATAGACCGAGCAGATTTAGTGTTTTTATCTCAGTCTTTACAGTTTCTTTTTGAAGCGGCTCTGCGTTTTGTCTCTCAAAGCCATGTTTGGTAGAAAGTTTCTTCATATTTACAAATATTCAGGTTGTGAATAATGTACATTCTGTTTTGGTATGGATGTTCTCTGAATCAGGCTTCAATAGGGAGGCATTGCCAATATATGAATGAACCTTTTAGTCTCCAGTACTATTAATAGGAGTATTATCAGTGTTACCTGAAGACCTCTGTATATGTAGATCCAGTTAGTCAGATAATTCTGAGTTTGTTTAGTTTGATAGTCATAAACCTGCTTTGAAGTATTACGACACGTTTATTTTATACCTTTTTGTGGATTGTGCACCTTTTTAATATTTTTGAGCTGTTAAATTGACCCTAGATATTTAGCTAGTGCCGCAGAAAAAACATGACGAACAATTGTGTATAGACTGGAAGGCCACGGACAAATAAACACATACATTTCAACTTGACTGTTTAATTGTCATTACATCCACATGGTTTTACATGAAAGGGAATATGTTGCCAGTTAAACCATATACACAGGGGATGATTTGATAATCCATCAGTCACATCTAAAATATGAATAGTTAAAAACAAATAGCTGTTGCATCACTTTAACGTTGAAGAAATGCCACATTTAGAACCTGAGAGACAAAACCAAACGAGGCGCAAAGCCAAACCTGCAGCAGCATAACAAAAGTTTGGTTTTAGTGGTACTGAGCGATTTAGACATTAATATAATTATGGATAAAAGCTGAATAAATAGTTTTGTTTTGTTTTATATGCACTTGGCTCGCTATCTCACAATGTTACGTGCCTGGAGTTTGGGAAAACAACAATACACATGCCCGAGCGTTTGGCAATGAAAGCGGATGGCACACATTTGAAGCCACGTGGGCCCGAGTGCCTGCCCCGCTGCTATTTGATTGGCAGTTTGCCAACTACTGTTGTCATTTGCTCGTATTAGTTAGCAGGAATTAGTATTTCTTTAAAAAATAAAAATAAAAATTAGAAACTGCGGTTGCCATGAACGATGGGGATTATCTTCTACAGCGCACACTTTTTGAAGCCTGCAGAAGACACGGCTAAAGTTAACTGCTAGCTTGTCAGAGAAGGCGCTTTTTTACTTTTGTTGCTTCCCGTGTGTGTTATTCGGAGAGTATGGTAGCTGCCTGGGCACGAACAGGCTTTCTGGATCTCAAAAGCGTCTTTCTGAGAGGAGGATTAACACACACAAAAGCAGCGGGACGACGCAGTAAAGTTGGGTTTGCGCTGAAGAGCAAACTATCCAAACGGACTGCGCGAACAGGGAAGTAGGACAACAGGTATTGTGGTCAGTCGGATTATCACCTGTTTCAAACCACGGGAAATGTGAACACTATGCACTTAATGACATTTAATGGTAACTCGTGATTTATCACATCAAGTAAGTGTTGAAACCAACCAATACAGCTTCATTTTCTTATCAAGTGGAGGTAAAGTATTTTTTTTCTAGGGGAACAGTAATAGTTTGTGTAACAGTTTGTGCGTCAGACTCAAAAAAATATAAATATGACAGACAGAGCAATGAAATTAGAAGCCATTTAAAAAAAAAACTTATATTAAAACCTAAAACAATATTTCACCACTGGATGGTTTATCATTCTTCAGTCCCACGAGGCTGTACTGTGCACAGTATTAGAGAGCGTAAGAAGTATCACAGCAGCACTTGAGGTAGCAGGGTGAAAAATGTAATCTCTCTTTTTTTTAATTTTTTTTATAACCTATCATTTATAAATAAGAATTCCACTCATCACTTCAGAAATCTTTTGAGGAAGCGATAATCAGGGTGTGTCTGATGAAGACTTTTCACCACTTGAATAAGGTAGTGAAGTGAGTACGTTTCTCAAATAACCATGTAGCTCTACTCCCTACAGCATTATGCTAGATTTTCATTTCAGGTTCAGAAATCAAGTTACAAAAATACTAATTTGGGCATCAGCACTTATCTAGGAAGTCTTACAACTGTGTGTGTGTGTGTGTGTGTGTGTGTGTGTGTGTGTGTGTGTGTGTGTGTGTGTGTGTGTTCATTTATGTGTCTTTGCAAGTTAGACTAGTTTTCTAAACATATGTTACGGTGTGCCACTATGTGTGTGCTGTCATTCGTCTGTGTGTGTTTTTGTTTTGTGTATGTGGGTTGAGTTTTTGCCCAGATAGTTTCCTGGCACCAGTCCAGACAGCCCTCTCCGCTCCACTATCCACCAGCCATCTTCTCCTTGTTCCAACACTCGGACCATGTCCCCTTTACTGACAGACAATTCATCCGCTGCCTGACCAGTCAAAATACAAAAATGAACAAAGATGACAAACGTTAGATACAAACGGGTGACACTAACAAGACTTCATCGCTGACATCTTTTACTCAGTACCCACATTAGCTTTTACTGTACAATCTGAGTAATGGCACTCTGCTATACACACTTGATTTCATGTCAAGCTTACGCCGAAGTATCGTAAATAACACACACATGAATGTCTTCATAGTAATCACCTGTGCTGCATATTCATAAAGTACAATGTAACGGTCTTCATCAGCTGAAACTGTGGCCAGTGATGCTGCATGGTGGAGGCCTGGCAGGAGCGTGTATCCTTCATCTGAATTCTCAAATGAAGCTAGAGTGATGGAAAGGGAATGCAAAATGTTAACTTCTTTGAGGAATACAACTGTATGTATACAATGCTGTGTATACTGTGCATTGATATATATATATATATATAGAAAAAAAAAAATAATAATAATTCTAATTTTTTTTTAATTCAATTACAGTACAACAGGTTGAGTACTACCAAGGAAAGAAAAATGTTTCACTTTCCCGTTTGTGTACTTTTCTTTAGTTTTATATAATTCATCTTTATTACTGATTCACATAGACTCTTTGTGCTGTTTGCAAATGTTGCACTGTTGTATCAAAATTTGTCTATCCACATTCCAATAGAAAATATACATTATAGGAGCGCCAGTGGGCTGAAATGTTCATTAACTATGGTGCAAGAGAGAGCTAACAACTGAATGCAATACTTACGCTCACCAAAAATTGTCAGTTCTGATTGTGAGTTTTTAAGACTCTCCACACTGACGTTCAAAGAACTTGCGAGCAGGGAATTGGAGGACCTGGGGGAGGTCAGGGGAGATATTTAGGATATACACAGAAATATTCTGATCAGCAGACAAATATGTCTAAACAACAGCTGCACATAATTCAAAATGTCTCTTTTTTTAGTGGTCAAAACGGAGAAATGTAGCCGACTGAGGAAAGATGAACCCGGAGGAGACGGCATTTTCTTACTGCCACAACCTGGCAGTGTTCTTGTGTTATACCCTGAATCCTGCCAGTTTGTACAGTAACAATGCTGTCTCCTCCTGAATCCTCCTCCAATGTGGACAGTGTCAGACCTCATCATCATCATGTCTTCTCCTCCTGCTAAATGAGGGTGCCTATTGCTGTCCGCGGACGTCTCCGCTTGGTAGTAGCTCTCAAACAATATGGGCTCTGTGAGGGAGGAAGAGAAGAGAAGTTGCTCATTTGAGAAGTGAGGTCAAGTGTTGCTTTCTGCCTCTGTGTCCACTAAAAGAGAGGGGTTAAAGTAACACTCTAAATCCAGTCTTTTGTAATGACATCCTTTCTCACTTCTCCCCTCCAGTTTGTCCTTTCCCCTTCAGAGAAAAAGACAATCTAAATGTTGAGTAGCCTCTTACCTGGAGGCCTCGATCCCGTGCTTTTCATCCCTATGAAATAGTTGTTGTCTGTGGTGATGTCACACTTCTCCAGTATCTTCCTCACCTCCTCGTTAAACTGTTTTTTATAACAAGAGGCAATTCCAGTGAAATCAGAATTGTACACTTTTCCTGTATGACTCAATAAGTGAACATTTCTGTGGTTGGAGACTTTGATTTCAAGTTATCCTTGCTAAAAAAAATTAAGGGAGGATGAAACTTGACACGTATGAAAGATGCTTTGGCTAAATCATCCACCAAATGGGTGTCAACATGTGCCGTTTATTCTTGCTTTCAGAGGTCAAACCCTACCGCAACACTTGTAGTATATAGCACAACAGAACAGCCTTTTTCTAAGATTGACGCTTTTTTGGCTTGTGGCCTTCATCAGGGTTATAAAAAAAGGTTTTTGACCTCTTCCGACTTTTTCCCTTCTCCATGCACCTTCAATGTAGGTGGTGCCAGAAACCCCCATTCTGTTCTTTCTTTCAAGAAAGAGATTGCACATCTACTGGCGCGCTTACGTTGGGCCTGTACTAATCTACATCAGGGGTCCCCAACCACCGACCAACCAATACCGGGCCGTGGATCATTTGGTACCGGGCCGCACAGAAAGAATAAAATGGTTTTTTTTCTGTTGGTAATATTTATTGTAAACATTTTTATGTATTATATTATCTATATTACAATATAATAATAATATAAATAAAGTGCATAATATAAAATGGAATAATTACATTTACATTATATATGTAATAATTAAATGATATGTTTTGCACTTTATTGTGTGTTTTGTTATGCCTGCTGCCCCCCCGGTCCGTAGAAAAATTGTCTCGCATGAAACCGGTCCGTGGTGCAAAAAGGTCGGGGGCCCGCTGATCTACATGCTAGCATCTGCATGTTAACATAACATAATTACAAAGCTAATATGCTGAAGTTTAGCAGGTATAATGTTTACCAGGTTCACCAGCTTTGTTTAGCCGCAGCCATGCCACAACGTGGTTGAATAAAATAACCGATTGATTCAGGTTAGAACATGTGAGCTCTTATAATGGTGCCCTTAACACATTGCAATGCTGCTGACAATTCTCATGATAAATTGCTACTGAAATTGCATTTTTACATACGTTTTGAACCTGTGCCGGAATGAATACTAAGCTGAACCTAGAAGGTTGCTTTGTAGCCACTTAAAAGTGAGCTCACCTCATCATCTTTGACACACTGCATGGAGAAATGATTGCAGTGGTCCCAGAGAGCACACCTGAGCATGCTGATGCGATCTCCCTCCAGCTGCTGGAACACCTGAGAAACATGTTCTTTAATGTACTCTTTCCAAATTCATACCAACAACTTGGATAATTTATTTTTTCCGTTCTCATTGTTACCCTGAGTTTACATTTTGTCTTGTATCATCTGAATGTATTGGGAATGACTTGATGCGACAACTTTAATGTACCTTGAAAAGTCCAACAGAACTTGTGTGATATTGCGTAATTATGGGTTTGCTTATCTATTTTTATCACTAGAAGGGTGCTGTGAGAGGAATCGTACTTATAAAGGGGATGTGGTGTGAGGTCGAGTCTGTGTTGTGAGGAAGCTGCTATTCTGGGTTACGACTATGTTCGACAGGAGTGCATGTAATGTAGCATAT
The DNA here is from genome assembly GCA_943593645.1 of Bovichtus variegatus. Classification (NCBI taxonomy): domain Eukaryota; kingdom Metazoa; phylum Chordata; class Actinopteri; order Perciformes; family Bovichtidae; genus Bovichtus; species Bovichtus variegatus. Next base: position 7,478,666 of record CALSCE010010649.1, read on the forward strand.
AGTCATTTACGTTACCTCACAGGTACTTTTGTGCGTTTCTTCCCAGTCCTGGCGAACACTTTCTAACTGAGCAATGTTGGTCAAATACAGCTTCTCTGTGAGAGATTACAGTATCATTATAGATGGTTATAGTTCAAAATGAAACACGGCTACCAACACGAATGTCATAAATATATATAATGTAGTGCTAGTATTCTCTTTACACATGTAATCAGTAGTGGCTGTATTGAGAAACGACATGAAACGGTCAAATACAAACGTGTGCCGGTTAAAAACAGAAATGATAGAGATGATTACGGGATTCTGGGTTATACCGTACCTGCTTCATTAGCTGTCTGTCTGCATTGCTTGGCCTTGTGACGTACCTGTGAGACATTTATTACACAGGAAGCGACATGCATGACCAATGTGACACACTCCCATCACAAACTGCAGAGACTTCAATATTAAAACATCCTCATCATAACATTATTAGGCCAACACGTGTTGGAAAGGTTACTTTGCTAACTTTCCCTGACTATACAAAACGTTTTAATATAATCGGGGTCATTTGGGGATTTGTGTTTAATTAAATTTAAATGAACTTTTAAAGGAGATGACCGGATTTCGCAGTAGCACATGCAGTTCCTCCTTGCTAGTTGTTGAATAATTGTCTCACTGTGCACAACTGCAAAATAATCCCACCACTGACGTTGACCTGCTATCAACTGGAAGGTTGCAGCTTTGGTTGCAAAGCCTAAGTTTGTATTTGGATCCCTTTTTAAAACCACAAAGTGGTCTGATGTTACTTTCATAGTGAGGTGGCTCATTTGAGTTTTTGTACCCTTTCTGAGTTTTTGGGTGTAACATTTGCCTTTTCAGCCCCCTGGCCGGCCTCGTCTGCTTCTTTGCATTTCACCTCGTAGTTCTTCTTAGACTGGAAGGGAGAGACGCACAAACCACAGAGTTTTACCAAGGACAGGAAGAGCTGTGTAATGTCTGCTGTTTATGCCAATAACGGCCATATGCACTATGCCCTCAAATCAGTCCGTGGCTGTTGTCCTACCTCCATGGTCCTCTTGTACAAAGAAACCTTTCTCTTCTGAACCTTCTCCATGATGCTTTGAAACTATAAGGGCAAACAGGAGGGTCAAAATCAAAAGATTTCACGCTTGCATGAAATGTTTTCATCTACTGTGCAACCTTTTCATACCCACAGTTCCTAACATGCTGTAGGAACCTAAAACAAAAATAACATTTCTAACTTTATCTAAATGCGAATACTGAAATAACTTGTTTAGCTTCTTGTAGGCGTAATGTCTGCTAATGACTGCAATGTTGTTCCATGCATTACTTGGCCATTACTTAGCTTTGTAAATACTTATTTCCTGCAAAGGGATTTAAAAGACCATATGGGTTACATACAATCTGCAAACAGTTAGAGATAAATAATCTCTATATGCCTCAAACTAAATTAAGGCATCAAACTTCATATTGTTAATGAGTGCAATGAAACGTCTCCTCTATATTCGTGTACAATAATGAAGTTGTTAAGCAACTCAGATTGCCCAGTACCTTCTTCCTCTGTTCTTTCTGTCGTTCTCTGAATGTCTCAATTTTTTTCACCTCCTCTTTCAATATATCAGACAGTTGGATGTGAAAGTTACCGATGTTCTCGATTTCTGCAGGCAAAAACAGAATTACAGCAAAATGAACAATTTACTACTCTTCACACACACAAACAGCAGCAGTGTTTCGTACTTTTGTTGGACTCGTCCGTGACTGGATGAACTTACGTGTTTTTAACATTTCACAGGATGCTCTCAAGGTGCTGGAAAGACAATGCACATTTAAGATAAGTCAGTGCATTTGTTTTGTATGGCACAAAGAGGCGGACAATCTTTTTGTACATTTGGAATAAATAACATTCATCACACTCGCTCAGCATTTTGACTAATATATTCCTTCCTATTCCTTTCCAAGAACACAAAGAAGCTTTGTAGAACTAAACTGTTTGACAGCTGGTGACTAAGCAGCTTCCCCAGAGCAGTTAGGACAACGTACCATCAAAGTCACCTCACTGCAATTTGCTGAAAGAGGGTAAACTGTGACTTATTATCTAACCCACGACGTGCTAAGAAAGCATGGAGGTTCAAACCCTAACAACCAGACTCTTCACCTTTTTTGCTATTGTAAAATCTTGCATAAAGCTCTTTTAAAATGTTTTATTTTTTTTAGGTTTAATACCCCAAAAGTATCTCCTGATGGTAGAACCATTTGTTTCTGTTATTGTCACTGTGTAGTGGTTGTGTAGTTGGCTCTGCAGCAGGCGTCTGACATGATAGAGAACAGGAAACTGGCACCAGATAATGACCAACTGTATACGGAGAGGGTTGCTGCAGTAGGTGGTACACACACACACACACACACACACACACACACACACACACACACACAGACACACAGTAATGTGTTTCCTCTGAAAAGAATATAGGTCACAGGTGACTGACTGACTTATTTTATATTGCATGTTGCAGGTCAGTTTCAATCAGCATTAAACATTATTTGAAAACTTAAAAAAAACAAAACAATCACATTGTGTCTTTGCACAAGTGACCCTTTCCCAACATGTCATACTTATATACCAAGTGTACAGTCTGTGTACGGTACATAAAATAGACCTCATAGCGATCAGAGACTGAATGCCACTCGATGTATTTACCTGACCTCCGTGTGTCCTCCAGCTTTGCGAGCAATGGTCACCAGTTCCTTCCCGTACTTCTCCTCTGCTAGTGCCCTGTGAACAAGCAGTTGCATCACTCTGCAGCCCAGAATTTGTGTTTTAGTATTTAGTTGTAAAGCTGAACTGTGTTAAGATCTTCCTCTCCTAAATTAAGAGACCCATTACTGTATTGATTTTCTTGCAGATACCATCATTTGCACCTTTTCACCCTGTTACCACACAAGCTTTGGAGCCTGAACATCATCATTTGACAACATCATCATTTAAGAACCCTTATAGATGTAGGATTTATGTCATTAGAGGTTAATCAGGGTTTTTTTTTTCTTGCTGATAAAATGTACTAAATTGGACCGACCCATCCTTTGTTTGACTTGGTTGCATCTGGAGATTTAACTCTGTATGAATAAACTATTATCATTTACTACATTCAGTGTTTGTGGTTTTGCTGAATATTTTGTGTCTCACAGAGGGAGGCCATGTCAATCTCTGCACACCATGAAGGCATCAAATTAACCAACGCACAAAAAATTAATTGTCCAAAATTTGCTGAATTGTTATTCTGTTGTGATGCAAATGAGCGGTGGGACTGACGTCACACAGGTGGGA